>BDUI01000023.1:445913-464520 GCA_002335545.1 Apodemus speciosus
CACACAGCACACACAGCGCACACAGCGCACACAGCGCACACAGTACACACAGCGCACACAGTGCACACAGCACACACAGTGCACACAGCACACACAGTACACACAGCACACTGTGCACACAGTACACACAACACACACAGCACACACAGCACAGAGGCTCAGTGAGGAAACCTGTCCAAACGACAGAGTGGGAGCCAGGATTGTGGCCACAGCATCAATCCCATGTGTCATGGAGGCAGAGGCAGGTGGATTTCTGAGTTCGAGGCCAGCCTGTTCCACAGAGCAAGTTCCAGGACAGCCAGGGCTACACAGAGAAACCCTGTCTCCAACACAAAACAAAACAAACAAAAAAACAACAAAAAAGGAAGTCCAGCTAAGAGGAGATAGGGTTTATATGGCAGTTAGATGAGATGGTCAGTGGTTAGATCCCTCTGGCACAAGACTCAACACCCGCACGGTGTTTTATGACCATCTGTAGCCAGTTCCAGAGAGGGTCTGATCTCTGTAGGCACCATGAAGACATAAACATAGAGAAAAAAAAACACACTTCTACGTAAAATAAGTAAATTTAAAAACAAACAAACAAACAAACAAAAAAAAAACCGGAACAATAGTACAAAAGTGGCTGGGGCTCGGTTGGTGCAGTGCTTGCTCGGCGTACAAAGAACCCTTGTTAAATCCTCAGCATCACAGAATGAGGTGTGGTGAGCTGCGCCGGTCATGGTCACGCCAGCACTTGGGAGAGAGAACTACAGTGGGGTTAGTTACATAGCGATTGCCGATTACCAGCTGAGCCGAGCTTCTTCGTGAGGCCGGTTCTCAAAAGAAAACAGTTTTTACTCTATGTCTTGTCGGTTCTGGGGAGCCACAGGGAGCTTATGATAGACGGAAGTCAGGCTCGGTAGATCTCTCTCTCTCTCTCTCTCTCTCTCTCTCTCTCTCTCTCTCCCTCTCTCTCTAGAAAAAGAGTAAAGATCCAGTGGCTTGCAGAGAATCGATCTGAATGCGCGCGCGCGCGCGCGCGCACACACACACACACACACACACACACACACACACACACACACGAAAGGTGCAGGGGAGGATGTGCGAGCGGAACCCGGATGTGCACTGCACACGACCGACCAGGCTCACAGGCCACCGCTCCGCGGCCGTGCGAGCCCTGCACCTGCCAGCTGCCACTCGAAGGGAGCAGGGACACCGGCCCGGCCGCATTCTGTTCATCCCTAACCCTTCTCTCCACCAAACTGCAGGCGTAAACAGGAGCCATCCAATGCACCAGAGCGGGAAGAATATGCACCTTTAAGACCACCCTCCGACGCTGGACGTGGGCGCGGTCCAGTCCTCCCAATGAAACGGAAGCAAGGGGCGGTGCGGTCCCGGCTTAAAAACCCAGAGCAGGGCCAGAAGTGAGCGCGGCCTCCGTGCGAGCTTCGAAAATCTGGGAGCTGGGTGGGGCTTGTGGGTAGTTAGGAAGCCAAGGAGGGCCAGAAGTCTGTTAGGAGTTCGATCCCCGGGACTCAAATTGTGACACCTGGTCAAAGGAGAAAACAGTTCCAGCAGATTGTCCTCTGACGTCCAGTAGGAGCCTGGGAACGTGCACACCCACCCACACCCGTTCGCATTAGTCTCTAAACCTGATGACCTGAGTTCGTTTCCCTGAACCCATATTGTGGAAATATACAAACTAACTCCTTAAGTTGTCTTTGGACGATCAAAAATTGCCGTATGCCTCCCCCCCCCAAATATATAAATAAAACAGACCACAGAAGAGTGGGCGTGACACCGAGCCAACAACAACCACAATAACAATCACAACAACAACAAAGGAGGTAGCTAGCTGGAGGGGCTTCTATGCCCTAAAGAATCAAGACTAGGCAGGGCTTGGTGATGCTCGTCTTTAATCTCAGTTCTCTGGAAGCAGGGGCAGGCAGATTTGAGGAATTTGAGTTTGAGGCCAGCCTGGTCTACAGAGCGAGTTTCACAGAGCCAGAACAATTTTTAAAAACCCACAACTGTTGCCACCGCAAGACAATTTGAAAACGAGGCAAGGGGTCCGGCCTGTACTCTGTGGAAAAGGTGGGGCCAGTAAGAGAGAGGGAACAGGCCAAAAGGGACACACGGTTCAGGCACTAGCCTGATACCCGGTTCATCCCTGGGACCTACAGGGTGGAAGGAGAAAACCTACTTTCCTGGACTGTTCTCTGACTTTCACATATGTACGCACTAAATAAGTACAAAAATTTAGCGGTTTTCTGAAGCGAGAGAAATGAGGCGGCGGGAAGTGCTACTACGTCTTTAAGCAGCCAGACTCCTCCCTCGAGTAGGCGTGGTAGCGGTCAGCGCCTTGAAAAATAACCGTGGGGGGGCGGGGTTTGGCAATTGTCCGTTGTGATTGGTCAGATCCTCGGGCGGTGGTTCCTTTGGGCGCGTGCGCGCGATGCATCCTCCCGCCTCTCAGACGCGGAGGCGTGGAGGAAGGAGCCAGCACTCGCTTTTATTGGCTCTCGCGCAGGCCCCGCCCTCCAGTCAAGGGCCCTCACGTGACGCGACGGCTGGGGCCTCCCGGCGCGGGGGACGCTAGTGGCCAAGATGGCGGCAGAGCTGGTGGAGGCCAAAGTGAGTGAGCGAGAGTGGCTCCGGCCGGGACAGGCGGGTGGCGGAGTACGGACCGCTCCTCGCAGGGCTCTGGGAGGGCGGGGTGTGGCGGCGCGGACAGCGAGGGTGCGACCGGGACGTGGGCTGAGCCTGCGGGCGGGGGGCGGGGAGGCCGGGGGCGGGGTCGCCAGCACCCTCCTGGGGTGTCCCCGCCGTCTACTGTCACTTCTTTACTGACCCGAGTTGGGGTTCCTACAGTGTGGGTACACAGCTTCCCCGGTGCAGGCACTGTCCTCTCCTTTGGGTTAGTTCCACTGGGACAGAACTGGGGTCCTTCTGTGGTCTCGGAAGCCGAAGGAATGCAAAGTGACTTCGCCATCGGGTTTCCAAGGCAACGAGTAGGACTCAGGTCCGGGTGCCCCCCTCTTTCCTACCCCACAGGCCAGCATGGGGAAGGGCTGCAGGGATTGCCACAAGTCTTCTGATTCTCGGGGCTCAGACTGACACCTCCCACTACTGAATAAGTCAGACTCCAGACTCAGCCCAACTATGAGTGCCCAAGTTCATTTTAGAGACTCAGCCCTCGAGTCCCGCTCCCCACTTGTCAGCTATGGGGTACCTCTTCATTACAGCCTCCAGAGATCCTGTCTCACTCTATAACCCATCTCTAACCTCTACATCTTGGTGAATCATCTTGTAGGGTTTCACCGGTGCCTGGCCTAGCCCATTGGACCCACTACCCCCTTCTTTTTATGTGTTCCTCAGATTGATCCTCACAGGACACCTTGACTGAGTCCTGGGGAGCACTGTTTAGGCTTGTTCCCCCATTTTTGCATTAAGGTGCCAGGGCTCTGACCTTCCTTGAAGTACAACCCCCTTTCCTCGCTCTCTTGGTACATGGTCCTTACCTCCCCACTCAGACCCTTAGGGTTATTCTAGAGCTCTGATTAGAAACTGTAGTCCTCACCAGAATCCCAGGGCTCAGAGGCAGAGGCAGGGAGATCTTTGTGAGTTTGAAGCCAGTCCAGTCTACAAAGTGAGTTCCTGGGCAGCCAGGGTTCCACAGAGAAAGCCTGTCTCAAAAAAAAAAAAAAAAACTTAAAAAAGTATGCCCATCTTTCTACCCCATTTACCCACCTTAAATCTACACCATTTACATAGCCAGACTCTTGGGAAACAGAACTTCGAGATGGGGATGTGTGGACTGTGCAGGGCTGGGACCCAGTTTTACTATTTAAAGTTCCCCTGTACCATCCTAGCACACTGGGGTAAGGGCAAAGCCTCTGGACCCTCATCCCCACTCAGTGATAAGGGTGGCAGTTGCTTCTTTGCTGTCTAGATCCTTGAAATAAAAGAAAATGACCTCTACTTGACCCTTTGCCAGCTAGACCCCATCTCCACCTTAGGTGAACTTGACCCTTCTTTGAAGCTCTGAAATGGCCCAGAGGACTCCTGTCATGGCACCTTACAGTGCTTTAAGTCTGATCAACACCTCCACTTTTCTGGTCGCTTTCCTCCAGTCTGACACAACAGGCCGGAGATTCTGTCTTTTGAAGCCCACTGGGGCTTCCAGGAGGCGATTGTGGTATCTGTGGGTGAATGGGCCACGCTCCACCGTCCTGTGGGTCCTGCAGCAGGCTTGGGGAGAAGCCTGCATCCTTCGCCTGATGGGCACCTCAGCTTTCTAAAGAGCCTAGGCTAGTGATACAACTGAGTGCACCCACTTGTGTCTGTGCCTGGGCTATCGCTCCACATCATACCCCAAGCTGAATCTCCAGAAGTCATGACTGGCGCTGTTTATAAACTCAGCCCTGGTAGTCTGTGCCAGGGCGGGAAGTACACTCGGGTGATGGATGGAGGCTTCTTCCTGTGCGCCTGTCCTGATGCCCTGCTGTTCTCCAGCAGGCTGCTCAGGCCATGGCAGCTGCTCAGAAACCTGACCCACACCATATGGCAGCGCCCTGGCTGCTGGGACGCTTGCCGTCAGTCCTGGGTGCCGGGACTCCTTGATGTCCATTGGGACCACGGAGCCCTCTGACTCTAGCGGGACCATCAGGGCTCCTACCTGAGTTGTGAGGGTTTGAGTACAAATGTGCTAACTGTGCTATTGTCCCTGCGTGTGTTAGGAGGTGAAGGCCACATTGGGAGTGCCCCAGGACTGCGTACCCTAGAGTCCTGGAGAGTCGGGGCGTCCCTACAGTCCAGAGGCCTGGGAAGCCTGGTAGCCACCAGGCCAAACCCCAGCCCACCCCGTCATACCAGGAGTGCTTAAGTCATGCTGTAGTAGCTGGCACCCCAAGTCTCAGGTGTTTTTTGGAGCTCCCTGGTCCCAAGGGCCGTGTTACTTAGGTAGGACTCAGCACTCCAAGTGACCAGGTGGACATCCAGTGGAATGGATCCCTGGGGCTTAGACCTCTGGGCTGGTCAGGTGGGCTTTCTGTATCTTACAGGCTTCTTTGGGGTTCACAGACTGGGCCACCTGACTGTCTCATGCCACATGGGGTGTGCGTCCTTTCTACTTTTCATTAAGTGGAGGCCAGCATCAGGACTTAACACAAGAGGCCCCGGGCCCAGCCGGCCTGTCTCTAAGGGATGCTTGGTCCTTCCATCTGTGGGAACCTGATGCCCAGGTTGCAGCTGTCATGAGTGCAAGCGGCCTGCCTGAGGGCCTGGGTCACACTCTGGGATCCCCTTGTATTCTGATTGGTTTCCTTTTGCCTGAAGCACCCCATAAGTGCATTCCTAGGCCTGCCCATCTGTGTCACTGTGTCATTAGCTTGGTCACTGCTCTGTTTGGTTTCAGAGACTGGCTGTTTCTCATGTGGGCCCATTCTGTTTCTCGGTACCCTGGTGGTGCCTTAGGGGTACTCCTGGCATGGTGGGCTGAAAACCAAGGTCAGGGTCCAGGGTGCCTTACTGGAGGACCGGTCTCAGTCCGTGTTGCCCAGGGGTTTGAGACTGCTCTGGAACAGCACTCATAGGAAGTAGGATTTTGGTGGCTGCCTCGGGGAGCTGGGGCTGGGGGAGACACAGGTTGGAGGGTCCCAGCCCTGAGAGCTGCTGTGGTTCCCCTTTGCAGAACATGGTGATGAGCTTCCGCGTGTCAGACCTGCAGATGCTGCTGGGCTTCGTAGGCCGCAGCAAGAGCGGGCTGAAGCATGAGCTGGTGACCAGGGCCTTGCAGCTGGTGCAGTTCGACTGCAGCCCGGAGCTTTTCAAGAAGATCAAAGAGCTGTATGAGACTCGCTATGCCAAGAAGAGCGCAGAGCCTGGCCCGCAGGCCCCACGGCCCCTGGACCCCCTGGCACTGCACCCCATGCCCAGGACTCCCCTGTCGGGGCCCGCCGTGGACTACCCCGTGCTGTACGGGAAGTACTTGAACGGACTGGGGCGCCTGCCCACCAAGACCCTTAAGCCGGAGGTGCGCCTGGTTAAGCTGCCCTTCTTCAACATGCTGGACGAATTGCTGAAGCCCACTGAACTGGGTGAGTGGTGGGCATCGTCCAAGAGATCCCCAAAGCAGGCTCAGCACTGTGCCCTGTGACCAGCCACCCCAAACCTAGCAGCTTAAAACACATGACATGGGTGGCAGGGCAGCACATACTGGCCTTCGGATCACTTAGGGGCTAAGGCAGGAGGAAGGTGAGTTTTGGGCTACAGACTAAGACTCTGCTGAGGGTGCGGCCAAACACTGGCTGAGCAGTCACTGGCATGCATGACCTCTCATCCCTCCCTCAGTTGGCCGAGCAAGAGGATTGCCACGATTTTGAGGCTAGCCTGGGCAGACAGACTCTGATTTCTTTTAAGATGTATTTATTTATGTATATGAGTATTCTATTTGCATGTATGCCTGCATGACAGAAGAGGGCGTCAGGTCTCATTACGGATGGCTGTGAGCCACCATGTGGTTGCTGGGAATTGAACTCAGGACCTCTGGAAGAGCAGTCAGTGCTCTTAACCACTGAGCCATCTCTCCAGCCCCAGACCCTGATTTTTAAAAGAAAGAAAGAAAGAAAAAAAAAAAAAACTAGGTGTAGTGGCTCATTTCGGTTATCCCATTATCTGGAAGGGAGTTCAAGGTTATCCTCAGTTACACAGTAAGTTTGAGGCCAACCTGGGCTAAAAAAAAAAGAAAGAAAAGAAAAATGGATGTGAGTTCCAAGTTATCAGGGTATCAGGAACCATAGACTGGTCAGACCCCCCTCCTCTCTGTTGAGGCATGGAGGCCTCCAGGCCCTCTACAGCACCTGACCTTCCTTGTGTGGCGTGGAATGGGGTTGTGGCCACAGATACTGCCCTGAGCTGTGCACCTGGCAGGTCCCTTAATGGGCCACATGTAGGACCTGGGGCTTTCTCAGGTTCTCCAGACATCCTAGTCCTCCATTCTCCCTCCTGCCTGCCTCTGTGTAAAGCCCGAGGGTTGGGCCCCAGTCCATGGGGCAGGCTCCAAGATGGACAGTCCCTTCTGTCAACCCTGCATGGTGCTAAGGGGCCTCGCCACTTCCATTCCACCTTGACTCTCTTCCCTGGGTAGCACTCTCCTACTGTGGAAAGGCCATGTCCCTCTTATCCTGGGACTTGGGGGTGCCTGAGGAAGGGTAGCAGACAGCAGTGGTTATTGTGCCCTATGTCGTGGTCCAGGACTTTTTGTGTGATCAGAGGCCCCGCCCCCTCACAGAGGCTCCGCCCCTTACCTCTAACTCTGCCCTTGTTTTGAAACCCTTGGTGCTGATGGGGGCTCGAGGCAGAGCCCCCTGACCTGCCCACCCTGCCCTTCCTGTTATGCTCCAAGTGCCACAAGCCTGCCTCCTGGAAGGTCACCACAGCCCTTGGGAGCCTTGGGGCCGAGCTGACTCGGTGTCATCTTGAGGAAGACCTGAGTGCCAGGAGGTCGGCACCCTGGCCTCCCAGCTTGCATGACAGGCTTCCTTCCTGCAGAGCAAGCCAGCCGTCACTCCGCCCCACAATGCATCACTGTGCCCTACCCCCCCCCCCCAGGGACCTCGGTCACCTGATCTCCGGGAGAGCGTGCTCCCCTGTCTACCAGCGGCTTGAACAAAGAGGTCTTGCCTGCCTGGCTGCCTCCTCACCAGGGCACCCCCTTCCCTGGGTCCCCGCACCTCAAGGGGCTGCTGGGTAAGAGTGCTGATCCTGGATCTAAGACCGTGATCTCTCAAGCTCCAAAACCCAGGATTTCACGTGCTTGCTCAACCTTGGCCGAGGCCCTCCCCGGCATGAGCCCTGGGATGCCAGTTCACAGTGGCCAACCCCTTTCCCAGACCAGAATGAGTCCATGATACTATAGGATTCCCTGGAAGAGCGCCTACTGCTCAGTCTGCACCAGGCAGACTGAACCCATAAATCACCTGAGCACCCGGACGGGGAGGGGAGGGGAAGGGAGGGGAGGGGAAGGGAGGGGAGGGGAAGGGAGAGGGGAGGCAGAGACCAGCTACAGTCCAGAGCGCACTGGCCGCTCTGGTAACCAGAGAGAGCAAGGGACTCACCCAAGGACACACAGCGCCTGAGCTCCTAGGCCCCCCAGGCTGACCCCTTTTCCCCCCAGGCTGTGCCCTGTACCCCTCTGGGGGGGGGGTGTCCATGTTAGTTTCTTCCCACTTCCAGGCAAGGCAGGCCCAAGTAGGTAACAGTTGCTGCCACAGTAGAACTGACCTAGGACTTGAGGCCTAAGGGCCCAGGCACAAGTGAGGATGGTGTAGGGACTGAGTGGAGGAGGTATCCGCCCGAAGGCTGTGTGTCCTTTGAGCAGTTGGAGGGCTTCCTGGGAGAGGCGGCTTCCCTGGGCTCCTGTGGGTCATCTAGATGGAAGGAAGCCATTGTGGGAGTGATGGGACATCAGCCTCTTTAGCCACTGCTCCCTCCCCTTGCTGTCCGAGTGCCAGCCCCCTGGCTGCTGGGGGGAAGTGTGCTATATTACTTCTTTTGTTCATGCAGTTTTTGAGGCAGGGCTCACAGTATAGCCTAGGCTGGCCCAGAACTTGTGATCCTCTAGCTTCAGCCCCTAGGATCAGAGGTCCACCCCGTGGCATTCTCGGAGAACACTAGGAAAGGTAGCCTGGTTCTGTCTGCAGGGCCTTTGCATCCGGTACACCTCAGCCTCCCACACTGTGACTTAGTCCTGCCCCAGGCCTTTGGTCTCTGTTTGTCTTTAAGGGTACACCCCAATACCCATATGATATCTGCTCCACCAGAGCTGGTTTTCAACACTACCTTTGTCTGTTGTTCTTTACCTTGTGGGTGTTGTTTTTTGGTGGTATTTCGAGGCAGGGTCTCAGGTAACCCAGGCTGGCCCAACGTGTTATATAGCCCAAATGATGTTGACCCTCTGACCCTGTTTTACCCTCCCCACTTGGCTGGGAGGCAGGCTCCGTGCATCTGCCATCCCCCTGCTGTCTGTTACCCCAGGCTGGGCTGGGCTGCTTCAGGTCACGGATTTGGGGCAGGACAGCAGCACAGGTGAGTGGGCAGCCCCTGTACTGGTCCTGCCCACCCCAGTGGCACAGGCTGCGGTCCTCTGTGCCTAGCTGCATCCCCATGTAGCCGTGAGTCCCACCGTGGAGCCGAGCGCTGCTTTCCCCTGTGTTCTCCATGCTGACCCCATGCCAGCTCAGGACCTTTGTGGTAGGCTAGGGTGGCTGTTTGGAACTGGATCTGATGGTCACTGGGTGACACAAGTCCATCATGCCTTTGCAATGGCTGGCCTGAAGTAGATTGGGCCCCTCCTGTTTACCTTGGCACACATAGTGAAACCAGCTAAGCCTGCAGTAAACACCCGTCACCTTAGCCAGACCGTGGTGGTGCACACTTTAGTGCACACATGGGAGGCAGAGACAGGCACATCTCTGAGTTGGAGGACAGCCAGGGCACCGCAGTGAGACCATCAGGTGAGGAGGACACTTATCACCTGTAGCCCCTAGCTAGGCTGCCTGAACTTGAGTGGCAATAGTGTCATTGTCTTGTGGTACTCAGGGGTACCCAGAGCAGGTCCTGGGCGGTCCTCCATCTCCACTGGGTTCCCATTGCCCGCCTCCAGCCTGGAGTGCATGAGATTTAGAGGGACCACATGACTGTGAGGACCCTGGGCACCATCTTCCAAGGCCGTGAGTGTTCTTTCCAGTCTCCTGCCTGCCCGCTGGGCCTTGGTGGTTGCCCGCCTCAGGCAGAGGCGGTCTGTGGCTCCCCCACTGCCTCGGTGCCTGCCTGTCCGTGTGCAGTGTCCATGGGGTGGGCTCCCGCGATGGCCACGCTGCAGAGGCCCAGAAAGAACGTGAAAGTGGTTGAGGGAGGGAGGCAGGCAGAGCAGGGCTGTTGTGTGTAGCCCAGGCTGCCCTTGAATGCCACCTCATCCCACCTCACTCCCAAGCAGCCCTGCAGTGTGCGGTTGGTTTTGGGTTTTTTGAGACAGGGTTTCTCTGTGTAGCTCTGGCTGTCCTGAACCGGCTCTATAGACCAGGCTGGCCTGGAACTCACTGAGGTCCCCTGCCTCTGCCTCCCTTGTGATGGGATTATAGCATGGGCCACCACGCCCGGCCACCATGCAGTTCTCATCATGCCATCAGACACTGCTGTACAGGACAGACATAAGCATCACCGACGCACTGGAGGAGGGAATGGTGGCAGGAGCTACAGAGTTGTCCTATGTCCAGGAGGAGGGTTGCCGGTTCAGGGCGAGCCTGGGCTGTAAAGTGAGAGCCACAATGGGTGCAAAGACCATAAGGCTGGGAAGACTGAGCCGGGCGGTGGTGGCGTACACCTTTAATCATAGCATGTGGGAGGCAGAGGCGGGCGTATTTCTGAGTTCAAGGCCAGCCTGGTCTACACAGAGAAACCCTGTCTCGAAAAACGAAACAAACAAACAAACAAACAAAAAAGGCTGGATAGGTCTGATTGAGGCCACTGAGGAAGAATTCAGTTTATGGCGGGTGCTGCTGTGGAGGCCCTGCCCTCAGATACAGGGGTGGGGACGGGCCGCTCCAGGGAACCAACCGCCATGGCAGAGTCGCTGGCTTGGGGGGTACCCTGTGGCCCCTCCAGCAGCATAGGGTGGGACAAGCCTTAACTGGCTGCTGGGGTGTGCTCACCGGGCAGCCTGGGTCTTGCCTGATGCCCTCCCTCCCCTCACACAACAGAAACCTGCCCTGTCCCCTCACCACCCCCAGGGAGGGAGGGCGGATGGGCCTCTACTCCTACCCAGCCACTGCCAGCTCAGGTGTCTCCCATGGCCCTGCTGGGCTCGCCCCACCTCTCTCAGGGCGATTACTCCAGGTAGGCGGATCCGAGCATGCCCAGGTGGCGGCTCTGCAGTGTCGGCTGCAGCCTGCTCTCACCCAGGGGCCCAGGGGCTCCTTGTATGCCTGATGCCGGGCTAGCTGCAGGGGTGACAGCTCCTCATCCCAGCCACCCCCCCCCCCAGTCCGAAGTCTGCCTGGACTCCCTCCCTGGGTGGCACAGGCACTACAGCCTGCGGGTCAGAAGGTTCTAGGCCAGTCGCACCCAGCACCAGCTGTTCTTGTAAACGGGGTCCTGCTGAACAGAGTTTTACCTGACCGCGATGGTGGTTGGTTTTGCAGAGCTGGGTGGAACTGTTAGCCTGTTCTCCACTCTGTGCCCTCGGACCTCAGACTCACCCTGGAGTTCAGGCTGGTTTTTGGACTCAAGATCCTTCTGCTTCAGCCTCCTGCACACTGGGGTGGCAGATGCTTGCACCGCCGCCTCCTCCTCCTTTCCCTCAGAGGCCTGCTGTGGCTGCACCACAAGGCACTGCTGTCACACATGCACACGAAGTAAGAGCCCTCTGCTGGGCTCCTGCACAGCTGGCCAGCATTCTGTTGTGGAGCCTGGCTGGCTGGTGGAGACTGGACCTGGATGCAGATGAGACGGCAGCCTACAGATAAAATGGCTACCTCTCTGACTTTGGGATACCTGACTCCAGAGGGACCCAGAATGGGCGAGGCCAGTACATGTCACTGGAATCTCAGGTGAAGAGGGGTGGCCTCTGTGTAGCCAGGCTGCCTGACCCATGTGTGTTCAGTCCCACAGAGCGCAGAGAAGCTGCAAGAGAGCCCGTGCATCTTCGCGCTGACGCCTCGACAGGTGGAGATGATCCGCAACTCCAGGTGGGCCGGCAGGCACAGGAGCTCGCTTTCCCACACCCACCCACTCAGTGCCAGGAGCTGCCCAGGCACACATGGCATCCGATGGAACCCAGGGTCCCTTAGGTGGGGGGTGGAGGTGAGCCTTTTGTGAACCTGAGCTGTCCCTGCCCCATTTGTCAAGCCAGAGGTCAGGCTGGGTGGCTAGGTTTTGTGGCCACTCAGCTGGTGACCATGAGAAGGGCCACTGACTCCTACTCTTGCCCTGCCCACAGGGAGCTGCAGCCTGGAGTGAAAGCTGTGCAGGTGGTGCTGAGGTACGAGCAACCCTGGCCCCGCCTGCCCCTGCCGCTGTTGCCCAGGCTTGCCCATTCTCTCTCCTCGGGGTGACCCCCCTCCCTCGTGTCCTGTGTCCTGTGTTCCCCACAGCTGCACTGTGCCTTCGCAGACCGTGTCCTATTGTCTCTCCAGGATCTGTTACTCTGATACCAGCTGTCCCCAGGAGGACCAGTACCCGCCCAACATTGCCGTGAAGGTCAACCACAGCTACTGCTCAGTGCCGGTGAGCGAGCGAGCAAGGCACCTGGGGAGCGAGCGGGGTGAGAGACACAGGTAGGAGTGGGGCCTGCGGGGCTGAGCGCAGCTCTGTCCACAGGGTTACTACCCCTCCAACAAGCCTGGTGTGGAACCTAAGAGGCCCTGCCGCCCCATCAACCTCACCCACCTCATGTATCTGTCCTCGGCCACCAACCGCATTACTGTCACCTGGGGCAACTATGGCAAGGTGAGCACCTGCACCCAGCACCCAGCACCCAGCCGCCTCACGTTCACCCGTCCACCCTGCGCCCAGCACCACATCATCCCACATTGACGCCCTGACACAGCCTCTCTGTCCATAGAGCTACTCGGTGGCGTTGTACCTGGTGCGCCAGCTGACCTCCTCAGACCTGCTGCAGAGGTTGAAGACCATTGGGGTGAAGCACCCCGAGCTCTGCAAGGCCCTGGGTGAGTGGCAGGGGCTGCAAGGGCCACCTGCTGGGGTTGAGGTCGCCCTGGTCTGTGACAGGCCGGGGACTGAGGGCGGGTGGGACATGGGGAACAAGACGACATGCAGGGTGGGGACGCCAGAGCAGGTGTCCTGTTCCTGTGATGGGGGATTGTCCTTTTGAGATATGAATTCTCTGTGTAGCCCTGGCTGTCCTGGAGCTCACTCTGTAGACCAGGCTGGCCTCGAACTCAGAAATCCACCTGCCTCTGCCTCCTGAGTGCTGGGATTACAGGCGTGCGCCACCACCGCCCGGCAGTGATGGGTGTTTTTAAATTGAGACAGTGTATTTCTGAAAGGCATGGCCCCTGAAACAGGCCTAAGAGTCCACAGTGCCCACCCACCCTCTGCCGATGGGATGGGGGCCCTCGCTGGCTCTGGACCTCCCCAGTGGCCACTCCTTTGCAGGACAGGCCTGGGCCACCTTGGAGGCGTTCAGGCCTGTTGTTGTCCCTCTCAACTGGGGTTGGCCTGGCATCTTCTAGCCTGTTCTGAGGAGGGTGCTATCATGATCCCCTAGCTGGGAGGAGGTAGCCCAGGTCTGCTGCAGTTGTCATACCTGGGCAGTTGAAGACATGCTTTGCAGGCCAAGGCCACCAGCTCTATTGTTTGCTAACCAGGGTTAAGACAGCAAAATCACAGGTGCACCTTGTGTTGCCTTTCAGTGTCCCACAGGTCACAAGGCTTGGGGAAAGCTGCTGCTGCCCTGAGGCTACAGGTCCTTCCTGTGGCGTCTCCGTGGTGGTCTCAGTCGGCCCTCGAGGCTGTGACACTGCCACAGCACGTGTGTATGGCCTCTAGCCTCTGGGAAGCTGTGCCCCTGATTCTTTGCAGAAATGCCATGCAACCTAGAAAACCTCAGGAGGTGTGGGAGCCCCAAGGGCCCCTCCGTGGAATGCTTCAGGATATGTGGGGTTCAGGCTGGTTGGAAGTGATTTTCCCAGCTGGCAATCAGAAGCTAGAGGCCAGCCTGGCCTACGTGAGACCTGCGGTCTCCTTCAGCTGTGGAGAAAGCCTGCCCTCTGACAGTCCCCTCCCCTCTGTCACCTCACACAGTTAAGGAGAAGCTTCGCCTAGACCCCGACAGCGAGATCGCCACGACTGGAGTGCGAGTGTCCCTCATCTGCCCAGTGAGTCCATCTGTCCCCGGCCATGTGGGTGGTCATGTGGGACAGCAGGGTCTTCACACCCCTCTGTCTGCTCTCAAGCTGGTGAAGATGCGGCTCTCGGTGCCCTGCCGTGCAGAGACCTGCGCACACCTGCAGTGCTTCGACGCCGTGTTCTACCTGCAAATGAATGAGAAGAAGCCCACGTGGATGTGCCCTGTGTGTGACAAGCCTGCAGCCTATGACCAGCTCATCATAGATGGGTGAGTGTGACCTGGCTTGGGCCGCTCCAGGCTGGACACTCCTGTGTTTGGAGTGTGTTGCAGAGGGCACAGCCAGGCTCTGCACTGAGACAGCTGGCTGTGCTGCCCGACTCCCCGCTCTACGCACTGTCTGTGGACTCTGGTGTGAGATTAATGGGGACTTTGCTATGCAGAGGGCCATTATGTCGCAGCCTCAGGCTGCTTAGAGTCCCCCTGTGCATGTGACCGTGAGCTCTCAGTCTTTGCAAGTGGCTACCTGAGGCTGTGACTTCTGTGTGGAGGGAGAGGACAGGCAGGAACCTGTCCCAGAGGGAGCGTGTTGCTTTCCCTTGGGATGCCTCAGCTCTCCACTCCAAACACCGAGTCTGCTGTCTGTGTCCCCAGAGCCAGCACAAGGAGCTGAGACCCTCAAAACCACTTGCCTGGGGGCCCAGGCACCTCTGGAGGGACTTGAGGGTGCCCCCCCAGAACCTGCCACTCAAGCAGGGCCCACTCCCAGAAGGTCCTCGCCTTTGATCTGCCCTGGAAGCTGCCGCCAGCCCAGCTCTCCAGCCTGCAGGTGGCCACTTCCCTGGCCAGCTCCAGCCTTGGGTGGAGTGAGGGCACCCCTGGGACTGGGCATGTGGGCCAGACTCAATTGTCCTCTGTTCTCAGCCCGGCTGAGGTTCTTCCACCGCAAGCCCGCTTCCCCCTAAGCTCCAGGCAATCGATAGCCAGGGCTGGCAAGCTCAGCAGGTGCCGCCCTGGCTTGGTGGAGACCTATGCCACCACCCCAGTGTAGCCGGGGCCTCCTGGAGGAAGGCTCCCGTGGGTGGCCGACGTGATGCCAGCCCTGTGCTGTGGGAAGTCAGAGAATGTATAGGAGGGAATTCTCCAGTCACACGGGGCGCCAGGCATTTTGCACTTGGTGCCCGGACCCAGACCTGTCCACTCTGGTGCCCACAGGCTGCTGTCGAAGATCCTGAGTGAGTGTGAGGACGCAGATGAGATTGAGTTCCTGGCAGAAGGTTCATGGCGCCCAATCCGTGCAGAGAAGGAGCCGAGCTGCAGCCCACAGGGCCCCATCCTGGTGCTAGGTGAGTCCCACACACAGCACCCGCCACGCCGCGCCGGCCAGGCCGGGTGACTGAGCACTGTTGCCCTGTCCCCACAGGCACCTCGGACGCCAACGGACTCGCGCCAGCCTCCAGCACCCCCGGCATGGGCGGTGGCCTGGGCGGCCCGGGCGGCGCAGGCAGCGGGGCGGGGGCGGCGGGCGGCCTGGAGAACGGCAAGACAGGAGCCGACGTGGTGGACCTCACACTGGACAGCTCGTCATCCTCAGAAGAAGAGGATGAGGACGAGGACGACGATGAGGACGAGGACGAGGGCCCGCGGCCAAAGCGCCGCTGCCCATTCCAGAAGGGCCTGGTGCCTGCGTGCTGACGCCGCCGCGGGGCGCTGGAGGGCGGGAGCCGCTCCCGTCCATCATTCCCTCGCCCACCCCTCCCCGGCTCCCGGCTCCTGTACCTCTGGACTCTCCTCTTGGGGGGATTAAAAAAAGTAAAATGACAAAAAAAAATTACAAAAACAAGAGAAAATAAACACTTACACAGGCCGGCAGCCTGCAGCCACCTCCTGGAGCAGCCCGCAGGGCGCAGGGACCTCGGACATTGGACAGCGGCCGGCGGCTGTCCCCGCTTCCCTGCGTTGAAGCCGAGCCCTGATCCCGGAGCGCTGGCCCGGTCGCGAGCAGTTTAGTTGAGAAGCCATGGTGGGGGCGGCGGGCCGGGGACGGCGGCCACAATGTGCAATAACGTGGTGACGCGGGGCCGGGCGTGGGCCGCGGACCCGGGTGGCATGGGGGGTGTCGTTTTCTAGCCAGCTACCTCGGTAACTCCAATTCATTCAGGTTAACTTCCCCATGGGGCAGCCGGCCGCGGGCTTGGGCGCTGTCGCCCTGCTCTTGTGTGGCCCGCGGCATGTGAGGCTCCCCGGCTGCCTCCTTACCCTCGGGAGCCTCGCTCTTCCAACGCCTCGCTGCCAGGCAGACCCCGGGACATCCTGCTGCCCTCCCCACCCGACTCTGTCAGGAAGCAATACCGGGTCCGGTTTGGAGCTGGGCTGCCTGGTGGTGTCACCGCATGAACTCGCCGGGAGACCGGGGCCCTGGCCAGCCACAGGGCACTCTTTTCTAATATTTGTATTCTAATTTAATTGTTTTTTAAAAATGCAAATAAAAAAAAAAAAAGAACGAAGAGTAGCCGGTCCGGCACCTGACCATCTGTGGTTTCTCTGTAGCCCAGGCTAGCCTGCCCGTCCTCCCTAGGAGCTGTGCACTGGGCTGGGGGGCGAATTAACCCAAGGGACTTAGGCATCCAGCCACGCTGAGTACCTCCCACGCAAAAATCTGAAGCCAGACTAACAATTTGTGTAGAAAATCCACTGGATCAGGATCAAGGCTCAGAGTGGAGGGACCTGGAGGACGGACGTTGTGCTCAGTGAGAACCCCACGTGCTGGGATGGTGGCCACTCGTCGGGATGGCGCTCAAGTACGCGGAGAGGGGACTGCACAATGCTTGGTAATCAGAAACCTCGGCATGGGAGAGGGGATGTATGCATCGCACTCCCTGCTCAGACCCAGCTCTGTATGATGTCATTGATCTGGGAATGGTCAGCAGGTATGCCAGCAAGGAAGCCCCTCCCACTCGGAGCTGGGGCAGTCACCTGGGAACAGACATTCAGGCTCCAGCCTTCAGGCCTCATAGATTCCCAGGTCTCCAGGGTAGACAGAAGATCCCAGAGCAACTCATCCACGCTCTGGACACAACCCCGCCTGGGCTGCAGCTGAACGAGTGGGAAGACGCCTTTATAGAGGCTGGGAGTGGACCCCAAGCCCACCCCATCCCCTTCCCTATGACAGGGCCCCAGGCCAGCTTCCTCCTGGGGACAGGAAATTGTCCACAGCCAGCTGAGGTTTCCGGGCCCCCTAAGCCTGATAAGGTCCCTGGAGCTCAGCTGCGTACAGTAGCACCCGGGCCTTCTAGAATCCAAGCTCGGCCCACCCAGGACCTACAACACCCTGAAGCTGGAGGGCCTGGCCAGGACTCTGAGGTCACCAGCCCAGCTGGCCCACAGATATATCTGTCCTTTCCCAGGAAAGGCCTGGGAAAACCCACCACCCACCCTGGGACCCGCAGGGTCCCTATGCTAGGCCCCATCTACAGGGCATGTGAGACCAGGCAAAGACGGGGTGTCTCTCAGACCCACCTCCCCCAAAACAAGTCGGAACACAGAGACCAGGCAGAGAGATATCGTAACAGGCTGCATTTAGTGGTTGGGTTTTTCTCTTTTATGTACAAGAAAAATGAATTCTATTTTTTCAGATTTTTCATAATCTTTTGTTTTTAATTACTTTTAAAGCTTGTTCCCCCCACCCCCAAAAAGTGCATTTTTCTTTAATCAATTGATTTTTTATTCGTTCTGCCTCCCACACTTTTTATAAAGATTCTTACATCCAGTCAGTGGAATGTCTGTTCTGTGCTCTGGACCCCCATGCACCAGGCCTGGGCCCCCAAATTCCAAGGCACCTCGTTCTGGGCCTGGGGCGGGGCTCCCCTGACCCTCTGTCTCTTGGCCCCCCTGCCCCCAACAAAGGTAAATCAATATATATTTAGTGCGAGCTAGTTCTGAACTGAGATAATCATTCCTGGGGTAAGGAGCCCCCCAAGACCCCTGACCCGTCCGGTGCCAGCCACCCTTAACTCCGGGAAGGCCGTTTCCTCAGCTTAAATAACATTTTAAAATAAAACTGCAAATATAAATATCTTTCTTTCTCAAAAAATAGGATTTTGCTTTTTCTTTTTTTTGTTGGTTTTTGTGTTTTTTGTTTTTTTGTTTTTTTCTATTTTTCCTTTCAGCCTGTGTCCCTCCTACGCCCTACGACTTTACTTACACTGTCTATTCCCTGAACGGCCAGCCTGGACTCCACCGACTCCGAGGCTGCCATTGCGCCCGCCGCGGCGGCCTTCCCTGGCTACTCAAGGGGGCACCAGAGCACCCAGGGCACCCACTTTGGTTCTGCCCCTCCATCCCAGCACGGCAGGGCCATGGCCGGGCCAGGTCTGCCATTTACATTCATTGGTTTCTATAGATATATAGGTTTTTTTTTCCATTTATATTTTTTAATTTTTTTGCCTTTTTTTTCCCTCTTAATCTCGAAAGGCCTGAAGGGATAGAGAGGCGAGGAGCAGCAACTACTCAGCAGGGGCGGCCTTGTCAGGTCACAGGCTGGGGCCAGCTGCAGGCCGGTCCCCTCCCCAGCGCTGGGGTCCCCAGAACCCCACAGTCTGGGCCCTTCTGTCTGTCTCACACACTCACACACACACAACTTCACCATAATGGAAGTAACAAATTTGTTTTTTTTTTTCTTTTTGTTATTGGTACCAGGCAGTTTAAAAACAAAAAAACAAAAAACAAAAAAAAAAACAAAAACAAAAAAAAAAA
>BDUI01000023.1:468922-483625 GCA_002335545.1 Apodemus speciosus
CAGAGAGAGAGACAGAGACAGAGAGAGAGAGACAGAGACAGAGACAGAGACAGAGACAGAGACAGAGACAGAGAGAGGGAGGGAGGGAAGGAGAGAAAATGAGACTGAAGCAGCTCCTGCTCCTCTGGTTAGCCTGGGGCTGTGCTCGTTTCTCCCCCAGCGCCTGAGCCTGCACTGATCTGGGTGACATTTCCCAGCCTGTGTCTGTCCTGTGCTGACGCTTGGGTTCCTCGTGCAGCCGACTGGCCTGGAATCCACAATCCTCCAGCAACCTGCTGGCTTCCTTTGATCTGAGGACTGATTAACCTCTATTTCTTGTTGCCACTTTGGATGCCCTGTGCCTTGGCCAATCCCAGAGACCAGACCCCTGACCTGTCTGCAGCACCGCCCCATCTGCCCTGAGGAGCAGCACCGGACCCGTCTCAGTTGTGCCAGGAGACCTTGGCTGCAGCGAGCCATCCCAGACCCACCCACTCACCTCCCTTCTGCTCTCTGTGCCAGTGTCAGGGTCCGCAGCGGCTCCCCAGCTAAAGCCCCGCCCAGCACCCCAGTGCTTAGTTTTCCTAGCTTTGTAGAGACTTCCCCAGAAGGCTCAGAGTGGGGAACCGACTGCTCTGGGGCTGCACAGCAGGCTGGGGCCACAGAGGCAGGGGAGAGGTGGGAGGCAGCCTCAGTTTCATCACCCCGAGCCCTGGCCTGAGTAATTATAGCCCCGGCTGCTACAAGCCTGGCTTACTCAATGTTCGCTGTGAGTCACAGGGGCCCTGGGCTCCAGGCCTAGAGGGGGCGGTTAGGGGGTTGGGGCAAGGCTGGGGGTGGGGGAGGGCCTAGAGAAGGGGTGAGCAGGTAGGCCCCGGGAGAAGGGCCTAAGCAGGCACCAGTCTCTGACTCTGTTTCTCTGACGGGGGAAAAAGACCCAGCCCCAGGCTTGGGTGCAGCCAGGTATATACAGGGAAGAAAGAAATGGTGTGGGGTAGCAGCTGGGTGACCCAGGCCCTCCACCATGCTGGTCCCCCCAGAGCCCAGAGTCTGGGGGGGCCCATGGCACCCCAGGATGTTGCCTGGGGGAGGAGCCTTCCCACCCTGAGTCTCACCTAACACAACCGTCTTCCATGGTACTTGCTCTTTGTCCCTACCTGGCACTCCTGGGCTCTGGAGCCCTGCCGCACCCTCTCCTGCTGCCCTCTGGGGAGGGGGCCAGGGTGCTGGGGTGGGGGTCGGGTGGGGCCAGGAAGTTAAGACAATGGCTTCTTTCTTCAGGCCTGGTAGGCGTGGCTGGGGAACCCCAGGGCAGGGGGTAGCGCTGAGTCACTGGGCCTGGCTGCGCCCCTGCCTGCCAGTCACCCCTACACACACACACACACACACACACACACACACACACACACACACACACACACACACACTTGTGCTGCACAGGTCTGGATTGCCCTGGGTTTACACAACCAAGGAACCAACTCTGGACTCCTCAGACCCAATTCTGAAAAGCTCCTGGCCCGCCCTGAGCTCCCATGGCTGGTTCCCAGGACCCTTCCCTACACCCACTACTGGTCGGGCCCAAAGACCCTACAAGCTAAGCGGCCCAGGGACTCTGCACGGCTGTTCTGCCACAAAGCCCTTCCCCTGCTCCACTGAATGGTCTCAGGGAAGCCCGCGCTGGTGGGTGGCTGTGGGACTCTGGCCCATGTACCCAGCGCGGCACTCCTGTGCCCGCACCTAACAACCGCTGGCTGTGGAGCCAGTGTGGAGGCACAGGCCTTGGGTCCCAGCACTGAGGTAGCAGAGACAGGAGGATCTCTGCGAGTTGCAGGTGGGCCCACCTAGTCTCTGTGGCGAAACAAACACCACACCGGTGGAGGGATGCCCGCACAGCCACCCAGCAGCCTCTCGCTTGTAGGGAGAGAGAAGGGCAAGTCTGGGAGGAAGCACAGACTCCAAAAAAGGGGAGGCCAGAGACCCCTGGGAGGCTAAGGAGCTGAGCCGCCCCGCCCGCCCCGCCCCGCCTGCCCGCCCGCCCGGGGCCTGCTGGGCTGTGGGCTCACCTGGTGAACCGGACCTTGCAGATGTTACACTCGTAGGGCTTCTCCCCGGTGTGTGTGCGGATGTGCCGTGGCAGCTTGCCCGCGCCCTGGATAACCTTCTCGCAGATGGGACACTTCTGGAAGGCCTTGGCCCGGATTTTCTTCTCGCCCTTCTGTGACCAGGCTGGGTACACGTCACCCTCGTGGGCCCCACTGAAGTACTTCAGGTAGTAGTCCATGACACCCTTGTCGTCTGCACGCGACTCCTCATCACTGTCCCCCGCCCGGCCCACCGACGACATCATCTGCTGCAGCAGCGTGCTGGCCGCGAGGCCGTCCACGTCAGCAGTGTCCCCGTCCTCGCCCTCTGCAGTGCCGGACAGGAAGCCCGGGGAGTCGCCTGGCTCAGGGGCGGCTTCAGAGAGCGCCGCGGATTCCTCCTCGCCAGTGCTGGCCCCTGCACGGCCATAGTGGCCGTTCTGTGTGGTGACTGGCGGGGCAGTGGGCGGCGGGAAGAGCCCTCCAGGCGGGGCATCTTCATCCCGCTCTGGCCACAGCCCCTGGGTGCTGTCACCCTCATCTCCATCACCTGCCGGGGGCCGGTCGGCCGGGGGCCCTGGGCCATAGAAGTCTAAGCCATTGCAGTCACCTGCAGCCACTGCAGCCACAGCGGCAGCCACAGCTTCCTTGGTGGCATCCAGGTCGTCATCGGGGGCACCGAAGCCAGACCACGGGAAGGCGGTGGGGGGCAGGCTGTTCATGGGGTTGCTGCGGAAGAACTCCAGGTACTCCTTGGCGCGCAGCAGATTGCGCTGGTCCGTGGGCCCGGCCCCGTCAGGCTGGCCCGCCGCGCCCACATCTTCGGCCGCCAGTATCTGGCGCTCCAGCAGGTCGGCGCACACGTGGCTCACGGCCGGGATCTCCAGCAGCCGTGCTGCACTCAGGATGTCGCCCACGTTGGCCGTGCTGACTGTGAGCGTGGCGGTGTAGGCGAAGTCCATGAGCGCCGTCAGCGCCTCGGCGCTCACGAAGTCAATCTCGTACACGTTCTGCTGGTCCACGACGGCTCCCGACGTGAAGAGCTTCTTGAAGTACTGACTGCAGGCGGCCAGCACGGAGCGGTGCGTGGGGAACTCGCGGCCTTCCACCAGGATCACCACGTCGCACAGCAGCCCCTGAGTCCGCTGCTCATTCAGACCGCTCAGGATGTCGCTGCTGTGGTCCGGGAACGGGATCCCGATGGGGCCGTCCACGCCGCCAGCCATCTTCCGCGACACCTGCAGGAAGGGGCGGCAGTGAGCTTAGGGGCATTATCTCTGGCTGGATCCTGGCCTCAGTTTCCCCAGGGCAACACCATCACAGAACAGAGGAAGAGGTCGAGTGGCTAGGCTAGGGTCCCCCATGCCTTCGAACCAGACGTGCGGTCCCGAGGCCCCCAGCTTCAGTCTCCAGGGATGTCATCAGAAAGCCCTCAAGGGAGCCTTGGGCCAGGGGATGGCAGCCATCTACCTATCCATGGCCCCAACGCGAGGCCAGGACTACACTGGCACTACGACAGGCCCCGCTCCCTGAAGGATTCCTTGGGCAAGACAGGGTGTCGCCCAGCTCCAGGGCCCGGCCTGCCTGGGACCTGTACACCAGGAGTGCCCCCTTCCTGCCCTGACCCAGGCCAGGCAGACCCGGCTGGAGAGAAACAGGAGGCCAAGCTGCAGCCCAGGCCACACTCCCCACAGGAGCAGGGCAGGGGCAGGGCCAGGGCCTCCTGTCCACCTTGCTGTCTTGCCCAGATGGTACTCAGCATGCTCCAGGCCTCAGACTCCCCATCTGGCAAATGGGCAGCAATCCCTAGGGGAGCCTGGCAGAGGGGACACTGGGCTGTCCCACCCACCCCACCCCTCCTCTCTTTGCCCCCCCCCCACAGCTGTGACTCATCTGCCCACGGCCTTGTGCAACCCTCTGGCGCTGTCCCCACCCCTCCGCCCTCTTCAGGGAGCCAGGCTGCCCTTCGCCACCCCAAAAGGCCCGCATTCCTCCAGAGCCAGAACAGCCTGCACGGGAGGGACAAGGCTCAAGCTGCACCTTCCTCAGCTTCCTGAGGCCTCGGGCGTCCTGTCCCCTCCTGTCCCCTCCCTCACCCTGAAGGCTTCCAGGAGGCACAGTCCATAGTGGGTTTCTCCCCACAAGAGTGGCTGGTAACACAGAGTCCTTTGTGCCCCTGCCCCCGCCTACCTACCAGCTGCCTGAGCAGACCACCCTGCGGACACGCAGGGAAGGGGACATTCAAATGTGGCTGCAGGGACCAGGGGGCCGGAAGGACAGCCCTACGCCAGGCACAGCCCTGGGAACCCTCAGGAGCCCCCGTTGGTGGCTTCCACCCCCTGTCACCATCTGCCGTCTGGCCCAGGGCCTTGGGGACCATGTGGGCAGACAAGACAATCCTGTCCCCTCCCACCACAGCCTGCCACAGAGAGGGAGGGGGCATGTGACCCCAAAGACATCCCCCAACCAGGGCGACCCAGGTCCCTTTGGGAATAGCTCAAAGGTGGCCCTCCAGGGGCCCCTGGGCCTGAAAAAGCCCGAGTGACTCAGCCTGGTTGTTGCCTTGGGCACGGCCACCCTGGCTTCCCACCAGCCGCTGAGCCCCAGGGTCTGGGGCCGCGGAAGCCCTATTTTAAGTACAAAGGCTCCAGGTCACGGCGGGGCAGGTGTCCCTTGTCAAGGGCCAGGCCTGGGAGACCCAAGGCCACAAGGCCCCCCGACTCGACTCGCATCTCTCTCTCTCTCTCACTCTCTCTCTCTCTCTCACACACACACACACACACACACACACAAACACACACTGACAAAAGCGGCAGTCACCTCCCTCAGAGCTCCTGGGTCCCTGGGCCCCTCTAGACACCTGACCCACCCGCCATCTCTCCAGGAACAGGCACCACCTGCCATGCCACACCCCAGACCTTGGCACCACCTGGGCCTCTCAGGGGCCTCGCCCCAGGAACGGCCCTGAGCCTCAGCTCCAAGCGAGAGGGAGGCCAGGGCCCGCCACAGCGCGGGGGACACAAGGGACCCACACAGGGCGACGGCTCTGCCCGGCCCAGGGGCGTGTCCCTCCGCAGGGAGACCTCCCAACACCTGCTGGGGTCCCTGCCGACGGCTCCTGCCTGTGCCTGCCTCCGTGGGATTTGAGGCTGCTCGGTGCTGAGTAGGCAAACCGGCAAGGGGCAGGCCCTGGCAGGCCCCTTCTGGGTTGTGGAGGCGGGGCACACGCTCCTGAGGCCTGGGCATATAGAAGGGTCACAGCAGAAGGTCAGAGGAACCAAAGACCCGGGTCCACACCCTACTCCACCCACCTGGCAGGCAGACACACCCAGTATCAGGGGACAGCTGCCGGTCCCACCTCTGGTCTAACCTAGGATTACTTGCTGTAGTTACTTTCAAGACGGATCTGCCCTCCCCTTTCCATAGTGTTCAGGAACTAATGGGTGCCTTCCTCATCGTCCCTCCACACCCCTGATGGGATGAGAGACACAGACAAGGTCACACCGAAGACCCAGTCAGGTCTACACTGCAGCCCTGTAATCTCAGGCAGCTGCAGGAATAACTAAGTGAGGCTCCAGGGACTGAACTCAGTCGTGGGCACAGTCACTTAGTGGTGGGGGAGCTAAGTCTGGGGTCTTCTCAAGGTCACACAGGCAAAGGTTAGGGCTGGCCGCAGACCCCACCTTCAGGAACAAAGGGGCTTCTGGAAAGGGGCTGGGGAGAAGACTGCCACACTGCCATTACCTTCCGGTGTATTTCTGGGGACAAGGCCAGTTAATGAGGGGTCAGAATCCACCCTCCCCAGCACCCCACCCACCGTCCACCCTGCTCCCCAGGTTCCTGGATGAGTCTGTGTTGGAGGCCATGGCCCTCAGCTCAGAGCCGCAGCTTCCTTGGGGACTCTCTGCAGAACAAGTACAACTGTGACTTGGTGCCACCTGGCTCACCCTGCCAGCGTGCCCACCAACCCCTTGAGGTTATCGGGCTTCTTAGGGTCCTCTCAAAAGACCCAGAGAGGGCGGGCAGTCACCCCAAGGTCACACAGCAAGACTGGCTCACAGGTGCAGCCTGCCAGCCCCCGCCCTCTCCCAGCCGGTGTTGCAAGGTTGGTCCCCATGGATGTGATGTCAATGCCTGCC
The DNA here is from genome assembly GCA_002335545.1 of Apodemus speciosus. Taxonomy (NCBI): domain Eukaryota; kingdom Metazoa; phylum Chordata; class Mammalia; order Rodentia; family Muridae; genus Apodemus; species Apodemus speciosus. Next base: position 475,122 of record BDUI01000023.1, read on the forward strand.
TGGCCTGGTCCCCAGGTCTGTTCAAATGGGGCAGGAGTGAGGGCACAAAGGTGGCCCCCTGCCCTCCTTGCAGAGGTGGCAGTAGAGGGCCAGGCCAGCTCAGATAGGCCCTGCCATTCACTGTGCAGTTATACCCATAATGGGGAGGGGCTTCCTGCCCTGGGCCTTAAAGGGCCAGAGGCAGGAAGGCAGCCAGCCCAGTGGGAAGTGTATGTGTGTGGGGGTGGGGACCGGCAGGCCTGTGGGGAGCCCGGCGACAGGGTGGGGCCCAGGCCCCCCTGTTCCCACACTCTAAGTGCCACACATCCAGGAAGTCCAGAAGGGAGGCCTAGGCCACTTCCAAGTGGAAGCCAGACCCCCCCCCCCAGGTGGAGGGGATGAGGCCCCTGCCACCAGAGGCCACCAAGGCTGACTGAAAGGACCCAGGTCCCTCCAGGCACAAGGGCGCCTGGCTGCACCTGTGATCCAAGATGCCCACAAAAATAAAGTCTGAGGGACCTGGCAGAGCCTGCCTGCCACCTGAAGCCACCTGCACCTCCCCCAGGCCCCTCAATGCCCCAGGGGCCTGAAGAATGCGCCACCTCCCCTCTCAGACACATCCTGGCTCAAGGTGGGCCCCCAGGAAGGCCTGTTTCCCGTCAAACCAGAAAGGTGTGGGTGGGGACGGCCACTGAGTGGCCCAGCCCCAGCCCCAGCCTGCGGAGGGGCAGACGGAAGAGCAGGTCCTCGGGCCACACTCCAGACCCCACATGGATGTGAGGCTGAGGGAAGGAAACTGACCCACCCTCACCCCCAGACAGACAAACACTCCTGGGAGGCGGTCTAGGATCCCGGCCCCCTCTCTCAACACAGGGGGGTTCTGGATCAGAGAGGGGAAGCCACTGGCCCAGGGTCACAGAGCCATCTGGAATTTGAACCTGGCTGGTCTGGCCTAACTCGTTCTTCCCAGGGTGCCTCTCCCCTCCCCCGACACAGCCCCCAGGGAGCTAAGGCAGGGCACAGGGCCCCTGGCCCCTGCACAGGCCATGGGGCACCCCCTAGGAGGCTGGCAGTTCAGAGGTCCTTCAGCCAATTCAGTGTGGCAGAGGCGCTCCAACCACCAGTCATTCCAAACCTGTTTCGGATTAGCTAAGTGAAATCGGTCCAAACAATAGGGGAAATTAAGGCACAAAAGAGGGAATGTGGCACTCCTGGGTGGGTGGCAGGCGCCGCCTCAGCTTGCTCTCTGTATGGCCTGTGTTGGCCTTGAGTGAGGAGCTTAGGGGAGCCCCAAGGTGGCTGAGACCCACGCCCACCTTCTAGCAGGCCCTGGGGTGCCCAGAGCTGGCCCCAGGGAACCAGAGGACACAGACGAACCTCAGTGGGGGGAGGGGGGAGGAATCTAAGACAACAGCTCCTCATGCTGCCCATCCAAGTCACATGTGGACCCTCCTCATGCCAGACCCTGGGGAGGTACCTTCCGTTCCTCTGGAATAATCAGAAGAAGCCACAGCTCTGCCCCATTTGGGGTACAGGGGTGGCATGGTTGGGGGTTCTGGGTCACTCCCACCCACCACCAGGTGCCCAGGACCAGGATGGAGTGCTAGCTTAGAGCTGTGTGACCTTGGAGTGTTCATAGCCCTCTCTGGGCTCACTGTCACCCTGGACAGTCCCTATGACGGGTGACAGGTGTGACTGAGGCATCCGGATCTCTTGGAAGAGACACAGGTGGGCAGACACCCGGGACATTAGGTGACATGTAAAGACCCTTACACTCTGAGGCAGGACCACTGGGCACGTGACCTTGAGTCTACTTCTGCTTCCTGCACCTCCTTCCAACTCCCTGGTGCCCCTTGCAGACCCTGCCTCACCTGGGACCTCCCCACTAAAGCCTGTTTCCCTCTACGTGACAAGGACCAAGCTATAGGTCACACAGCCTCAAGGAAAAGAACGGAATGCACCCAAAACCACCAAGGACAAGGTGCTCTGCCCAACAGCCGTCCCCACAACAGGCTACTCGGGACCTCTGTGGCCTCAGTGGCCCCCAAACACTCCGGATGGAGCGTGTGGCTCCCTCTTCACAGGCCAGGCGCTGACTGGCCTCTACCACGGCCAATCCCAACTAAATAATAAATACCCCCCACCCCCAAAGTGACCGGCAAATTAAAATTTCAGTGTCCCCGTTGGATCCTGTTTCCTGCCTGTCTTCCACCCCAGGCTCAGTCCCCTCCCTCCCTCCCCCAGGCCGTCTCCACAGCGATGCCTGCCGGTAAACAGAGCCCCGAGCCCAGCCCCGGAGAGGTGCCAGGGCCCAGCTGGGGGAGCCACCGGGAGTCCCTCCGGGAAAGGTGTGCGGTGGAGGTGACCCTGGAAAGAACAGACGTCCCGCAGCTGAGTGAACCCTCCTGCAATCCAGGGTCTAGCCTGCACGGAAGGGGCGAGCGAGTAAGGGCCTGGGGACCTCTCCCACCACAGCCCGGCCAATCACAAGTAATCAGCCCGGTGTCTAGGGTGGCTCCCCCACCCCAGCGTGGGAGCGGCTACTCAGGATGACGCCCTGGGCCCAGACTTGAGGGAAGATGGTGGAGGGAGGATTGGCCTGCCGACAGAGGAGGCCGGAGACTCCCTCGCTGGGGGAAGCAGCTGTGGCAAGAAGGGGGGAGACACGGGGCTTCCGCCAAGCCTGTCACTCGTGGGTACTGGGCTTAGTCATTCGCAGGTGCTGAACTAAGTATGCTTAGGAGAGGAGGGAGAGGAGAGGAGAGGAGGAAACCAGGGAAGACATCTGTCTCTCACTTCCGCCACCAAAGTGAGCACCCCTGGGTGCCAGGCCCAGGTGGGGTCGGCAGCGGGGGCGCACGTGGCGACGGCCACCATTAGGAAGGGGAGGAGGAAGGGAAAGGACGGCAGCCCGGAGGGCCGCGCGGCTCCTACCTCCTTCGCGGGCGGCGCGCGGGCGCCGGCGACGGTGACGATGGCTGCGGCGGGCTGGCGGCTCCGAGCCCCGGCGGGCGACGCTGAGCCCGGCCCCGCGCCACCCTCCGCCGCCGCCCGGCCAATCCCCACCCGGGCTGGGGGGAGGGCGATGCAAATTACCCCGGATCTGGGTCCGCCCGTCACCTCCCCCGCGCCCGGCCCGGCTCGCGCCAGGCCGCGCATCCCCGGCCTTGCCTGAAGCCCCGAGGCCCCCTGACACCACACCCTCCCCCGGGGAGGGAACGTCCAGTCCCGGGAAGGAACCTTTCTCCTCCTCCCGGAGCGTCCGGAACTAAAGGGAAAGGGGGAAAAATTAAAATATCGAACGGGGGGGGGGGGCCTAGGAACGGTTACACAACAGGAGGGGAGGGGCGGCAGCCGGAAGCCAGGACCGCCACCGGCCCCCGGCGAGGGAGCCGCGGAAGCGCCGCCTCTCCTGCAAAACCCCGCCCCTGCACGCAGGCCCCGCCCAGACTCAGGCTCCACCCCCATGCAGCGCCGCGCCGGACGGTTTCTAGTATCCATTGGCCCTCTGGTCTGCCGCTTACCGCCCCTCCTCTACAACGCCCCTCCCTGACCCGCCGCTATCCCCAGGCACTCTGGGATTTGTAGTTTACACTCTCAGACCACGTACCAAAACGTCAAGCACTGAAGATGAGCGAAAGAACTACAGCGCCCAGGAGAACCGCGAGGACGCGCCCGCCTCCCAGACACTCCACCCCTTCCCTCCGCCTCTCTCTTTCTCTCGGGCCTTTTTTTTTTTTTCTTGCAAAGCCCCCCTCCCTGTTTTGTCAGCCCCCTCCCCCCCTCCGCCAAGGAGCTCAATCCTGGCCAACTCCAACGTCTGCGCGCAATCCCCAATAGGCCTTCCCCGCCCCCAGCTTGCCCACTACCACTCGGAAAGGGGAACGGCGCGCCCCGGGCCCTATTGCAAACTTAGCACGCGACGCGCCCCTCTGCCCCCACCTCCGCCTTCGGTGCGGCCCGGCTCCCCTCCCCCGCGGGCCGCGCGCCGGGAACCAGGAGGCCGTGCCGCCGGAGCAGGGAGGAGGGATCGGGAGCGGGCTTGTGCCCTTCGCCCCGGAGGGACCCGGGCGGAACCCCCCTCCCCCCGCCCGCGACTCGACTCCGGCTCTAGCCAGGCAACCTTGGTCTCCAGAACCCCGGAGCTACGGAGACGCCCCAGATCCCCCATCCAGTCCGTTCCGCTCCGTACGGGCGCTTGGGGTGCGCACTGCGCCCCCGGCCGAGTCCCCACCCTGCAAGGAAATTAAAAAGGAAAGAAAGAAAAAAAGAAAAACAAAACCCACCTCTCCCGGAGAAGGGTCCCCTTCGGCCCAGGCAGCTTACCTCGCGGGGACCCGGGCCCGGAGGACGCGCGATCGGGGCAGCCCGCGGCGCGGACCTCGCTCGGGCGGGCGGCGTCGTCACTGCCCCTACAGTAGCCGTACAGTACGCAAAGCCCCGTATGATGCTCGCGACTCCCTTCCTGGTTTGTCCGAGGGCAAGAGGGGTCCTCCCTCGTCTTAAAGGTGCCGCAGCGCCGGCACCCCCACGCCCAGCCCGCCCCCCCGGCCACCGCGGCCAGAACAGGCTCTGCAGGTCCGCTCTTGCCACGTCCCGCGGGGCTGCGCCGCGAGAGCAGATCGGGCTGCGATTAGGGATTTGGGGGTGCCGGGCGGGCGGGGGGCGCAGTCCCGACCCATCGGCCCCTCCCCTGGCAAGCCCGTGACCTCTCCGCCCCGTGCGCGGCGCCGTGCCAGCCTGCTGGCTTATCTACGGCCCGGAGCACCCCAGGGTGCTGGGGGCGGGCAAGAGGGGCCCCTCGGGTGCAGGGGGTGGGGGCCGCAGATAAACAGCCCCGGCCTGTGCGCGCAGGGCGGGGTTCAGGGGGCACGGGCTATGCCCCCGAAGCCCGGGGCGGGGCGGGACGGGGTTGGCAGTGGGGGCGGGAGCGCGGTGCGCACCCGGAGGGCCGGGGCGTTGGGGGGCCCTCTGACCCAGGGACCTGAGACGAAGGCGAGGAAGTGATGGTCCCTTGCCTCACACCTCTCTCCGAGGCCACCAGGGCGCTACCACGATACCTCGTCTCCCTCCCCTGAGCCTCAGTTTCCCCAAATAATGCAAGGAATCGAAGGGAGAAGAGTCAGTTACAAGGGCGGTGAGATTGCATCGGAGCTCCCGTCATCCTTGGCCTTAGTTTACCCAAGTAGTGCAAAGAACCCAGGAAAGGAATAGAAGGGATCAGGAGTCTGCATCTGAGCTCCAGATCGCCTAACCCCCACCGTAAACCTCAGTTTACCCAAACTGCGAGGAACCCAGAGTTTGCAAGTACAGCTTCAGAGTGTCGGGTCTCCGTCCACCACCACCCCCATCTGCGCCTTAATTTACCCCAAAGCCGTACCAGGGACCCCCCCAGGGGAAGACTTGCAGGGCCGCGCGGTGTCAGCTGAGCTCGGGGGTCCCGCCCTCACCGGTGCAGCCAGCCAGCAAACCTGCCGCCCCGCGATTACATAAAACAGTCGCCTCCACCCGGCCGTGCCAGGGGCGTAGCGCGGGGAAGGGGTTGGCGAGGGGCGGGGAAGGACGGTTGTTTTCCAGGCCTTGTAATTTTCCCCGCAGCCCGCTGGCTGGCCCGGCTGGTGTGGGGCGTAGACCCGGACCCTCGCAGGGGCGCCGCGGCTCCGCAGGACGGAGGTGGGAAGTGGGAAAGTGCGGATCCAACCCAGCGTTTTGTGTTTTCCTTTTGTTTTTTCTTTTTTTTCACCCCCCCCCCCGTCCTTTTCTCTCCCACTTCCTCTCTGGTCGTGGGAGAGGTCCGGAGAGGGAGGGGAAGGCAGAGGAGGGGACGGGCGACATCCCGGTTCACCAGGCCTGCCGGGTTCGGGTTCCAGCTCGCTACAGCCGCCAGACAACCTGGCTGTGGGTCCGTCTCGCGGGAGGGGGGCGGAGCGGGGAGTGAGAACCAGCGCCCGGCCTCAGTTTCCCCTTCCGCTGCCCTTCATGTGGAGACTGGCCATCCTTACCTTGGCTTTCAGTGTGTGTCTGCCTATATGAGATGTTAGCCTCCGAATGCCCGGTCCTTACTTTGGGTAATTTTCATTCATTGTTATTACTGTTGTTGATATTATTTACAAACTGCCCCTGTCGAAGGGAGTCTGGTATGTTGGTTTTTTGTTTTTGTTTTTACATCAAAGCATCGAACCCCCCCTCCCCCGCACTTATCCACACATTTTTATAAACCGAATTAAAAGTACGGTTCAATCGGGCGTGGCAGCCTACGCTTTTAATCGGGAGGCAGGTGGCTCTCTGTGAGTTCGAGGCTAGCCGGACTACACCACGAATTCTAGGGCCGTCAGAGCTACATAGTTACACTCTGACTCGAAAAATAAAAATAAATATATGTACCTTTCAACACCCAAAATACATTTGGCTTTTTGTATAATAATTGCCTTCAAAGGGGAAACCCTGGAGGTCCCCACAGGGGAAGTGGAAGCCCTGGGCCAGGCAGTGACACTAGCCAGGAAGGTGGGAAGGACTCCGGGCAGCCACGTGAGCCCGGCGCGGAGCGGGGGCGGGGGGGACCCGGAACCGGAGCCTAGGAGCACTTAAGCACCCGGGTCGCCGCGCCCGCCCTGCCCCGGCGGGGCCACGGGAGGCGGGGTCACCTGCGCCAGGCCAGAATTCCACGCCCACGGCTGAGGCTCCTCCCACCTACCTCGGTTTCCCCAGAGAGCTTTGCTGGTCCCGGAATAGGTAGTCTGGGGACTTGAATTCCGTCTTCCAACTTCACCTGTCACCTCAGGCTAGACCTTCCAGAGAGGCCTAGAGAAAAAATCACCTCCAGTTTTCTGATGGGTCCGACACGGGGCGGGTCCGACACGGGGCAGGGCTTTGAGCGCACTGTCCCAACCACCAGAGGAGGGGGATCGACCGGGCGGGGGGGGGGGTGCTGCGAGAGACTGGAGCTAAGGCTGGGCAACCTGCAAGACCTCCCAGAAATCAATTGAAAGAAAGAAATACAGCCGGCAAGGCGGCGCGTGCCTTTAATTATAAGGAAGTAGAAACAGTAGGAACTCTTAAAGGTCTTAGGTCAGCCTCCTAGGGCGTCCGAGGCTACACATTGAGACTGTCTTTAAAAAAAAAAAAAAATGTTTTTTGCTGGGCAGTGGAGGCGCACGCCTTTAATCCCAGCACTTGGGAGGCAGAGGCAGGCGGATTTCGGAGTTCGAGGTCAGCCTGGTCTACAGAGTGAGTTCCAGGACATCCAGAGAAACCTTGTCTCGAAAGAACAAAAAAAAAGTTTTTAAATAATTAAAAATAAATAAATAAAATTTAATCTAGAGGCTGGAGACACCAAGGCTCAGTAGTTAACAGTACTGGCTGCTCTTCCAAAGGGCCTGGGTTCAGTTCCCAGTACACACATTGCAACTCACAACTGCCTGTAACCTTCAACTCCCTGGGATCTGGTGCTCTGGCTCAAACATGCAGGCAAAGCGCCATGTTCGAAAATAAAAATAAATAAATACATTATTTTAAAAAAAAAAAAAAAACCCTGGGCATGTGGGGCTGGAGAGATGACTCAGTGGTGAAGAGCACCAACTGCTCTTCTGGAGGTTCTGAGTTCAAATCCCAGCAACCACATGGTGGCTCACAACCATCCGTAATTAGATCTGATGTCCCCTCTGGTGTCTGAAGACAGCTTCAGTGTACTGACATATAATAAATGAATAAAGCTTTAAGTGCATACCTTTAATCCTAGTATGGAGGCCCCGGGATCTTCTGAATTTAATCTAGACTGCCAAGGCAGTTTCACACAGGAAATCCTGTCTCAAAAAACAAAACAAATTTTAAAAAAGAAGAAATCTAATCTAAATCTAATCTAATTTAAACAATCTGGGTGAGGCGCCACACACCTAGGAGGCCCGGAGAACCCCTGGTTCCCCAGGAATTAGCCCAAGGCCATCCTCTGCTACTTAGCAGATTTGATCCCCTCTGGGCTACATGAGACTCTAGCTCAAAAGTTAAACCAGACAAACTAAACAAAAATATCTGAGCCTAGAAGCTCACATCTAAGTCCACCTTCAGGAGACTGAAGGAGGCGGGAGGATTGCGTCCGTGACTCCAAGACCAGCCGGGGCCTTAGCTCTAGAAGAGCTGGGTATGACGACTCCCGCCCAGGATCCCCATCCTTGAGAAGTAGAGACCGGAAGATCAAGAGCTGGAGACGTGGCTCAGCAGTTAAGAACACTGAGTGCTCCTCCAGAGGTCCTGAGTTCAATTCCCAGCAACCACACAGTGGCTTACAACCATCTGTCGTGGGATCTGATGCCCTCTTCTGCTGTGTCTGAAATGTATGTGTACTCACATATATAAAGTAAGTAAATTAAAAAAAAAAAAAAAAGGCCGGGCGTGGTGGCGCACGCCTGTAATCCCAGCACTTGGGAGGCAGAAGCAGGCGGATTTCTGAGTTCGAGGCCAGCCTGGTCTACAGAGTGAGTTCCAGGACAGCCAGGACTACACAGAGAAACCCTGTCTCAAAAAACCAA
>BDUI01000023.1:485075-500580 GCA_002335545.1 Apodemus speciosus
AAAGAGCCAGGCGGTGGTGGCACACGCCTTTAATCCCAGCACTTGGGAGGCTGAGGCAGGAGGATTTCTGAGTTCAAGGCCAGCCTGGTCTACAGAGTTCCAGGATAGCCAGGGCTACACAGAGAAACCCTGTCACAAACAAACAAACAAACAAACAGACACATAAACAAACAAACCAAAGAAAGCGACATTCTCAAAAGCATGCCCACATAAGGTATTGTAAGGTATAGCTCAGTGAGTGCTTGCCTAGGGTGTGCAAAGACTGGAGCGATCCCTGTACTACAAGACAAGCAAGTCAAGCGCGCACGCACACACACACACACACACACACACACACACACACACACACACACCCTATAGGAAAAAACTGTCCACTGCAGGAGACAGGGCGCAGCAGGAGCTCGGGCTGGTGCTCACTGGAGGAAGAGGGACATTGAGGTGAGGAGGAGGGTGCCTGGTCTACCACGGCGCCGCGGCTTCCTCCTGCACTGACAGCTCTTCCTTGTGGGCCGTGGGTCTGAGGCAGCACGCCTCCCTTGAGGTGCCGACCATATGTGGCTGCCCTGCTCCCTACCATTGTTTCCTAGGCTCCTTGTCCTTGCCGCCCCTCTGCCTGTGTCCCTACATGGCTCACAGAACTCCACATGGTAGAACAAAACAAGCAACGACTGAAGCCACTGACATAGGAAAAGGGGGTCCCCATATCTCCTGTGTGGGGAATCCAGGAGAAGCAAGAACTGGGCAGCAAAGACCTCAAGTCCCAAAAGGCCAGTGACACGGCTAAGTAGGTGAAGGTGTCAGTCCGAGCTCCGAGCTCTACATGGTGAACTCTCAGGAGTTACCCTATAATAAACAGATAATAAATAAATGTAACGAACAGGAGGTCAGGCTGAAGACAGGAGGAATGCACATAGAGTTAAACACAAACACAAAAACAAAAACAACTGCTGCTCTTGCAATGCACTCAAGTTCAGTTCCTAGCACTCACATCAGAGGCCCAAAAACCCCTGTAATTTCACCTCCAGGGATCTGATACCCATTTCTGGCCTCTGCAGGCAGGCACACACACACATACGCACGCACGCACGCACGCGCACACAGAGAGAGAAAATGAAGGATCTCAAAAGTTTCCCTGAGGACTGAGGATGAATAGTAGTCTGTAGGAGGGACGAAGGCACAGGCCAGCTGCCTAAACACACACCCACTTGGGCCAGAGTCTTTGTAAGAAAATTCTGCTTTGCTCTGATGCATCGGTCAGGGTTGAGGTCCATCCATGAGTGACAGATATGTAGTACAGTGCTGAAACTTTTTTTGTTTTGTTTTGTTTTTCGAGACAGGGTTTCTCTGTATAGTCCTGGCTGTCCTGGAACTCACTCTGTAGACCAGGCTAACCTTGAACTCAGAAATCTGCCTGCCTCTGCCTCCCAGACTGCTGGGATTAAAGGCGTGCCCCACCACCGCCCGGCTGGATTTATCTTGTTTTCCTGTGTGCTCATGGAAGCCAGTGGTGATCTGGTCATGGGTATTTGCCGTGGCGTCTTTTGAGGCAGGGTCTCTCACTGAAGGCAGAGCCCGTGGGTTTCTCCAGGCTGTCTGGCTACTGGGCCCAGGGGTCCTCCTCCCTCAATCTCCATGGCACTGAGGTTTCAGGAATGCACTATTTTTTTTTTTTATGTGGATGTTGGGGACCCATGATTGCCCAGCAAAGTACTTTACAGACCGAGTCAGCTCACCAGTCCCTGTTTTTTGTTTTTATTGTTGTTCTGAAACAGGGGCTTTCTGTTTAACCCATCCTAGCCTAGAATTCGGGCACTTCGTCTACCTTGGTTTCTCAAATCCTGCAATTACAGGCCAGCACCAGCCCTATGTGGACCCCACACCTTTTGAGACAAGTGTAACCCTAGCTGTCCTAAAACGCCCTCTCTAGAGCCACCTGACCTCAACTCAGAGACCCACCTGCCTCTGCTTCCACAGGGCTAGACACCCTCCTGGTTGAGGTAAGGTCCTTGTAGCTAGTGCTAGGTCAGCCTCCAGCTCACTATGTAGTTGGCTGTGAAGTCCTTATCTTCCTGCCTCCACCCTCCAAGTGCTGTGATGACAGCTGTGTGCCACCAATGCCAGGTCCCACCTGGCTCTATCTGAGAACTCTCCCAGGAGTCTCACGGAAGTCCATCTGTGCTGCATAAGGTGAGTACAGCCAGGCTGTAGGAGAAGGGGTGAGGTCATGATGATTCCCTTGAGTGGGGCATGACGTCATCAGGGGCGGTCCCGCAACTCCATGGAGCCATCTGCTGCAGCTGAGCTGACAGGAGAACCCTAATTCTTGGGGCTCAAAGGCAGCAGCAGGGAATGGTAAATAGACTTATGGGCGGGCATGGTCACATTAATCCCAGAGCCCAGGAGGTAGAGGTAGGCAGATCTATGAGTTTGAGGCCAGCCAGAGACCCTGCTGTCCTGAAATCAGAATCGGCAACAGGAATCTGTAGGCTGGAGCTCAGTGGCTAGAGTTCACCTAGCCGTGGACGACATGGCCCTGGGCTCCATCCTTATCACTTTGTACAGTGTTTGCAAGGCCATTCTCAGCAACAGTGAGTTGGAGGACAACCTGGGCTACATGAAACACTAGCTGAAACAGTTATCGTTCAGCCTGTGGGCCCCGATTTTGCTGAGAAATATCCTTTAATCTTTAAAGGCAGGAAAACGGAGGCCTTCCTCCAGGGTCCTGAACTTTGAGACTTCGGCTTGATGTCCCACCAGAACCGCCTTCCATTATATCCCCACCCGCTCAGCAAGTCAGAGCCCATGGGAGGCACGACCTAGGAACAGGCAGTGGCCCTGGGCAGGTCCTTCAGTGAGGCTGGGTTTCTCACCAGCCTGTCCAGAAACCCCGCATGGGCACAACAGGCCCCGCCCTCCCCTGGAAGCCGGTAGAACCAGAGCCCCAAGACCACGCAGTGTCTGGAGTCACGGCTACCCAGGATTGGGTTGTGTCTGTGCCCGTAGCCACACGGCCCGGACTGCGGGGCCCTGAGCACCTGCTCTGAGACGGGACAGAGAGGGAAGTGGCTGTCCTCCTCCCGCAAGGCCCAGGCAGGCGGCCTGCCTTCTGGGAAACAGATAATGCCCCACATCTGGGTCCTGTGCTGTTCCGGCACATCCACTCCACAGACTAGGACCCTCGGCTCTGGATGCCCCCGACACCTAAGGACTCAGGTCACTACTCCCAGGCTGAAACTCGGAGTCAGTGTTGTCACACTAAGCTAAGCTGGTTCTTGGTTTATCAACTGGTTATGACTGGAGATCTCTCTGTAGGCTGGTGTCAGAATTGTGGTAATCCTCCTGCCTCAGCTTTCCTAGTGTTGGGGTAAACATGGAGCCACTCTAGCAGACCTCTAGGTACCTTCTTTGTGTAACAATGAACACGGGTGTGTTTCAAGGCCAGAGCTGGGCACTAGGTGTTCCTCTGTAACATCCCATTGGGTGTGAGAGCTACCTGATCTGCTTCAAATGCCACCAACTGGGCCTTCGCGTGCGTGCGTGAGACAGAACCTCTGAAGCTGGAGCCCATTTGAGCTGACCTGGCTGGCTCCTGAGCTTCTCAGACTGCCCAAACCCCGAGTGCACACTCCACACAGAGATGCTTAGCATCGACTTGCTGCTGAGGCCCAAGCCCACACCTCACGCCTGCCTGCATGTGTGGACCCTCATGCCTGCCTGCACGTGTGGGCCCTAGGAGGAGGCTCCTTAGCCAGACCCTGCAGACCAATCGCAGAGCTGTGGCTGTGGCTCAGACAATGCATGAGGACATTTGTCTGGACAAATCCGGACAGCAAGCAGCCAGCCCCATTCTGACGCAGCAGGTGGGTACAGAGGCTCAGGACAGCTGGCTAGGCTGACTTCGTCACTGTCCAGGAAGGAGCTGGTGGGAAGTGAAGGAGAGGGGAGAGGCGAGCGAGCCACTGTCAGGCTCTTTAACCCCAGCACGTGGACAACAGAGGCAAGGACAAGAGGGACAGGACTTTAAAACAAGGGCCCATCAGTGGCCACGCAAGGCCACAACTCGCTGCACTGCTGGGCCTGGGTCCATCCCCAGCACTGGAGAGGTGAGGGCAGGATTGGTCACAGGCCAGCCCAGACTACTGGGGATCCTGTGTCAAAACAGAATTGGCAGGGTGGCAAACGCCTTTAATCCCAGCACCCAGGAGGCAGAGGCACTTGGATCTCTTGAGTTCAAGGACAGCCAGGACTACACAGAAAGACCCTGGTTCAAAAATACGAACAAAAAAGGCGAACACACAAAAAGTCCAACATGTGATTGCACCATTCCCATGATGTAAGACATTCTCACCAGGTAGCCCAGGGTGGCCTAAAACCTACCATTCTCCCGACTCAACCTTCCCAGTATTTGGGGGTGTGACGGACGGATGCTACTCATAGCAGAGGTGGAGATGAGGCATTGCTCGCCCACGCCACACTGGGCACTTCCTGGGCACCCCTAGACAGTAGGAGGCTCTGCTTTTAGGGGAGGCAACAGGGTCCTGCACAGTGCAGGAGCGCCCAGCAGAGTGGTGGACAGCACCTGCTTGGATCACCTGGCTGGAGATGTGCAGCCCCACACGGTGGCATTCTTGGGACATCTGAAAAAGGAATACTTTTGTCATCCCTGAGAGGGGCAGCGAGAACTGCAGACACTCCCCAGCCTTCTACAGAGCACGGGCCCATATCTACATCAGCAGTATCATCTGTGTCGGCGGGAATGCTCTTCAGCTGTGGGAACAGGAGGCCTCACGGCGTTCTTTACAGGCCACCGTGGCTGAGTTTACTGATGGGTGGGACAGGTGGGACCCTGGCGGGATTGCTGCAAGCTGAGGAGGCTCTCGTCTAGTCTCCTGAGGCAGACCCATTGAGGTCTCTTCCGGAGAGCACAAGCGGGGCACTTCCTCTCAACTATGCTGAGTCAGCTCTACTCCCTGGAGCCCAGAGGGGTCCTCTGCTCTCACACCCCCTGCGAGGAAGGAGGCTGCACATGCACTGCAGGAGCTGAGGCCAGGGAGAGAGGTGAGGAGGGACACTGTTTCCTCATCCCTTGGCCGGCCCTTCTTCCACCTGCTGAGTGAGGTCACAAGTAAGCAATGGGCCAGGAGCACAGCGGCAGCTTTCTTTCTCTTTCTCCATTTTGTTTGGTTTTTCAAATGCATGGGCACAGGTCCCCTGCCACAACACAGCATCACTGTCCCCAGAGGCAGCCACTGTGCCGAAGGGGACAAGAACACAGACTGCTGGGAGATTGCTGTCACACTGCAGTCCGCGTGGGTGTGCTGGGCTGCTTCAGGCGCAGGGTTCTGCACAGCCAGCCGGCGAAGTCCACTTCCTGCCCCTCGGAGCGCTTGATGAAAGCGTGGCTCTGAAAGACGCAGGGCGCCAGTCACAGCCTCAGACCGGGACGCAGGGCGTCAGTCACAGCCTCAGACCGGCCGGCTCAGGCCTGTGGCTACAAGAGCCTGGGGCAGGTTGCCAGGGGAGGAGGCTGATCCCGATGATAGATGCAGGTGGAAAGAACGCCAGAGGCCGCTCTGGGTCACAGGGGACAAGGCCACCCACCCCACTCCCCTATCTTGGATGCCTACTTTATTTTGCCTTTTTTTTTTTTTTTTTTTTTTTTTTTTTTTTTTTTTTTGGTTTTTTGAGACAGGGTTTCTCTGTGTAGCCCTGGCTGTCCTGGCACTCACTCTGTAGACCAGGCTGGCCTAGAACTCAGAAATCCACCTGCCTCTGCCTCCCAAGTGCTGGGATTAAAGGTGTGCAAGAGCACCACCCAACTGCTGTTTTTCTTTTTAAGACAGTGCTCATGGAGCCAAAGCTGGCCTTAAACTTCTGTATAGTCAAAGATAACCCTGAAATTCTAAATTCTGATTTTCTTGCCTCACCTCCCAGAGTGCTGGGAAGGGGGGTGTGTGCCTGAGCTGGCCTCCTCAGTACTGCCGTGGCGGGGATGCAGTCCTGTGTTCATCTCTGGGCCTCTGGGGTGGAGCAGGGTGCTCACATCAGTGCCTAGCATGGCTGTCTTTCTAAGGGGCCTAAAAAATAGACAGATGGTGCTTAAACCAGATTCAGCCTGTCCAGGAAGGGGTGGGGTGGGGTGTGTGTGTGTATGTATGTATGTATGTGTGTGTGTGTGTGTGTGTGTGTGTATGAGAGAGAGACAGAGACAGAGAGGCAGACAGAGAGACACAGAGAGAGAGAGACAGAGAGAGAGAGAGACAGACAGACAGACAGACAGAGTGAGTGAGTGAGAGAGTGAGAGTGTGAGTCTGGGCTCTGCTGGTCCCACCTGTGGGTGGAGGGCTTTCAGGGTACAGACCTATGAGTGTTTTCATGTCAAACAATCCCCAGCCTCAAAGGTGGCCTAAGCCCTTGGTGGCTGAGGAGGACATGGCCTCTGAGAAGCAAGAGGTGGCAATCGAAGCACACCCTCCCCTCTCCACCACTTCTGTGCTAGACTGCCGAGACTGGCAGTGCGCAGCCTTTCCCGTCCACGCACAGCCCCAGGCCCTGGCCCAGGAGACACCTCCACTCACCGTCAGCAGCTTCAGATCTGCCCGCTCTGCTGGGTTCTTAATGAGACTGCGGGAGGGAGAAGATGCAGTTACTCAGGAGCCCTGGGCGCAGGTGTGCCAGGCGAGGTGTGGCTGGACCGCTCACCAGGAGCACTTCATTTTTTAAATTTTGGGTGACAGGGTCTTCTGTATCCCAGGCTGGCCTTGAACTCATTAGCAGACAATGACCTTGTTCTCCAGAATGCTGGGACATCAGGAGTGCATCTGTAGCCCAGTACCCCCACAACGAAACTGCTAAATTCTAATGACTTAGTGAACTGAAAGAGAGACTGTCCATCCCATGGAATGGGACCCTGGTGGGAGGCCGATACAAGGTGGCACACCCCACGACCACGCGGAGATAAGCCCTGCCTCCTGGCCTCCTGTTCCAGAAACACCACATAGCAACTGACCACACGTCGGGGGCCGGGGAGTCCAGCAGCTCAGCCACCCCACAGCACCGTGCCCGCTGGACAGGGCGGGCCCCTGCATGGCTCCTCGGCCAGCAGCAGTAGTGCCCGTTGTGGGACTCTGGGGTACTCTGGCCCCTAAGTGCACACAGTAGCCCAGGAACCCCAAGGTGGAGTGGAGGGGGGCTGCCCCACCTATCCCACGGGCCCACCTCACCATCTATTCACAAACTCCTGGAAGTCCGAGCTGAACACACCACTGGGCAGCTTGGGAGGTGGCTGTGAAGGAAAGGGAGGGGTCACTCGAGTGGCTGCAGGAACCGCTGGCCACCATCATCCGCCGGGCTCCCGCCGTTCAGCTTTCCCCAACACTATGGGGTGGGTGAGGACGCCTGTGGTGCAGGGCAGACCCCTTCCTGGGACAGTGGCTCCAGGACTTCCTGGGAGAAGTGCTGGCTGAGCTGGAGTGGCAATGCCAGGAGCAGCGGCAGCCCTGTGGCACCCACGAGGCCATCTTCTGCCAGTGTTCTTCCCCCGGGCACGAGCATGCGCACTCGTGTGTGGCCGTGGCTCCCTTCTAGAGACCTGCCTGGGCTGTCGCCGTTCTATGTGCGGCTGCTCTGGAGTCAGGGTCTCCCACTGCAGCTAAGGCTGTTGTGGAAGTTACCGTGGAACTCATCTCAGGGCAATCCTGCCTCAGCCTCCGACACAAGGGTACAAGGTTCCAGTTAAGTCTGCCCTAGGAGCCACTTTCTGTGCCTGTGGACGTGGCCCAGCCCCGCACCTCACTGGAGAGGATTCTAGGCAGGGACTCCCCGGCCTTCAGCCCTCCTCCCATGGAGCCAGCCACAGTGCTGGCCTAGGCTGGCCCATACTGACCTCCAACTCAAGCTTCCTGCCTGAGCTGCTGAGTAGCTTAGACCCCAGGAGGGATGAAGATCGCTGACGGGGGACTGCAGAGAAGCAGCCCACGACATCCCCCCCCCCCCCAGGAAGTCCCAGGGCGGGCGGCGGCCAACTCCCTGAGCAGTAGCGGAAGGCCAGGGACACACACCTCGTTCACGATGTAGTCCAGCAATTCAAAGATGGCCATGGCCGGTCGGCTGTCCATCCCATGACCTACTTGACAGTACAGAGAACACATGGCTGTGGTGACACAGCTCTTGAGAGGGTGACCCGGGTCCTCCTGCCAGGACTGCTCTGCAGGTGGGGGAGGGGACTGGAGACTCAGCAGGAACACCAAGGTAACCTCTCAGAGCAGCTGCTAGGGATTTGGAACAGGTGGATGATGACCCCTGCCCAAGGCCCTGATGGCCAGCAGCTGAACTGTGCCATTTGCCCATCTTGTCATGGGCTGCTTTGGGACTTAGGCAGGAAAGGCACTAGTCAGTGAGCTGGCCTGGTGTCACCACCACAGCTCGCCAAAGGATTGAGGCCATGTGAGGACTGTGTCCTGAGATCTGGTATCAGAGTGAGGTGCCAGTGTGGGACACAGGGTGGGGAGGGGGGCTCTCTGCTCTTTAAAGGCACGTGAAGCACACACCACACACAGATAAATACACAGGAATGAGCCCGGCCACGAGCACGGATCTCCAAGTCACGGCACTCGGTGAGACCCAGACACAAGTTACACAGTGGACTCCAGGACAGGAAATGTCCAGAGCAGGATAATGGGTGGGGTGGGGTTTGTGTGCAGAGGCTAGGGCAAGGGAACTGACAAGGTGATAGCACACGTGAATGGGACTCCTTTAGGGGTGGCTGTATGTTCAAGAACCAGACAGAGGTAACACACTCTCATCTGTGATGTGCTAAGCACTGGACAACAGGGCTTCCAGGAAGCGAACCAGTGCTTATGTTGTGTGTCTGCAGTTACAAAGTCATCCATTCCCTGACGTAAATCCCAGGAGGAAGGTGCTCTGCAGAGGCTCTGTCCCACACCAGGACCCTGTCCTTCAGTGGCCAAGCCAGCCACTCCGAGGATTGGATTGTCTCCCCAGGTCCCCTGGAAACCAATTTCCCTCCTTTCTGTGCTTCCTGTGCCACCAGGGCCCCAAGGATGCCATCAGGTTACCTGCATCTGGGGCGTCCTGGATGGCGGGCTACAGATGTGTAGGCTGCAAGCAGCGGCTGGCCCCTTCACACCCCTGCCTCCGTTTACACATTTTCATGTGAGAATGCCCGGGAAACCCTGAGGCCAGCCAAGGCCTGACGCAGAGTGGAGTTTCCGGGCCGTCCAGCTGGCAGCAACAGGTGCAGCTGCCCTGGACGGAGAATGAGATTCTCGCTGCCTGTAGCTCTGTCCCCAGAAAGCCCAGGACCATCCGAGGACTGCTGACCACAGCAAGCCCTGTCCAGGGGACAGCTGGTACAGAGGGCCATCAGGGTGGCAGCTGATCCCCCACCCATCCCTCTCAAGCTGGCTGTAATGTCATACCACTGACGGGGCGTCCAGGGGGCCTGGGCCGCGGCGAGACACTGTGGGGCTCTCCATCTGCCCCATCCACCACAGGCCGGCCAAAACTGGCCTCTAGTTCCTTGGCGTCAGGTGGGGGGATGGGGTACCTCCCAATGGCCAGCTCCACCAGCGACAGCCCCATGCTCCAGATGTCCGACTGCACAGAGTAGTGGGTGCCCTGCAGCCGCTCTGGCTGTCAAAGAAACACAGCACAGCTGGGGTTGGTAGCCACAGGGTAGGGCCACACACACGAGCAGACAGAGCCCACTGAGGAGGCATGGTCAGAGGCTAGGACACTCACGGACATGTAAGAGCGCGTCCCTACAAAGGAGTTGGCCATGGAGTCGATCAGCTGGCCGCTCACCCCGAAGTCGCACAGCTTGATCTCCCCACGAGAGTTCACCAGGATGTTGGAGGGCTTCACATCTGCAGACAGGGCCAGGGGTGAGACTGCACCCACCGTGTCCCACCCACAGCAGCCTGGACCGGCTTACCTCTATGCATGATCTGGTGCTTCTCTCGGAGGTACGCCAGGCCCCGGAGCACCTACAGGGAGGTCAGAGCTAGGTAGTCTATGTGTGCAGGGCAGCAGGGCTAGGCTGTGATGAGCCTCCCCAGCCACAGGGTAGTGCCAGGGCAGGCATGTGGCATATACATCCCCAAGTCCCAGAGAGGAACCTGCAGCAAGCACATGGACACTGTATTCAAAGTGAGGGCCCAGCGCTGCCTCGAACTCACTGCAACTCTGCCCCAGCCCCTACTGAGGTGACGGGCATGTGCTACCATTCCTGGAATTTCTCATTTCCTCTTTTTAGTCAGGATCTCACTATATTGCCCTGGCTGATCTGGAACTCACTGTGCAGACCAGGCTGCTCTTGAACTCAAGAGATCGACCTGGGGCTGGAGAGATGGCTCAGTGGTTTTAAGAGCACTAACTGCTCTTTCGAAAGTCCTGAGTTCAAATCCCAGCAACCACATGGTGGCTCACAACCATCCATAAGGTGATCTGATGCCCTCTTCTGGGGTGTCTGAAGACAGCTACAGTGTACTACTGTACTTATATATAAGTCTTTGGGCCGGAGCAAGCAGAGGTTCTGAGTTCAATTCCCAGAGACCACATGATGGCTTACAACCATCTGTACTGTTACAGTGTACTCATATACATAAAATAAATAAATATAAATCTTTAAAAAGAAAAAGAAGCAATCACCCGCCCCTGCCTCCTGAGTGCTGGGTGGGTGTACAGCATCATGGCCGGCTCCACGACAGCTGCACTGATACAGGGATGAAAGGAGCGCTCACAGGCCCCAAGCCAAGGCGGGAGGAGCAGCAGCCAACAAACTTACCGCAATGCTGACCTTCCCCAAGATGTCTTCAGGAATCCTCTTGGCCTCCTTCAGTACCTGGTCCAGTGAGCCACCATCCTGCATGCAGAGAGGACAGCAGGTGGCAGCTGGCTTTGTCAGGAAGCCCAACCCAAAACTCAGGCAGGCCAACCCTGTCAGCCCCAGCAGATCTTGCTTCCCAGGTTCCTCAGCAGGTGTGTGGTGTGGAGGCTGCAGAGCTCTGAGCTTGAGTGACAGGCTGTCCCTGACTGTCAGGAGCCAGCTTGAGTGACAGGCTGTCCCTGACTGTCCGGAGCCAGCTTGAGTGACAGGCTGTCCCTGACTGTCCGGAGCCAGCTTGAGTGACAGGCTGTCCCTGACTGTCNGACAGGCTGTCCCTGACTGTCCGGAGCCAGCTTGAGTGACAGGCTGTCCCTGACTGTCCGGAGCCAGCTTGAGTGACAGGCTGTCCCTGACTGTCAGGAGCCAGCTTGAGTGACAGGCTGTCCCTGACTGTCGGGAGCCAGCTGCTTGCACCACAGATTGTGCAGAAAGGGGCAGCACAGGAGACCCTTGGTATAACCAAACAGGGCCAGTCAGGCCTGGCTCTCCCCTGGGGTCAGCTGAGGACCAGACCTGAAGCCCCAGGGCTGAGGCCCACAGAAGGACGTGAGGTGACCTGCAGGTCACCACTCTGGCTGTTCCTTACACCTAGGGCGTGGTCCTGATTCCACTCAACAGATGAAGAAATCCTGTCCTGACTCCAGCTGGGCCAGGAGACTACGCAGTTACTGCCAGTGACACCTGTGTGGTCTTCTGAGCTGACAGAAAGCAGGACCTCAGGAGTTAAGGTCAGGAAGGGGCCCCCTCTGAGCTGCCCTGGATCCTTCCAGTGTACCCGTCCAGCTGGACCCTGGGTCACTGGAATCCTGTGTTTTATCCCCCTCCCCCTTCTCTTTTGTTATTTGAGACAAGGTTTTTCTGTGTAGCACTGGCTGCCCTGGAACTTGCTTTGTAGATCAGGCTAGCCTCAAACCCAGCGATCCACCTGCCTCTGCCTCCTTTAATCCCCACGTTCTGGGATTGAAGGTGTGCACTGCCATAGTCCGCCTCTATGGTTTGTTCTCATGGACGGACTGGAGGTGACACTGGCTGGGCACTAGGGAAGGACAGGGTGCTGTCTACTGAGAACAGCAAAGTCATTACTTCTCTCAGGTCACAGTGGGCCTGCAGGGTGCTGAGTAGTCTTGCCTGGCCTCTCCCAGCTCTATCCCAGGAGTCCCTGAGTGTGACAGATAGCAACAGGCATCTCATATTCGGCTCAGTTTCTGGAGGGGTCATCTCCTGGGTTGAGCCTGGGTGATCTTAACCAGGTCAGAGTGTCCTGGGGCAAGATGGAACCCTGGGGTGCTGCAGGCCCGTCCCTGCATACAGCTCCAGAGCACTGGAGACTCACTATCCCAGAGAGCAGCCGCAGTTTTCTCATGGCGATGGCGATGTAGACACAGCCAGCCCTGCCTGAGTCCCCAGCTCTCCCTGCCAGGGACACCCACCCAGCAGCGCTTCCCTTCTGTGCTAACTGGGCCTAAGTGTAAGCAGTAGGAAAGGGGCGGGGCCTCCTGAGAGGGTGGCCTAGAGGGAAGTGTGGCCTGGATGAGGACAGCAGGACCCCAGCGTCTCTTCCCTCTTTTCCTTCGCTTCCAGATGTAGGCTGAGCAGTTCCGCTCCCAGGAGCCTTTTCTCAAGCTGGGGCTGGAACATTCCAGATCAGTGACGAGACCCTGTGCACACGAGCTCTCAGACAGAGGCCTGGGCAGGCCAAGCATAGGCACAGCTATGGCCTGGTGTCATCTGGCCCTTTCTAAGTCTTGTTGAATGTGGGCCACTGTAGTGTGGTACCCAGAGCTACACCACTGGCAACAGCTGCATCTTCCTACTCTTGAGTGACAGGTTCTCAATGGGGGCAGGGCGGGGCTGCCTAACACAGTAATAGCAAGTGAGGAGAGCCCACTGCTGCCTACATCCAGGTTCTGCAGCACCTCAGGACTGGGAGCTGAACTGATGGCGTAATCACTTCCCGACTTCAGTCTCTGAAGCCAAACATACTGTCCCTACAGGAAACTGGAAGTGGACCAGGGCCAGGACCAGTCAAAAGGTCACCCAACACCACCCACCCTCTAAGGGTAAGCTGTCCTCCCAGGACACACCCATACCACATAACCTATGGCTTAAAACCAGACTGCATCAGCCAGCAGGGCAGGGCAGAGTGGCCATTTTTTTCTTGTCAGTGAGACACGGCCACATACAGCCTTCACCCCCTCGTACAAGGATGGTGAACAGGTACCACTGCCTGGCTCTGTTTGGTTTTGACACAGAGCCTTGCTGTTGCTCAAGCTGGCCTCAAATTCAAGGCAATCCTCTTGTCTCTGGGAGCTTCCTGTCCCAACACACCAGTGGGAGAGGCCCTGGGCGCAGGGCTTGTCCCCTGTAGTGCAGCCCCTAGCACTCCAGCAATGAGCCATGTTCCTGAGACTGGAGCCCCTCCTGCAGGGGACCAGGAGGCCTGTGACCCAACGGTCACACATCTGCAAGGGGGTAGCGGGAACCACGCGCTCAGTGTCCACTCATCCCTGAGGCAAGCACAGTAGGCTCAAAGGAGAGGCAGGGTCGCAGCTAGGCATGAGGGGCCGGCAGCCGCGAGCATCTTTCTCGAACTTACTTCCTGCTCCCCATACCCTAGTGGCTCTGGCAAAGCGAGGCTGAAGACTGTGGCGGCTGCCAAGCCTTTTGGGGAGCTGGAGGGTCTGGGCACCTGGCTCAGCAGGGTGGGGTTCTTTTTGGCCCGAATTCTCCATCCTGCCCAACTCTGAAGACCCAGACTGTTATCTGGAGAGCGAGGTGTGCAGCCCCCATCTGATGCTGGAGACCCACAGGCCTAGCTGCGTCCTTCCAGCTCCAGCTTAGCAAATAGCAATGGAACGGGAGCCCACGTCCCACAGTGGACACATGCATGTGGGGACCAGAGAGGCATGCCACATGCCACTGCCCCCCACACCTGCTGGGCAGGTGCAGTGGGTGAGGAAGAGGAGGAGCAGGAAGAAGGCCCTCACTCACCATGTGCTCCATGCAGATGCTGATCTCGCCATCACTGTAGAAGGCACCATAGAAGCCCACGATGTACGGCGAGTTGCACTCATGCAGCACCTGCAGCTCCCGGATGATCTGGTTGCGGACAGCTGGCTTGATCTCCAGGTGGATCAGCTACAAGAAGGAAGAGCAGCTGCTAAGGAGGAAGGGGCGTGTGGCCAGTAAGTCCCACAGACCCAGTCCTGGGCAACTGCCCAAGAAAAGGGCAGCCCCAGGCAGCGGCTCTGTGGGTGACAGAGGCAGCTAGTGTGACGGGGCAAGGTGATACAATGTTTTCACTTTTTCAGTAAAACTGGTTTAAAAAGGAAGATTTGAGAAAGGAATGTTACTATTCTTTTCTTGTGGGGAAAAAAGAGACATCAAGCTACCCAACGCTCCCAGGCAACATCAGCACCCCAGACCCACCATTCCCACAGGCTTTGGTGGTCACCCAGGACTCTAAGCTCTGCCCAGAGCAGTGTCACCCCTCTGCTCACTGTCTTTCCAGAGAGGAGGCCACACAGAGGAGGCCTCACACTGTGAAGGAGCAACCACAAGCCTTGAACCTGGTGCCCAGAGGGGAACGGCTGTGCCCAGGCCTGTGAGAGCCACACGGCAGACCTGTGTGTCTAGATTTGCCAGGGGAGACCTGATGTCACCACCAGAGACTACTGTAGCCCTGCAGGAAGCTCGGGCAGAGCCTGTGGGAGGTCCAGGTTCACACCCAGCACCAGGGAAAACTAAGTGAGAACTAGTACTGCTCCACGCGGGCTGCGGGTCCATGCACAGCCTAGAGATGGAGGTGGTCTCTGCATGGGCGAGGCGGCGGTCTGAAGTGGAGAGGCATGCTACAGTAGAAACCCCTGCGAGGGGTCTACACGGAAGCCACAGCTAGGGGTCCTGGTGTAAGTGCTGAGCAGGACGGGCGGCCAGCGCAAGCTGGAGGCCTTTCCACAAGGACAGAACCACGCAGGGGAGAGTACTGGGGCATGAAGGAGCCAGCTGAGCTCAGGACAGGTGAGAGGCTTAGAAGTGTCCCTGTGACCTTGTGGTCCTTGTAGCTCCTGCAAAGATCCAGTCCTGACCCTGCGTCAGTTTTCAATCCTGCTGGTCCAGGACAAGGTTCCCAGTATGGCATCTATTTCCAACAGGCCAAGGAAACCAGTCACAAGTCTCTTTCCTCCCCAGGTCACGAACTGGCTCCCATACCAAAAAGGGTCTGGTGTAACTTTAATTTTTCCAAAGCCTACTTTTTGTTTTGTTTTGTTTTGTTTGTTTTTGTTTTCAAAGATTTATTTATTATATGTAAGTACACTTTAGCTCTCTTCAGACACACCAGAAGAGGGCGTCAGATCTCATTACGGATGGTAGTGAGCCACCATGTGGTTGCTGGGATTTGAACTCAGGACCTTTGGAAGAGCAGTCAGTGCTCTTAACCACTGAGCCATCTCTCCAGCCCCTTGTTTTGTTTTTTTAAGGGGACAATGCTTTTTTTTTTTTAAGATTTATTTATTCATTATATGTAAGTACACTGTAGCTGTCTTCAGACACACCAGAAGAGAGTGTCAGATCTCTTTACAGATGGTTGTGAGC
>BDUI01000023.1:532102-542126 GCA_002335545.1 Apodemus speciosus
TTTTTGAGACAGGGTTTCTCTGTGTAGTCCTGGCTGTCCTGGAACTCACTCTGTAGACCAGGCTGGCCTCGAACTCAGAAAGCCGCCTGCCTCTGCCTCCCAAGTGCTGGGATTACAGGCGTGCACCACCACGCCCGGCTGCGCGAGCGTCTTTTTAATAGCAGAACCTTGTAGCCCGGCATGATAGAACAGGCTTGTCATCATAAAGCCCAGGAGACAGATTGCTTCAAGTCACAGGTCAGCCTGGCTACAAAGCAAGGCTGTTCCAATAACCAACATGTATATCTAAATAAATTTAAATAAGTCTCAGTCTCCTCCTAAGATCCACCTTCTGATAGCTGCACCCAAGTTTCCCTGCCTGTGAGCTCAGGGTGCTCACAGAGGAGGGGAAGGATGGGGTGACCCCACCCCATCTCTGGCAGGTCCTACTGCTGTCCTTCGTCCTGATCATCCTCCCCTCCATCAGCCCTTTCAACACCAACAAAGTCGACAGCCCTGGAGACTTCGTGCCAGTGCGAGGTAGGCAGTGCCAACCTTCTGATGCCCAGGGTGAGGGTGGGGTGCAGTGGGCAGGGCATTGGTCTGCCATGCAGGGCCCTGGCTTCCATTCCCAGCACCACAGATACCAGGGGTGATGGTGCAGGCCTGTCATCCAGGTGTGGGAAGGTGGAGGCAAGGGATTATTACTTCAGAGCTATCCTTGGCTACATGGTACCCTTGGGCTGCATGAGACCCCTGACCAAAAAAAATGTGAAAACACACTCACCCACCTCACCTAATCCCCCACCCCTCTCAAAGCCAAAAGCCCATGCCACATCAGGAGCCCTGAGTCGGATGACAGAGAGTAGATACTTGCTGCCAAGCCTGAGGACTGGAGTTCAAATCCCAGATATACAAGATGGTAGAGAACAGAATGTTGCCAGTCTTCAGAGCCACACGGTGGTACTGTGGCACCCCCAAAGTCCCACTGTGCATAATGAGTGTCACACAACCTAGGGGACACAGTCCCCACAACATCCTGCCCACCTAGGGCAGGTGAGACTCCACAAAGCTGAGGCTCATGTCTGCCTCATGCCTACGTCTTCTCACTCCACAGTTCTCTCCAGTGTTTTCCAGAACCCTCCACAATCACGCTGCATCCCGCGTGGCTCCCGACGTCACCCCAGGATCCGAGGTCCCAGGACCCTGGCCCGACGTCGGCAAGCCCCACAATGGCTCTTCCTCCAGCGGCCTCAGTGCGGATTGGGGAAATTTTCTGGAAATTCCAATGCTGGACAACCTGACAGAAGAGCTAGACAACTCTACCCTGGTGCTGGCCAACTCCACAGAGGAGCTGGAACGGGCCACCCTGCTGGACTGGGTGGCTTCCGGACCACTGCTCAGCTCGGGCCGGGTGGGGCTGGAGATGCCAGGGGAGGAGATATGGCTGTCTTGGGTACCAAGGTGGCTTAGGGTCCGTGTGGTGCAAGATGCTTTGGGAGTGCTGTGACAGACTGACTCAGACAGCCCTGGGGACTGACAGCGTCCTTGAAGAGCTGACCCCCATATCAGGTGGAAATGGGGTTTCCAGGCACAGGAACATGAAGGCCCTGGTGTAGAACAAGAACCAGAGCCAGACATACATACAGAGCGACACTTAACACCTGAACCCTAACCTCCAACCAAGGAGCTCCTACTCTCCCCTGACCACTAGGAAGATGCTGAGCCTACAGGGACCTGGGCTTCCCAACACCAAGGTTCAGCCCACAAACTTCCATCTTCCTCTTGTGGACCAGGCTGGCCTCAGACTTACAGAGCTCTACCTGCTTTTGCATCTCAAGCGCTGAGATTAAAGGCGTTTGCATCACCCCCTTTTCTAAGACTGTATAACTTTCAATAAAGTATTTTGACGAAACTTGGGCTGTGGCTCAGTGGGTAAACACCTGCCTAGTGTAAAGCCCTTGAGGTCCATCCACGACAGCAGAGGACCAGGCACAGGGTATATGTGCCTGTTACTCCAGCGCTGGGAGGTAGAGGCAGGAGGATCAAGAGTTCGAGGTCAGGCCTCTTGTATGAACACAAGCCTTTAATCCCAGCACATGAAGGCTGTAGGCAGGTAGATCTGTGAGTTTGAGGCCAGCCTGGTCTACATAGTGAGACACAGTTCGAAAAACAAAACAAACAAAAAATCAAGTTCAAGATCATCTTTGGGTCCACAGGAAGTTAGAGGCCTGTGCTACAGGAGACCCTGTACACATATGCACGCACGCGCGCACACACACACACACACACACACACAGTATCTTAGGAGTATAGGTAGCAGAGTGGAAGTCGATTCAGAGGTTGGGGCTCCGGTTTCTAGCAGGCAGCCTGAGATGAGGGGTTGACAGGTAGTCAAGGAGTTCAGCACTGGAGAGTGGGACAGAGCCCAGAGGGCCCAGAGGGCGGAGCCTGAGCCTGCTGTCTCCAGGTGGGTCTTGGCTGGCTGCCCCACCCCCCACCCCCACTGATTTTATGGATGAGAAAGCTGGGGGCATGGAATGGACTGGGGTCACCGGGGTGATGGTGTGGGCTGACCACAACAGCCAGAAAGATGTCAATCACTGCCTGAGACAATGTAAACACAGGAAGAAAAAAAAAAGATAAATCTTGTGTCGTGGATGGTGGCCACACTTCAAATCCCAGCACTCAGATGGCAGAGGCAGGAGGATTTCTGAGTTCAAGGTCAGAATATCCAGGGCTACACTGAGAAAGTATCTGGAAAACAGACGCAGACAGACTTGGGGTAGACAATGCACCTCGGTGAGTGAGGATGATTGCCGGGTAAGCATCAGCACTGGTTTGAATCCCAGTCAAGGGAGCTGGAGGCAGGGCCTGCCTGAATGTCTCTGTGGCTTTGCCAGATGTGACAGGTGGCTCTTGAGCTTAAGTCTGCACGAACAGTAACAGCCATCTCTCCATCCCCAGCTGTCCTGTGTCCTGTGTACCTTAAGAACTGTTCCCATGGCGCTGGGGACTTAAACTCAAGCCTGAGGGCCTGTGACTGTGACACCTGCCCGTCCTGTCCCACTGTCCCCTGAGACATGAGCCACACAGCCTACAATAGCCTGGAGCTGCCCATTGCCCTGTGTATGAGACCCCTCCATCCTGGACGGGTTCCACTGTGTCTGAAGGGGTGGCTGTTGGTCTTCGGACATCGAAACACACTGGGTAGACGGTTGGGACCTTGTGTTACTCAAGATCATGGCTGGCCTCACTGGATTCCTTTTGCTGTGCTACTAGTTCTTCAGTTGCGTGCGTGTGTTCATACTGTCTGATGTTGGGGCAGGTTGGAGGAGGCCAGCCTCTACTACACAAGGCCCTAGCTTTTTTTGTTATGCAGAAATAATGGAAGCTAGAGGTCGCAATACTGTACAGAGCCAGCAGATGGCAGCCCCCCACCAAGTCTTGCTCCCAACCATTCCCTAGAAAGGTCCAGAAAAAAGCTGGTAGTTGAGGACACAGTGACTCTGAGTGACACATTGGGCAGGTGACCCTGGCACCATTCCTTAGCACCGTCCAACAGCTAGACTGTCACATAACCCATGATGCCACTGAGGGTGTGGCAGGCCAAGCCTGTGGGCAGAGCACAGAGGGAGGACCAGGCAGGGTGCCCCGTGTGGAATTTTAATGTCCAACATCAGGCTGGGGAGGGGCTAGTGCAAGGAGACCACTGGGCAGCCTGAGGCCAGGGGACTTGGAGCCGGGGTGGGGCAAGGATGGAGAACGGCCCCAAGCTCACCCGTACGCCCAAGGCTGCCGAGCTTGCTGCCCAGCAGGCTGGGTAAGGCACAGGGCGGCAAGCTGGGGACCCGTCAGCACGCAGGCGGCTCGCTGCCCTCCACCTGCAGACCCTTGCTCAGGAGGAAGGCGTCCTGCTTGGGGTCACGGCCCAGGAACTGCTTCAGCATGGCGCTGGCGTCCTCAGAGCCCCCCGGCCTCAGGATGCTGGTCCGGTAGTCCATGCCAACCTGGGGGAAGGGGGGCAGGTCACAGGGTGGGGTGGGCAGCTGGGTTCATTGGGTAGCACGGGGCCAGCATCTCTGGGCCCCAGTTGTTGCCGGCCTGGGAGCCTCACGCAGCCCATGCTATCCCCGCAGCTGGCTGAGGCCCAGGTCAGGGCACAGTAACTCACCTTGGGGCTAAGCACGCCCTCCTGCTTGAAGCGCGTGTGGAACATGTCCATGGAGTACACCTCACTCCATAAGTAGCCATAGTACTGGGCGTCGTAGCCACCAGCCAGGTGGCCAAAAGTGGCTGGCATGTTGGTACCTGGGTAGACATAGGGCGCAGTGAAGGGCCCATGGTGACAGGTCCTAGATACTTTGAGGGTGCACAGCCTCCATGGGTGAGGCTTGATTCTCCTGCAGTCCCTCCCAGGGTGGGGAGTTCTCTGCTCTCTGGGAGCTGGGATGGTGATGGCCCTGCAATGTCAATGGTTACCTGGTGTGGCTGGCACCCCAAGGATCTCTTGGCAGAGCCGGGCATATTCCTCAGCTGGGTCTGCGTCTGTCTGTGTGTGCAGGACCTGGTCCACCTTGGCAAGCACAATCTGCCGGAGGTTGAAGAGACCTTGGGGAGGGGTCAGAGGTAAGCCTCGGGCTGGGAAAGCACCACCACTCAGGTCCTCATACAGCCGAGCAGCTGTGGCTGCAGCAGTGCGGCCTTACCTGCATTGGCCTGGCGAGACTTGATGAGCTTCTCCAGGAGGTCCTGAGGGGCCTCGCTGCCTGTGCGGTAGTGCTGAGACATGCGCATCAGGGGCTCCTTCTCCCACACCCAGTTCTCCAGCATCTGGGACGGCGCCTCCACAAAGTCTCGCTCCACATGGGTCCCACTGAACATAGCAAACTCCGCCTAGGCCAGGCACAAGCAGGTAAAACCTCAGACACCCTGAGGCCTCGGCTCCTGTGCAGGGAGGTCAGCCCCCTGGCTCCTACACACTGGATGCCAGCAGCTGCTGAGGCCCGAAGCTGTGCCATCTCCCTGTCTCCACGTCCCCAGCCTCACACTCATCAAGGCTTGTGTGACCCCGGCTCTGCTCTAGCCTCCCTCTCATACAAATTGTGTCCCCAAAGTCACCCTGGCATGCAAGTGCGGGTGACAGGGCAGTGTGACGGGCCACGGCAGGTCACTGTCAGACACAGCACGGGAGGGAGGACGCAGGTCGGCGGGGAAGGGCTCTTGCTGACAAGCCTGATGCTGAGTTCAACCCTAAAGCCCTGATGGTGGGTGAAGGTCCACGTCTTCCGGTCTGCACATGTGAGGCACACACATCCCTCACGGATTCAGTAAAACAATAAAAATTTATGCGGGGCAGAAGGCCCAGGGCTAAGCTGTGCGTGGCCCTAGCTAGGCCAGGAGTGAATGTGTTAAGACTATGCTGCGGGCACATAGTCCGGACGCACTGAGCGCCAAGGCCCATGGCGCACACACCTGTGAGCGGAACACATGCGCGCGCACACACACCTGTGAGCGGAACACATGCACGCACACACCTGTGAGCGGAACACATGCGCACACACACCTGTGAGTGGAACACATGCGCGCACACACACCTGTGAGCGGAACACATGCGCGCGCACACACACCTGTGAGCGGAACACATGCGCGCGCGCACACACACCTGTGAGCGGGACACATGCACGCACACACCTGTGAGCGGAACACATGCGCGCGCGCACACACACCTGTGAGCACAGCTGATGCATGACGTGCCCGAACTCGTGAAAGTAAGTCTCCACTTCGTCGTGCTGCAGCAGGGAAGGCGTGTCGGGCGTGGGCTTGGTGAAATTGGCCACCATGGCTGCGATGGCCAGCTGCCGGCGGCCATCCTGCCGTAGGCAGCCAGGCTGTAGGCCAAAGCAGGCTGCGTGGCCATACTTCCCTTCCCTGGGGAGTGAGATGAGGTCAGGGCAGAGATGAGAGATGCCAGGGCACCCAGAGCCAGTATTCGGTGTCTGTCCCTGGCTACTGGGGCTGCAGGCCCTCCCTGCAGTAGGAGCCCCAGACTTCCCACTCTGTCCCATGCCTGTGTCCTGAGGTCCCCATTCCCACCTGGGGTACAGGTCGAGGTAGAACTTGCCGATCTCCTCTCCAGAGGCGGCGTCGCGCACCGAGTACAGCTGCACGTCCTCATGCCAGGCGGCAGCGCCTTCCTCCAGCGTGAAGGTCAGCCCCAGCAGCTCTTGGTAGATGGCCAGCAGCCCACGCGTGACCACCTGCATGGGGAAGTACTCCTTGAGCAGGTTCTGGTCTACGCGATAGCGTGTCTCCTCCACCTGGTTCATGTAGTAGCGCATGTCCCATGCGTGGATGCGTCCATCGAAAGGCAGTCCCCGCTTGGCGCACTCCGCCTCCTTCAGTTCCAGGATCACCGCACGCTCCTGCTCACCCAGGGGCTTCAGTTTCTGTGCCAGCTCATCTGCAGAGGCACCATGGTCACCCTCCGTCACCCCTGCTGCCCAGGGAGAGGACGACACCCACCTACATGCAGCACAACATCTATCTACATCAGCACCCAGAATCCCAGGAGAGCCAGGAGAGCCTCCTAGCTGCCACAGCCAGGGCAAGTGTGTGGACACAGCTGGACATGGGCTGCTTTACCCCAGAGCCAGTCATGACGATGGCCTTTGAGGCTGAGAGGGTGTGGCAAAGATGGGTGCCCAAGGCCAGAGTGGGTGGCTACCTAGGAAGGTGGCTACTGTCTGACTGGTCCTGGCCATGTTCATCTCCAGCACGTAGTCCGCGTGTGTGTGGAACCCCAGCAGGCTGGACTTGTGTGCCCGCAGGGACACTAGCTCCTTCAGGATGGCACAGTTCTCCTGCAGGGACACAGGCACAGGGGCTCCAGCTCTGCACCACCCCAATCAGAGCTGCAGGTGCAGAGAGGCAAGTGCTGACGGTCCTGGGTCTGGACCCTGCCACCAAGATGGCTCAGCACACGAGTGGAGACGAATCCCCGCTCCACTTGTTTGCCGTAAGAGAGAAGCAATGTAAGCCTGTGCTGGGGAAGAGGTGGCCAAAGAATGGATGAGGAGTAGCCAGGCAGTGTCCCCAGCACTCTGGTGGCCCTGACCACCTCACCCAGCCCCAGCACCACACAGCAACTCATGCACCCAGGTGGGCGGGAGGCCTCATAGAGGAAGCACCAGCCACAAATGGGGACCTCGGGAGGCCTGGGGCGACTACAAGGTGAGGAGTCCTGAGCAGTCTGCTCGGGTAACTGACAGTAATCAATCCTCCCCAGCCACTAGGATGTGAAGCCACGGCCCTGGGTCCCAGGTCACAGGTCAGGCAGCATTTTAAGCCCCAGTCTGTTCTGTTCAGGGCAACCCACAGCTGTCAAGTGTCCACCTAGACTGCAGCGTCAGGAAGGCAGAGGCCCCCAAGCCTCAGGGAATCTAAAGCCAAAGGAAGTGAAAACAGACCCTACTCTGTCCTGCTGCAGCTCGGGACACTTGCCTGGAAGCCCTGGGCTGACATGGTGCCACCAGGGAGCCGCACTGCTTCTCCTGCTCAAGAGCTAAGTGGGGACTGCCCATGCCAGCCTGAGCACAGGGTGCCCGAGGGGAGGACAGCATGTGTTGGGGACACCGGTGTCTGCAGCCCCACCTCCTTGCAGCGACAGTTGAAGGCTTCCTCCAACAGGCGCCGCGTCTCTGGCACGTGGCACTTCTTCAGCAGTGGGAAATAGTGTGGGTACTTGAGGGTGACCTTCAGCTTGCCGTCCTCCGTCTTCTCTAGAGAGCTCAGAAAGTCCTCAGGGAGCCCGCCTGTGGGTGCAGCAGGTCCTGCTCAGCCCAAGCCTTGAAGCCAGGCCAGCGACTCTGAGCCTGGACTCCGTAGGGGACCTCCCAGGGCTGAAGGTGACCTTGGCAGGGTGTCACCAGTCAGCCCCTGAGGATGAGTGCTGAGTGGGGAATGGGGCATAGCGGTACACTCCTGCACCAGCAGTGCCAGGGCCACAGGGTGAAGGCCCAACCAGCACACAGAAGTGCTGATGCTCCAAGGGCCCAAGGCCGGGCGGAAATTCGCCACCCCTAATCCTGGACTAAAACCCATCATGTGGCAGGGTGCCTGTGGCCCCACACACCTGCTCGCAGAAGGTGGTGAGGACAACACGGCTGTCCCAGCTCAGGGCTGCCGCCGCAGAGGAATCTGGGTCAGCAGAGTCCAGCTCTTGCCTCCAGTGTCCTTGGGAGCGATGAGGACATCTTCCTCCACGTACTCACCCAGCTCCTCTCTCGTGAAGGGCAGGAAGGTGGTGTCCTCGTTCAGGTTCCGGTTGAAGTCGATGCACAGCAGGCTCAGCCTCTTCTTGATGCTCTTGATCTTCTGCAGAGACAGCAGTATGGGGGCGCCAGCCTCTGCTGCACCCCGGGCACTGCTGGACTGTGCTCCCTCTCCCAGGCCTCCTGCTTGGGGAGGACCCTCAGCCTGAGCTCTGCGCTGTGCTCACGGAAATGGGGCTATCCCTCTGTCGCTAAGGACAGGTCTAAGGTTTGACTAGAAACAGCCCAGTGACGTGCTTCCAGACAGACGGAGACGAACTGGGGTGACGGGGGATGTGCTCCCAAATGGACAGGGAGCTAGATCTGGGTTCACCCTCTGCAGTGCTGAGGAAGAGCAGGAGAACTGGACATGGGCCCCATCAGGGCTGTAGCTGTGACAGGCAGGCCCTTACTGTCAGCGCATGGACAGTGCAGCTTCATGAACTGCAGTGCCCATGCCCCAGCGGGCAACATCGGAACAGCTGCTAGGGGACACAGGCCATTAGGGCTCCTGAGGTCTCTGTGGGTTTGGACTTAGGCTGAGAGAAGCCAGGCACTTCCTTAAAGCCACTCAGCCAACGAGTGCTCGCTGGAACGGGGACCAGGTGTGGGCACAAGACAAGAGACTGCTAGGCTCCACAGCTCCAAGTGCGGCCATCTGTCTGTCCTTGTCCTGCCCTACAAGAACAGGCATGTGAGCTCTCAATGACCACAGAGCTGGGTCTGCTCTCCCGGGCTGGGGATCAGGAAGAACCTAGCCCCTCTTGGCCCCTCAGTTGCTGCTGTCACCTCAGCAGGGTGGCATCTGTATGTAAGTCACGGTCCTGGGCTCTGGTCCTGGCCTCTTGGAGTGGCATGGGATCCACCCAGGAGTGTGACTTCCGAGGCATACTCCCAGCAGAGCACCCACATAGTTACTGCCCTTCCTGTGTTTATGCAGCATACAGGCCACCTGTCCTCACCCCTCCCATTAGCTGTGACCTTTGCTTTGCCTGATGCACAGTCTCAGCAACACCCACTGCTATGCATGTCATGCCAGGGCCTTCAAGCTAGCCCAGGGAAGGCACGCATGGGGGCCCACATCCCCAGCCCAGCAGAGAGGACTCAGCCAGGGGCCTGGGCGGGAATCGAGGGCAGCCGGCCTGACCTGCTTCCCTGGCTCTGCACAGACCCCAGGGAGGGGACACAGATGCTGTCAGCAAGTTGTGACTGTGGTGCATTTGGGACAGGGCACACTCACCTCCTGTGTGTCTGGAGGTAGGTGGAGCCCGTTTCTCCGGCCCAGCTTGATGAGCCGCTCCAGGTAGCGAGCTGCCTCAGGCTTCAGGGAATCTTTCGGGGTTTTCTCCTGGAAGCAGGCACCACGAGAGCGTAACAAACACCAGTGGGGACGTAGTCTGTCCCCTTCTGTGGCTCTCACAGGATGAGTAATACACACACGTGGTGGCTTGAAGCCACCCGTGATCCAGCTACAGGGAACATAGGGTTTACTTCTGGCCCCATGGGCTGCAGGACACACGGACACACCCATACAGACAGAAAAGCATATAGAATTAAGAAAAGCCTTTAAAAACATTAACTTACTCTTATCTTATGTGCATTGGTATTTTGCCTGCACGTATGTCTGTGTGAGGGTATTGGATCGCCTGAACTGGAGTTACAGGCAGTTATAAGCTGCCAGGTGGGTTCTGGGAACCGACCCAGGTCCTTTACAAGAGCAGCCAGTGATCTAA
>BDUI01000023.1:551212-567930 GCA_002335545.1 Apodemus speciosus
GTCCTGGAACTCACTCTGTAGACCAGGCTGGCCTCAAACTCAGAAATCCACCTGCCTCTGCCTCCCAAGTGCTGGGATTACAGGCATGCGCCACCACGTCCGGCTACACCCACCTCTCCTTAATGTGGAAATCTCTGCCCTGAACAGCCCTGCCTCCTAAGAAATTCTATATAAGCACTGCCCTTTGTCCAGTTCCCTCCTGTCCACTCCCAGCGGCAGCATTCATCGCGCCACACCCTGGACCCAAGCCTCCTCAGCCCCTCAGCTCAGCTGGGGCTCCCCTCCCCTGGGAACCACAGTACCTCCACTGAGGAGGCTGCCTCTCAGAGCTGCATGGTTTCTGAACTCCTGTGTCTCCGGATGCCCTTCCATCTAAGCAGAAACACTGACGGTAAGAGCACAAGGCCAGAGGCCTGGACTTCAGATCCTAGCACCCGCAAGCCAGCTTACAGCACATAAGCAAACACTGATGGTCAGGCTTTGTATCTGACTGAGGAGTTCTTATTGTCGGGGTTTGAATAAAAAACGGCCCCCACGGGCTCATAGGTGAAGGGATTCTGGCTGGCCCGAGCATGGCCAACATGGCTCTGGCAGACCTTTCCCTGCTCCTCCCCCCACCCCCCGCCCCCGCACTCTGCCTTGCTAACCAAACAAACAAATACCAATAACCAAAACAAAACATTAGATTATATTCCTTCAACTAGCCCCCAAGATCCATTCCCTTATTTGACAGTCTCTCTCCTGGGGCTGACTACCTCCATTTTCCTAAGGGCTATCTCTGTCTCCTCTCTATCCAGAAGCAGTCCCTTGTGCCTGGAGAGGGACAAAAATACCTCTGACCTCTCTCCCTGGTCTCCATCCCCTTCTCCCTGGTCCTCTATTTCCTGCCTTTGTCCCTTATCCCTGCCCTTTGTTCCTCTGAGGAAAACAAATATTTGTGTCGAGAACTTGGTCTTGACGTGTCTTGAGTGACATTGGGGTTCCCTACGAGTGGCATTAGGAGGTGTGGTCTTTGTTAATATTTCCTCTAGGCTGAGTCCTACAGTTACCTAGCAACAGCCAGGTACAAGCCTGGTTGACACAGAAGGACTCTCCACCTTCTCTCTCTCCTTCTCTCTCTCCTTCTCTCTCCCTGTTCTCCTTCACTCCCACTTGTTCCAGCAGGCCTCTTTCCTTCTCTCTGTCTGTCTGTCTGTCTGTCTGTCTGTCTGGCCTTCTCTGTCCCCTTTCTTTCTCTGCTTTTGCTCCCTTTGCCACCCCCCTTCCCATGTCGAAAATAAACATCTTGTACTAGATCTGTTGTATGGCTGATACCTTGGGGGAAGGTGCCTCAGCATGGGCCCACTGAGGCACGCCTCCACACACCATGCCATGCATTACAAAGCAAATCAGCCTTGTTGGAGGAAGTGTGTCACTAGCGGTGGGCTTCGAAAGTCCCAGATGCTCAAGCCAGGCCGTGTCACTCTGTCTTCCTGCTGCCTGCTGCTCTGGGTCTAAGCACTCTCAGCTCCATCTCCACCAGCATGTCTGCTTGGGTGCTCTCATGTTTCTGTACTCCCACGGCAATGGATTGAACCTCTGAACCTGTAATCCAGTTCCACGTAAACGATTTCCTTTACAAGAGTTGCCACGGTCACGGTGTCTCTTCACAGCAATAAAATACTAAGACATCACTCTTCGTTTTCTTTGTGTGTGTGTGGGGGGAGCGGCAGCTGAGATGTGATCTCATTCCGTAGCTCCCCCCCCCCCCATGGTCCTTCTGCCTCAGTCTCCCCAATGCTCATATGAGCCAGTATCTCCCTGTGTCTGTTTTTATTTCTTTCAGATTTTTCTACTTGTGGGTAGTGAGGGAACAGAGACACAGTCATACTGTTATCATGTGGAGCCCGAGGAGACCCCTTATATTTCAGGACTTGGTTGGCTACAGACTACACAAAGATTCATGACTTAGATGAGGAGAGAATTTTGTGAGTGGCCTATAAATGGATTATTCCTCTTTTTAAAAGATTATTTATCTTATGTATGTGAATACACTGTCACTGTCTTCAGACACACCAGAAGAGGGCATCAGATCTCATTACAGATGGTTGTGAAGCCACCATGTAGTTGCTGGGATTTGAACTCAGGACCTCTGCAAGAGCAGCTGGTGCTCTAACTGCTGAGCTGTCTCTCCAGCCCCCTGAATCAGTCTTGATACAAACTTATCGTGTTTAGTTATGAATTAACCCAGGGGCTGTGTCTCTTTACTTTATACTATTCCCAAATAATCAGAAAAAAAAAAAAAAACCTATTTACTTAAAACCCCACTTCAATAGCCGAGCAGTTAAAAGATCTGCCTTAGTCTCCCTGATGGTCTTGCTTCCTCCCAGCCCCGTCCCACACACGTGATTATCACGGTTCTGGCTCTTTGGGCTTCCCGTGTGCTTTCATGGTGTCTCTCCTGACCCCCCCTTCCTCTGGCAGGGTGATGTCCCACCCTATTCTCTCTTCTGCCCAGCCATTGGGTGATCAGCATTTATTGACAAGGCAGAGAATAAACAGTAAGATGTTTACACAAACATGAGACAGGATGCTTATTGGCATAAGCATTACAATGCCCTGTCCCAAGACTGAAAGAGGTGGGAGGGCAGAGATCAGCATTTGAATAACACAGGGTAAAGTTTTCAGAATGCACACACACACACAAAATCACCTGCTAGTTCAGGAAGCAGAGTTTTGATTCGATGAGGTGATTTGAGATAGGCTATCTTGGGTCGGGGGATGGGGATTCCAGGCAGGACCTGAAGCAGGGCCATACAGATCCACAGTCAAAAGCAGAGAGGGACGAAAGCAGCGTCTTCCTGCCTGTTTCCCTTCAGCACCTCTTTTCCTAGGGGATGACGCCACCCACAATGGGCCAGGCTTTCTCATGTCACTTATATTTATAATCACGGCCACACCCACAAGCAGACCAACTTCATCAAGGCACTTCATGAAGACTCTTTTTTTTTTTGTTTGTTTGTTTTTTGAGACAGGGTTTCTCTGTGTAGCCCTGGCTGTCCTGCAACTCACTCTGTAGACCAGGCTAGCCTCGAACTCAAAAATCCGCCTGCCTCTGCCTCCCAGGGATTACAGGTGTGCGCCACCACCGCCCGGCTATGAAGACTCTTGCTAAGTGATTCTACGTTGTGTCCATTTGAAAGTTAAAACTAATCTGATGAGATAAAAATCGGTATCACGGGGCTGGAGAGATGGCTCAGCAGTTAAGACTGACTGCTCTTCTAGAGGTCCTGAGTTCAATTCCCAGCAACTACATGGTGGCTCACAACCATCTGTAATGAGATCCAATGCCCTATTCTGGTATATCTGAAGAGAACAACAGCATACTCATATAAATAAAATAAAAATTTAAAAAAAAATCAGAAATCACAGGGCAAGAGGGTTTCATTACGTCTGTACCCTTTCCCTGTATAGGGAATTTTTGGTGAGATTTCTAGAAAATAGTATGTTTTAGCCTGGAAAGAAGGAAAGCCTTAAAGAGTTGGTAAGTGCTCTGGAATTCTCTGATAGAGAAGGGCTTCAGCTGCCTGTGACCTTCTCTCCTCGCACATCCCTCACAGCTGCCAGGTTTTCTATCCTGACTTACCGCACACCTGACATCCCTAATCAACCCAGGACACTCAGTTTGGTAATTATAACCACGCCATATCAATGGTGGGGTGTGTATACAGGGGAATGGCAGAAGCAGAGCATATCCGCACTTGGACACCGATGCAGGGGGATGGACATAAGTTCTTGTTTTTCTTTTCTGCTTCCAAGACAGGGTTTCTCTGTGTGGCCCTTGCTGTCCTGGAACTCACAGAGATCCACCTACCTCTGCCTTCTGAGTTCTGGGATTAAAGGCCTGTGCCACCATAGCCCACATAGCAAGCTGGGTGGTGCAATTTGAGCTCAGCCTAGTCTGGGGGATTCCAATGCCCTCTTCTGGCCTCCGTCAGCACCGCATTCCCATGCAGACACCCTCACAAAGACATTCACATAATTCAAAATTAAAGATGAATCATTTTTATTTTTTGAGATAGGTTTTTCTATGTAGCCTTGGCTATCCTGGAACTCACTCTGTAGACAAGGCTTGCCTGAAACTCAGCGATTCCTCTGCTTCCCCAGTGCTGGAATTAAAGGTGTGCACCACCATAGACCGCCTGATAATTTTTAATTGTTTTTCTATTAGGCATCAGAAAGAAGTTGGAAAAGTATGGAGTATGGAAAAGATAAACCTATAAATAGGTCTCAAATATAATATAAAATAAATGAAGTAGATGACTTAGTGGTTCTCAACACTTACTGCTTGCACGTAAAGTGGGATATGCCAGTTTCCAAGATTGGTGAGGTGGATGAAGAGTTCCAGGCCTCATGGGCTCGTGAGATTGACATTTCGAAAAAGGAAAAAGAAAAAAAAATAAGGAAACAAAACCAAAATTTTCAAAGCACCGGTTGGTGGCTTTGATTCAGATTTGTCTTGAAGAAAGCGGCTAAATCACGTGACCGACTTCATACCACGTGGTCAGCCTTGGTGCCGCCGGGGTCCGCCGCCGCCCCACCGTGCTTTAGGCCTGACCCGCTTGGTGCGGGTCAGACTAACTTCCGGTCTCCGTGACGTCCCCAGAGGGCAATTTCTATAACAACCAGCTTGTGACCGCCTTCATATGACGTCACTTCTGTTTTAGAGCGAAGGGTGCCCTTGAGCGCATGCGTAAAAGCAAAAATACGCAGGAAATTTTTTTCTGCGCAGGCGTCTTGGTCCTGAGGGCGGGGCTTAGCTGCGCCGCGGTGCGCAGGCGCAGCCGTCGGTGGGTCGGGTCTTCGGTCGACTGAGAGGTGAGGCTGGGGGCTCCGCCGCGCCCCGGATGGGCGTGGGGGGGGTCTGTGGGTATAGCTTCGCGGTGCTCGGGAGTCCCTGAGACAAAAATAGTTTGTGATCGGGACTTCTTAGCCCTCTGGGGTCACGTGAGCGGGCGGCACAGAGGGGAAACTGAGGCAGGCGGCGTCCCCCCCCCTCCATCCCTCGTAGCTTTTTCTCACGAAAAGGTCAGCGTTTAGGTGTGGGGGGCGGACCTCAGTTTCCTCGGGGCCCCTCGGGTCTAAGATCCTCTCATATTGCCATTCCTCACCCTGGTGACCTTGCTTAGCCTGTTGCCTACCCTCAGCCTCAGTTTCCCTCCTCTGTACAATGGATGCTGTCACCACCGTCTGAGCAGTTGTCGGTGCTCGTTCCCATTTGGAGGGTGTGTTTTTTTGGGGGGTGCCAAAAGCAGGTAGAGTGGGGTCGAAGGGCAGAAGGCCAGCTGTCTGGCTGCTGTGCACGCTAGGGCAGATCGCTTGTCCTCTCTGAGGAGTCGTTCTCTTAAAATAATGGTAAGGCAGGTGTGTGCACACACAGGCAGCGGCAGAAGGATCGTCAACTTCCATGCTAGCAAGGACTACATACTTTGTCTCAAAAAACGAAACAACCAAAAGCAAAGGCCCTAACAAACAGCCTAGATCTTTGGTCCATAACCTATAATCTTAGTCTTTCATTTGAACTTAGCCAGACCACAATGTGAGACCCTGTCTGAAAATGAAATAGCCATAAATGAATAGTTTGTTTTTTGAGACAGTCTTCACCTGTCTCTGGCTGCCCAGGAACTCACTGTGTAGATCAGGCTGGCCTCAACTCCTGCCTCTGCCCAGGATTGGAGGTGGTACCACCACACGTGGCATCACAATTTAAAAAGGATGTTAGTCTGGTCCCATTGTTGTAAGCTGGGATTGCTGGCTGTCATCCCAGCTTACAGGAGGCTGAGGCAGGAGGATGGGAATGAAGTACAGGGACATGTTAGGCTACATGGTGAATTCCTCCTCTCAGAAGCCAGGCTCTGGTGGTGTCCGACTTTGATCCCAGCACTCAGGAGGCAGAGGCAGGAGGATCTTATTGATTTCGAGGTCTGCCTGGTCTACAGAATGAGTTCCAGGACAGCCAGGTTGCACACTGAGACCCTGTCCTGAAAAGCCAAAACCAAAAATGAAATGTTAGCAACAACAAAAAACAAAGTCATTGAAATCTGTCACCTGGAGGTGACTTGTCCTGAGGTCCATTAGCAGAGGCCTGTTAGCCCGCCAGTGGATTGAGATGGACTTTCCTGTTTCGTCCCTCTGTGGTTATTTGTTCGGTCAGTCTTTCCTTTTATTGGTCATTCTCTGTTCACAGGGACCTTGGGCCAGTGTGTGGGGATGTTTATGATTGGTGTGACTGAAGGGGCTTCTGACAACACGGACACTGGATAGGGGTCAGGAACATTGCCCACAGGACAGTGCTTCTGTTGGGGAAACAACTCAGTTGGCACGAGGATCTGAGTTCGATTCCCTGTGCCCCCATGGGAAATGCCAAGAGTGCTGGTGGCACTTGTAATTCCAGAGCAGGGAAGGCACAAGCTAGGCAGATCCTGGGCTCTCTGGACAGCCTGGCTAGTTCCACCATCAGCCCTGTGTCCCAGGGACAGACACTGCCTCTAAAACAAGATGTGCTGCCCGGAGAGAGGACACCCAGGGTTGATCCACCTCTGGTTTCCACGTGTGTATGGACACACATACACCACACACACACATATACATACCACATCACACATTCACTCGCATATACACACATCCTCATGTACTCACACAAACATACATCACAGACATGCACCCCTCACACACTCAAATACACGTACATCACAGACACACCCCGTACACTCACGTATACACACCACATAGACATACACACACCACAAACTCACATAGGCACACACAAATGGATACACACTAACGCTCCTGCTAGCCGATAGTGAAGCCCCGGGGGCAGACGTGGCAGAGTGGCCTGAGGCCGGCCGGCAGTGCATGTCGAGCTCCCGCGTTAAAATGGAACCCAAGCCCAGAGGCTCCTCATCTCTGAGGCTTCTCTGTAGGTCGTGTGGGTCCTAAGATTGTGTGTGCACCCCATTTTGTGGGGTGAGGGATTGCCTACTGGATTATGTGCCTGGAGCCGTTGTCTGCGGTCCCAGCTGGCGCAAGGTGGCGAGGTGTTGGCTCTGCAGCAGAGCTGTGTTCCGGGCCTTCCTGGGGTTTTGTTTTGAGACAGGGTCTCCTTCATCCCTGTGTGCTGAGCGACACTCAACTCACTGGGACTTGGCCGGGGCTTCACCAGATTCCTCAGGACAGACTTGGACTCTGTGGCCAAGCCCGGCACTGACCTCCAGGGCAGTTGAGAAGTTGGGGAGGCAGGCAGAAACAGTCCGTGGCCCGGGCCACCTCTGTACTCGTGCCAGTCCTCCTGCTCGCGGCTCCTGAGTACTGGGTGGCAGCCGGTGCCAGGCCTGGCTGGCTGCCTGAGTGGTCCTGCACTCCTGAGTGTGTAGCTGGGTACCAGGAAGTTCTGATCGCACCGAGCATTCAGGCCAAACGTCTCTCATGGCATTTCCTGGCAGAAAGCGTGGCTCCCAGCTGTCACCTCCAGCCCACTGTCACCTCCAGCCACCCTGTGACGAGAGTTTATGTGGGAATCAGTCCTACATCTTTATATCTGGGGCAGGGGCTCATGTACTGCAGGCTGCCCCCGACTCTGTAGCTGAGGTTAGCCTTAATTCCTAATCCTCTTCCCACGTGCTGGCATGATGGTTGTGTGTGGGCACACTCTGCTTTGTTCGTTTTGTTTCTTTTTCTTTTTTTTTCTTTTTTTGCTTTTTTGGTTTGAGACAGGGTTTCTCTGTGTAGTCCTGGCTGTCCTGGAACTCACTCTGTAGACCAGGCTGGCCTCGAACTCAGAAATCCVCCTGCCTCTGCCTCCCAAGTGCTGGGATTAAAGGCGTGTGCCACCACGCCCGGCTCGTTGTTTGTTTTAAGATTTATTCTTGATTTTGTGTGCACGCACGCATGCACGCGCACACAGCTGTGGAGGCCAGAAGAGAGTGTGGCTCCTCTGGAGCTGGAGTTCCAGGCAGTTGTGAATTTCATCTAGGTGCTGGGGACTGAGGCCAGGCCCTCTGGCAGAGCAGCAGTGCTGCTAAGCGGAGCTGTCCCTTCACCTGCTCTGTTTCCTGAGACAAACTCAGTGCAGCCCGGGCTCGCTTTAACCTTTCCGCAGCATCTGTGAGTGTCCGAGGTCCAGCCTCTGCTCTGTTAGGGATTTAGAAGGAGAGGGGCAGTGTTCCCCCACGAGACTTCATGTGACTTAGAGACCCGCCTTTTCAGCTTGGCACTTGCCACCACTGTGGTGTGGATAGCACCGGGGCTCAGGCTCAGGAGGTGACTGCGCAGTGTACTCTGTGTACACAGACAGTGACGAAGCCTCAGGGTTGGGAGCGGGGCGGGACCGGGGTGTATAACTCTCAGGTTTTCATCTGGTGTGGGGGGAGGAGGAGGCCAGCCCTAAACCTTGGGAAGTTTGGAGGGCCCCTCCCTCTGTCCCCATAGCAGGCGCACACGTAGGGTCTGCCGAGGTCTTTGAGGGCTGTTGCTACGACATCTGCTCGCCTCACAGGTGGACAAGGACTGTGGTTTGGAAGTCGCTGTGTATGGAGGAAGGCTGGGAGGGTGGGCAGGGCAGGGTAGGGCCTGCAGGCTCTCTGGGGCGAAGCCTTGATTTTGTGGGTTCACGTGCCCTTTTAGCTTCTTTGTCCTGGTCGGGGCCTAGAGAAGGACACAGGTGAGCCGTCACAGGCCTAGGGAAGGACACTTGTGATTTGTGCTGGGTTGGATTTGGATTTGCATAAGCTGGGATGGAACTTGATTTGTTGGGCGGACTAGCCTTAGACTTTTGCAGCCTCTTAACTTGAGGCAGGACACCTCTGACCCTGGAACTAGGTTGGAGGCCAGCAAAACCCAGCCATCCTCCTGTCTCCACTCATGCACCTGGTGCCAAGGTTACTGGTCTGTTCATACAACCATTGTGGGTGCTAGAGGTGTGAATCAGGGTCTCCCACCTGCCAGCAGGGTCTGTTACCCACTTGGCCATCTCACCTGTCCCAAGGTTT
This sequence comes from Apodemus speciosus, assembly GCA_002335545.1. NCBI lineage: Eukaryota > Metazoa > Chordata > Mammalia > Rodentia > Muridae > Apodemus > Apodemus speciosus. The sequence goes on from BDUI01000023.1 coordinate 560,239, forward strand.
TAGGGTTTGATTCTGTCATGAGTAAGCTGGATTGAGGCAAGGGGCAGTGCATCTGAGGCTGCTGGGTGGCCACACTGTGTCAGAAAGAACGGGAGAGGAAGAGAGGTGTGCAGACAGCAGGGAGGGGTGCTGGGCCTCTCAGCCAGGGAAACTCTGGGATGGGTCCTGCTGCCCCCTCACCCGTGCCTCACAGGCCAGACCATGCCTGGGTGGTGGGCAGCTGCACTCATAAAGTCACACTGGCTGAACAGTGGTGGCGCACGCCTTTAATCCCAGCACTTGGGAGGCAGAAGCAGGCAGATTTCTGAGTTCGAGGCTGGCCTGGTCTACAGAGTGAGTTCCAGGACAGCCAGGGCTACACAGAGAAACCCTGTCTTGAAAAGAAAAAAAGAAAAAAGAAAAGAAAGAAAGAAAGCCCACCCTTTTCTGAGATAATAGTCTTTTGAACGCCTTATCTCTTAGCCACAACCTTCCCAAACCCAGCAGGCCGGGATGTGAGAACTGGGGCCTCCTGACTGCAGAGAAAGGTCAGTGGGTGTTGGGTGCCAGAACGCCAGGGAGGCCCTTTGTGGCCTGGGTGTCACTGGTTCACAGCTGGGTGGAGTGGGGTCTTATCAGGGCCACTGTTCCCTTTTGAGTAGTGACAGTGCCTGCCAGTGGCTGGCCCACAGACCCGTGTTGTCACAGAGGACCCGCACATCAGGTCTGGTATTGCACCAGCAAGTTCCACCCCTTCCAGTGGAGGAACTCCACGCCTTCCATGGAGGACAGATGTTCTCTGACGGGGCATGCATCCCTGATCTCTGCCCACTCCAGACCAGGAGCTCCCCGCTCAGACATCACCCAGGGTTCCGTCTCCACCCCAGCCCTGGGTGATAGTGTATCACCATGCCTAGGTGCTAGGGATTTGAGCTCAGGTCCTCATGTTTGCAGAGCAAGCACTGTGCCCATTAAGCGTCTCCCAGCCCTAGGCACTGTTTATGTTTGTGTGCGTGTGTGGTGTCACGGCACTGTCCGTGTGGTGGCCAGGACAGCTCAGGAGCCAGCTCTTTCTTCCATGTGGGCTCCAGGGACGGAGCTATGTGGACGTGCTTGGGGCGAGCTCGCTCACCACTAAGCTCCTCTCTGGCCCACTGGTCCATTCTTACTCATCTATTTGTTTATTTAGTTAAGGTTTCACCATAGCCCATGCCAGCCTAGAGCTTGTTGTCCCCCTGCCGCAGCTCCAGAGTGCTGGGATGAGAGGTGGGTCCATCGTGCCTGACAGGCACATGTCCAGTGGAAGCTCGTGTCAGAGGCTTCCTTTGGGGGAGCTGGAGGTCCAGCTTTGGCCTCTGGACTTCAGCCCACTACCCTTGTTTGGTCCCTAGGTCGTGTCCCTGGTAGTCCATCTGTCCTTCCAGCTGGACCTGGAGGCCAGGTCTGAGCCAGTTGTGTTACATAGAGTAGTTGCCCCTTGATGCTGGTGGGAGGAAGGAGGGTCCTGGGTGAAGGAACAGAGTTCGCTCTTGCAATCTCAGCCTGGATGGCGGCTTCTGAGGGGAGCGGCTCTTGCAGGCCCACCCCACCTCTGTCTTCATACAGTGGTCTCCATGGGGGAGGGTTTCAAATATCTTCGTTATATTACTGTTTTGAGGATAGGGCCCCAAAGTTGGTACATGCTAGACAAGAACTAGGGACTGAGTGGCACCCCGTGACCTCTGCTGGCTTTAAAAGCTTGTTCATTTGTGTGTCTGTATCTAGAGCAGAGGGTGTAAGATCCCTGGTGCTGTAGGTGCCGGGAACTGGGGGGTGCCAGGAACTGGGGGTACAGATCCTCTGCAGGAGCAGCTTAACGTCTGAGCCACTCCCAGCTCTCTCACCCCTGTATTCGCCTACTTGTCTTGAGCCAGGGTCACCCTGTGTAGCTGTGACTGGCCTCTGACTCCCAGCAGTCTGCTTGCCTCAGCCTCCCCAGTGCTGGGAATGAAGATGGGCGCTAGCACACACAATCCCAGTCCTTACTGGTCAACTCAGACTGACCTTCAACTCAACAGTATTCTCCTGCCTTAGCCAACTGAGGACCAGGGGTCACAGGCATGTGCCAGGGTCCATCTGAATTTTTCCTTTTTGTGTTTTAACTTGAATCAGGGACCACTCTGGCCTCACTTTAATCTGGTCACCTCTGTGAAGACTCTGTCTCCAAAGGCAGTCATATTTGGCCTCTGGGGTTCAGGGGGGTTCTCTGTTTAGAAGCTTAGGGGACACTGTGTGGCAGGTGACGCTGTGGTCTGCTTATGGGACCATGACCATGGGCGCCAGCCGGGAGCAGTCTCCCATAATGCATCTTCGTGTGCGTTAGCTTGAGGTCCGACTCTGTCCTGTCAGGTACTGGTCCAAGGCTGCTCGCTCTCTAGAGTGTTCTTAGGTGCTAGTTGCAGGGCTGAAAGCGTGGCAGAGCGGTAGGAATGGTGCAGTCCTCAGCCGGGGTGCCTAGGCCAGCAGGCATGTTCACAGAGGTTGGCCAGCACCCCACCACTGCTAAGAGCAGCCCCTCCGTTCCTGGGTGCTCAGGACTAAGGCCATGGCAGAAAGGACTTGCCGTGTACTGGGGGAGGGACAGGATGGCCAGGCAAGCTTGGCCAGGGGTCACTCAGACTGGTGGGAGGGACAGGCACAGGGAGCAGGGGTCACAGAAGGATGTGCCCCACATCACCATCTCCATTCCAGGATCTTAGTCACCACCAGTGAATACTGGCTGAGTCTGTGTCCGCCTCAGGGTGCTTAGCACCGTTGAGTGACCGTGACGTTTCCATCAGCCCTACTTCCCAGGTGCCGCACCAGGCCTCCGGTTTGTGACCCAGAGCTCTGCTGGCTCTCCATTGCATGCAGGACTGTGGTGGCTGTCTTGTGATCGCATGCTAGGTGCCGAAACTTTAGGCCAATTCCCGTCTGACTAGAGGCCGCAAGTCTGAACTGACATGGCCTCAAGCTTCTAGTGTCTGTCCTTCGGCTCTCGACTCCGCCCGTGGTGTCTGCTGTTGTCAGGGGCCCAAACACTCTCTGAAGGGGCCTGTCAGTGCCGGCCCACCCCTCACGGCTCCCTCAGGGGCCCAAACACTCTCTGAAGGGGCCTGTCNTCAGGGGCCCAAACACTCTCTGAAGGGGCCTGTCAGTGCCGGCCCACCCCTCACGGCTCCCTCAGGGGCCCAAACACTCTCTGAAGGGGCCTGTCAGTGCCGGCCCACCCCTCACGGCTCCCTCTGAGGCTCAGGGATGTGACCTTGACACTGTGCCCACTTCTCTGCTGGCTCACCTGCTGCCTCTGAAGGTTACCTGGGCTGAAGTCACTCTGAGGTGGTCAGGAAAGCCACATTCAACTGTCCCTGGTGTCACCACACAGTGTGCAGGGGCCTGGCAGACCTTGCAGGGCTGTGAGCTACAGCACCTCCCAAGCTGTGGGTGTAGGGTGGGTCAAGGAGCTGGGGTTGGTCCTCAGAACCTCGGGATCCCAGAAAACAGGCCTGCTCACCATGCGCTGGGCACACTGGCTGCCGGTATACTGCAAAAGGGTAAGTTGAGGGAAGAGCGCCCAGAGGCAACAGTGCTAGCTCAAGGCATGCCGTCCTCCCTAGCACTGTGGCTAGTGTGATGGAGTCATTTCCGGGTGGCAGACAGGTTTGTGGCCCCATGCCCAGTGCGTCCCCACCTGTCATGCTCCACACAGTGGCCCTGACACTCGAGCTGACCAGTGCTCTTGGATTGTTTGTGGCAGTGGTCGGGTGCCAGGGACCTAAGAATCAAGGACAGGTCTCCATCACTGGCTCCTCACCTGGCCCTTTGCTGTCCCCACAGATCTGGAGCAAGCAGTGTCACCTCACCAGCCTCGAGATGGACAGCAGGAAGCGCCTGGCCTTTGCCATTATCCAGTTCCTGCATGGTCAGCTGCGGCATGGCGGGCTGTCGTCTGACGCCCAGGAGAGCCTGGAGGGTAAGTCTGGGCTGTTGCCCTGCCAGCCTCAGCCAGGGCTCAGGACACCACAGACGTGGGGGGCAGCCAGTGTTCATGTCCAGCCTGGGCATCTGTATCCTTCCTGGGCTCACGATGGGCGTGGCGGGTGCCCAGCACCCCCTGGTGCCCTCGCTCCCCTTGCTGCTCCTTTCGGGCTGTTGACTGAGTCCCCAGGTCTCTGTTGTCAGTGAAGGCACGGGCTCTCTCCTCAGCCCTTAGTGTGCTTGTGACAGCACGTCTCACAGGACGGGGTTCCTCTGGGCAGCCTCCTTTGCTGAGGGAGGCTTGTACCTCCTTCATTGTGTACACTATCCTGGGGAGATGTGACAACTGGGTTTGCCTCAGACGGGGATAAACCAAAACACAGACAGCACCAAAGCCCAGCTTGGCCAGCCAGAGAGTCTATTGGGTCACTTACAGGAGCAGAAACCACAAAGACAGCTGTGACCCCAGAGCCCACCTCTGTCGGGTGGCAGCCCCCAACCCTGGAGCGCAGCTCACAGCCTGCAGGCAGTGCGACAGGCCTCGGAGTCCTTTCTCAACACTCCAGGCTTCTGAAGCTGAGAGCAGTCCTTCCTGCCTATGTATGTGAGAGAGCCTGCTGCATCCGGTCTAGTCGGCGGCTTCCAGAAGCTCAAGTTATTCACTTCCTGTCTTAACCAGCTTCCCCGCAGCATGGCAGTTTTTATCCAGGGACCGCAGATCCACAGTGTGGACACCGCCCCAGGCCGTAGGGACACCCACCTCTCCGTAGTGGTTTGCACTGTTCCCAAGCGACAGGCCTATGCTGATAGTTCAGTCAGACCAAGCCCCAGCATTGTGACCCCACAGAGGACACACCCACCTCAGGCCTTTTGTGCCTGCCTCCTGCTGTCAGAAGCACCATAGGAGCAGACTAGTGACCGTGTGTGAGAGGCTGACTGGGGTGACTGAGAAGGGCCGGTACAGGGTCAGGTGCTTAAGGCCCATTCGGAGACACATGAGGGCTGGACTGGGCTTGCTGGAAAGAGCACTTGTCCAGCTTGTGTGAAGTCCTGGCTCAAAACAGGTATGGTAGTGCACACCTGTTATCTCAGCACTCAGAAAGTGGGTGCAGATGGATCAAGGTTTCTAGGACACGCATGGCTACGTAGAGAGTTCAAGGGTAACCTGGGCTACATGAGAGTATTTCAAAATGAAGATGCTAGAGCTTCCCGTGAGCTCCTGTGAAGCTGGCTTATCTCATATCGCACACAGTTGCCATCCAGTGTCTGGAGACAGCCTTTGGGGTGACGCTGGAGGACAGTGACCTTGCTCTGCCCCAGACCCTGCCAGAGATATTTGAAGCAGCCACTGCCAGCAAGGTGAGCTCGGGCTTCCCTTGACTGTGCCCACGATGGCATGGGCGTTTGGACTTCACCAGGTCACCCGGGCGTCCTGTGCTGAGGCTTGACAGTGCTCTGAGCTGTGTGGCATCCTGCAAGAGCAGGTGTGGCAGGGCACAGTGGGATTGTTTTACCCCTAGCAGGAGATGCCACAGGACCCGAGGGGCCCTGACAGGACACCGCCCTCTGAGGAGGACTCAGCTGAGGCAGAGCGCCTCAAAACGGAAGGTGAGGGAGACAGATGTCCCCATGGGACCTGTGCAAAGTGCTGAAGGGACACAACCGAGGTCAGGGAGGTCCCAGTGGTGGGGTTGGGGAGCCGGAGAGCTGGGGTGGCAGTGCCTGAGATGTCCCCCACTCTCAGGCAGCTAGCTTAGCTGGTTCTAAGCCCGGGTTTGGGGCATCCAGTGCCTTCTTTTGGTGTCTGTTGGCACTGCGCCTGCACACACACACACACACACACACACACACACTCACACACACACACTCACTCACTACTTGGAATAATATATATTTATGCTTTAAAGTGGCAGACTTAGGCAAATCTCTGAGTTCAAGACAAGCCCAGTCCACATGGGACATTCAGGTTACCCAGAACTACATCATAAGACTTTGTCCCCGAGACAAAACAAAAAAGCTGTTTTAAAAAATTAAAAGAGCCTGGTGGTTTGGTGCTGCATACCTTTAATCCTAGCACTTGGGAGGCAGAGGCAGGAGGATCTCTGTGAGATTGAGGCCAGCCTGGTCTACAGAGTGAGTTCCAGGACAGGCAGGGCTACACAGAGAAACCCTGTCTCAGGAACCCAAGTGGGCAGTAAGGCTTCCCGGCCTGTGCGGCTCTCAGGAGCACACCACAGCCACGTGCTCAGGCAGCCTACAGCCCCTCATTGCGGCCACGTGGGACCCCCGGAAGGCAGGCGGTCATGGCATTCAACCCGGCTGACCCCTGCCCATGGCTCTGCATAAGATGTGTTTGGCTGAAGATCAGGCTTGTGTAAGCTAGATTCTTAACTATTGTCACCATATGCTGCAGTGGGCCACTGTGCACCCAGCACACACGACACTGGTGTCTGTCCCCAGTACCGCATTCACCAGGCTTGGTGTCACATTTGCCATCCCCACATGGGGGGATGGAGGCAGGGAGCGTGAGGAGCTGCATCATGAGTTTGAGGACAGCTTAGGATGCATGACCCCTCACCTGAAAAACAAGTCCAGTGCGACCTTTGGGAATCTTAGGCCAGAGGAGATAGGTGTTTTATGGGCAGCATGTGCCAGCCTGCAGCAGCATGGGCCAGCCTGGGCTCTTCTCCCTCTCTCTCCACCCCTGCAGGTAATGAGCAGATGAAGCTGGAGAACTTTGAGGCAGCTGTGCACCTCTACGGCAAGGCCATTGAGCTCAACCCCGCCAACGCTGTCTACTTCTGTAACAGGTGTGGGCGGGGCCGGGGGGCACGGGTGAGCCATGGGGAGGGGTGTGGACTGTGCGTGGTGAGTTGCTGCCTGCAGCTCTGCGTGAAGAGCAGAGGGCAGAGCTGGGCAGTGGTGGTGCAGGCCTTTAATCTCAGAGGCAGGCAGATTTCTGAGTTCGAGACCAGCCTGGTCTACCTGGTCTACAAAGTAAGTTCCAGGACAGCCAGGGCTACACAGAGAAACCCTGTCTCAAAAAACAAACAAACAAAAAAGCAGAGGTCAGGGGTGGCGACATTTTGAGGTTGCATGATGCTCACAGGACCCTGAGCCGTGTAGTCTGCCCCCCACCCCCCAGCAGACGGACGGACAGGCAGACACGCTTGTCCTCGGGGCTGTCATGACATGCAGGCCGTTCTTCAGCTGTTGTGATCTCCTTCAGCTTGGTGTAGCTTGAGGTAGGGTTTCATGGAGCCCCGCACGCCTGCAAGGCCTATGTAGGCTTTGAGCCTCTGTGGTCCCGGTGTGGTGGGCTACAGTCCCCGCCTTCCTGCCACCGACAGCTCCTGGAGAGGCCTCCTGTGGAGGGCTGGGAGTCCCCACTGACAGCTTCCTCTCCCCAGAGCCGCGGCCTACAGCAAGCTGGGGAACTACGTGGGGGCCGTACAGGACTGCGAGCGCGCCATCGGCATCGACCCCGGGTACAGCAAGGCCTATGGCCGCATGGGGTGAGTGCAGCCAGCGACCGAAGCCAACACTTGGTCCCCCAGACCTGCGTGGGGCCCTCCCCCTGCGTGGCGCCCTCCCCCTGCGTGGCGCCCTCCCCCTGCGTGGGGCCCTCCCCCTGCGTGGCGCCCTCCCCCTGCGTGGCGCCCTCCCCCTGCGTGGCGCCCTCCCCCTGCGTGGCGCCCTCCCCCTGCGTGGCGCCCT
>BDUI01000023.1:600927-621387 GCA_002335545.1 Apodemus speciosus
GAGAGAGACAGAGACAGAGACAGACAGAGACAGATAGAGATAAAGAGAGACAAAGACATGAACACAAAGAGACAGAGACAGAGAGGCAGAAAGAAGGCCGAAGCCAGATGACCAAGTGGGCCGGACCTCACTGCCCCCTTCTGTGTGCCAGGCACGGGGAGACCCACAGCCTGAGGCCTGAGTCTGAGCATAGCTGAGCCCTGACCTCCAGCCAGTCCAGGGTCCCCACAGCTGCCACCTGCTCCCAAGCCCCGGGAGTGGCTCCTGGCTGGACAGGAGGTCACAGCCCTTTCTCAGGGACACACCCTGATAGCACAATCTCTGGGCCACCCCAAGGCTTCTCCTGGCCGGCCTTGCCCATCCTGGGGAGAACAGGGCTGGGTGGCAGGGGAGGCCGGAGCCCGCCCTGGCTGCTGGCCAACCTGCCCAGACGTCTCTGGTGCTGGGGACCCCGCCAGGCCTCGCTTGCTGTGACCCACCCCTTCCCCCCGCATGTGGGAGCCCCGTCCCGTGTGGGGTCTGTGTACCGTTCTCTCGTAGAGCTTGTCTTCCTGCAATAAACACGTGGATCCTGCCTCCCCTGGGCTGCACGTGGCTTCTGTGGGTCTGTGAGCCGCCTGCTGCAGGTGAGGGCTGGAAATGGACGGACACTGGGCTTGGGGGAGATGGGGTGGGATACCGTGGATGTCACAGCCAAGGTCTCAGACAAGCCTGCTGGGCCATGAAAGCAGTGTCCAGTCCTCACCCAGGCCTTGCCAGCCCCCCTGTCCCTGCCGAGTCCTTCCCTCTCTCCAGGATCTCCTCTGCCATTTAAAAGACAGATTGGGTGAGCTCATTCATTCATTCACTCCCTAATTCATCCACCCATTCACTGTGTGTAATAGGCGCCACTGTATACGTGGCTCTGACCTGGATTCCAGGCACGGCCACAGCATGCGCAGCCGGGTTGCCTGTCTTCTCAGTCCCCCACTTTGAGTCACCATGTGCAACTGTGCACGGTTCCCTCTGCCTCTAATCCCAGCGCGGGAGGCTACACAGGGAGACATTGCCAGGAATCCAACAGGAACAAGGGCTGGAGTGTTGGCCCAGTGGTTCAAAACACTTGCAGCTCTTGCAGAGAACCAAAGTTCAATTCCTAGCACCCCAAAACAAGTCAGGACTCCTGTGACCCCAGCCAAGGGAGCCAAGAACAAACCGTCACTCTCTTTTTTAGCCTAGGATAGAAAACATGAGACCCAGGCTGAGGGAGAGACCCTAACTGGAAGGAAGAGTCAAAGAAGACAACAGTGCCCGCACTGGGCTCTGCCAGGGGCACATCCGCCAGTGCCTACACTCAGACACAAACATACAGAAACAAACAACAACAACAACAAAACAAAATAAAAATATAAACCTTGCAGCACCAGAGAAATAAAGAACAAAAAGAAAGCAAAAACAAAGGAAAAACACGTACATACATACACACCAAGGGCTGGGCGTGTGGCCATGGGTGGGGCCTGCCTAGTCCCAGTCTAGAATCCCCCAGTGACAGGCTGGAGCCCCGCCTAGGTCATATAAGGCTGTGGACTCCACACACAGAACTGGAAAAGAAAGGCTGTGTTTATCTTTCATATGATCTGTGATATTTGGTTGTGTCTCTCAGGTGTGGATTATGCCGTGAGTGCCATTTCCAGCTCTGTGTAACCTGCATGTGATGTTTTGTGCACATACACATGTACACACACACACACACACACACACACACACACACACGCACGCATGCATGTGCGGAGGTGGAGCAGGCCAGTCCTCCTGGCTACCCAGTGAATCTGAGAGCAACCTGTGGCACATGTGTGAGACTCTATCTCAAAAAAACAATAGTTTGTGTTCGTTTAAGACAGTCCCACTCTGTGGCTGGAGAGATGGCTCAGAGGTTAAGAGCACTGACTGCTCTTCCAGAGGTCCTGAGTTCAATTCCCAGCAACCACATGGTGGCTCACAACCATCCGTAATGAGATCTGACGCCCTCTTCTGGTGTGTCTGAAGACAGCCATCTGTGTTCTACCATCATGTGGATCCGGGGCTCGAACTCAAGTTCTCAAGCTTAGCCACAAGTGACTCTGGACATTCATTCAGCTGTGGCACTGACCCGGCTCGATTTGTTTGCTTGCTTGTTTTTTAAAGAACAGCATAATGGCTTTTAAGACAACAAGAGTCATAGAAACAGACTGGTTTGGTGGCAGCCACACCTTTAATCCCAGTGCTTGGAGGTAAATAGGTGTGTGAATCTCTGTGAGTTGGAGGTCAGCCTTGTCTACACGGTGAGTCACTGTTTCAAACAAAAAAATAAAATAAAACGGGGCTGGAGAGACGACACAGCAGTAGAGAGCACTGGCTGCTCTTCCAGAGAACTGGGGTTTCATTCCTAGCACCCAGTCCCAAGGGATCCGACGCCCTCTTCTGGCCTCCTCGGACCACCTACACACACACACACACACACACACACACACACACACACACACAGAGCCACACAGCCACATGCACGCACGCACAACATCCGTACACATAAAATAAATAAGAATAGTTTTGGAAAAAAATAAAGCAAAATAATGTAAATCAAGGAAATGGAATAGTCTAGGGCAGCGTGGCAAGTTGACAAGTTCGAGACCAAGGGGAAGGGAGTGTGTCCATGGCGGGCAGCTCGAGTGCTCCCCCTGGTGGCCGCTGGGCGCAGTGCGGCCTTCGGGATCTACTTAGACTCATTCGCATGCCACAAAAGCGTAATCTTTGTGGATCTTGTTTTGAATTACATTTGGGAAGTGTGTGTGTGTGTGTGTGTGTGTGTGTGTGCGTGTGCGTGTGCGTGTGCGTGTGTGTGTGTGTGTGTGTGTGTGTGTGTGTGCGTGTGTGTGTGTATGCGCACGCACGTGTACACACACTCCAGTATGTGTGTCGTAGTCAGAGGACATAATGGTCTGGTCTTACGGGAGATTGGACTCAGGCTCTTGGGCTTGGTGGCAGATAATTTTCCTGTTGAGCTACCTCACCCGTCCCTCTTAGTGTTTGTATTCATTTATTTACTTATTTCAATTTTATGTGCACTGGTGTTTTGCCTGTGTGCATGTCTGTGTGAAGGTTATCAGAGCCCCTGGAACTGAAGACAGTCGTGCGCTGCCACGTGGGTGCTGGGAATTGAACCAGGTACTCTGGAAGACCAGCTAGTGCTCTCACCAATGAGCTTCCAACTTACTATGTAGCCCAAACTGACCTCAAACTTGGGGCAATCCTCCTGCCTCGTTCTCTCAAGTGCTGGAACATAGCCCAACTCTGCATCTGTCCTCTAATTTGGAGGACTTGTAGTTGCAACACGACCAGGCGGACCGCAGTGACTTCTGACTCCACAGGGGTCGGGTCTGGGGACAGCCTGGTTGGGACGTGCCAGGCTGGGAAGAGAGCTGGAGGGGGTCGGTCCTGGGCTGTCTCTGTACCACAAGAAATGCAGTGTTTGTGCATGTTTGTGTGTGTGAGCATGTGTGCATGTGTACATGTGTTCGTGCATGTGTGTGGTGAGGGAATTCAAATATGTGTGTGTGTGTGCGTGTGTGCGTGTGTGCGTGTGTACATGTGCTCGTGCATGCGTGTGGTGAGGGCATTCAAATGTGTGCGCGCGCGTGTGTGTGTGCATGCGTGCGTGTGTGTGTTTGTGTGTGTGTGTGTGTGTGTGTGTGCGTGTGTGTGAAGGAACAGCCAGGTTCCTTCAGGAATGACAAGAGCCCAGGGAGCCACGCCAGCAGACTGCCTGCCACAGAATGTCAGTCCACACCAGAATCCTTAGGCCGCCCACCAAGGGGCTGCGCTGGTCTTTCCCTGGGACGACGGCCACCTGCAGGGAAGTGCCAGATGTCTCTGAGGTCACCAAGAGAACTTGTGTACAATGCAGACCCACCATGACTCCCTGGTGCCTCTGCACCCATTGGAGGTTCAAAGTCATCCTCTGATACACAGTGAGTTCGAGGCCAGCCTGGGCAGTTTACTGTGACCCTGTCTGAAAATAAAAAATAAAAAAAGACGGCTGAAGGTTATTACCCAAGCCCAGTACTGCAAAAGCCAAAACGCCCAAGTAACAGAGAGAATAGAAAATACTGGAGATAAACATCAGAATACAGAAATGATAAACAAACAAGCAAGTGAAAAATTAATAGTTCCTCTCTATCCTGGGTCCCTGCTCCGGATTCAAACTCCGTTCCTTGAAATTCACAGGGAGCTTCCTGTCCCCGGCTCCCATGGGGTTTCCTGACTGGCCCCTGCTGTTTTGTTAGGTGTGGGCTGAGATGGGGAGTTTGGTCAGTGTTTTCTTATTGCTAAAACGATGCGCAGCTGAGGATGAATATTACCACAATATGGGATATAAATGGATGCAAACGTCATAATGAAACCCATTATGCTGTACAATGAATATACGCCAATAAAATAAACTCAAAAACCCAAACAAGACAAGGCCTGACATAATATAGGCCTAACATTAAGCAGCTTCTCCTCAGGCCCCTTTCACTCCATTGCTTGCCAATCTTTAGAAGCATAGCCCCGCCCTTCAGCTACTGAATAGCCCGTGGAGATGCCATTCCTGGGTTTGTCCCGCCCACTCGCGCCCGAAGCCCCGCCCTACTCCCTCAAGGCTAAGCCTACCAGACTGTCGGTCCAGGGCTCCTCCTCTGGACCAACCTCCGCCATCTTGGCTTCTGATTGGTCCGAATGCTACAGAGGCTCCGCCCTCATCGCAGGAGACCCCGCCCCATGGAAGAGCCCTCTCTAGGCCCGCGGTGCGCCTGGCTGTGCGGCAGCTGAGACACTGGCTGGAGGCAGGTGAGCTCGGCATGCTGAAGAGAGTCGGGGTGCGTCAGAGAGGACAGAGGGCAGTCCAGAGAAGTGGGGTGAAGTCAGCCAGAGTGGGGTGCAGTCAGAGAGGAATGGGTTGCAGCCAGTTATGCAGGAGTGGGGTGCAGTCAGAGAGAAGTGGGGTGCAGCCAATTAGCGAGGAATGAGGTACAGTCAGACAAGAGTTGGGTGCAGTCAGATAGTTATGGGGTGAGGTGACAGGAGTGTGGTGCAGTCAAGGGAGTGGGGTACAGTCAGGACAAGTGGGGTACAATTAGGGAGGAGTTAGGCGAAGTCAGACAACAGTGGGGTGCAGTCAGGAAAGAGTGGGGTGCACTCAGGGAGGAGTGGGTACAGTCCAGGAGTGGGGTGCAGTCAGGAAGGAGTGGGGTGCAGTCAGGAAGCAGTGGGGTGCAGTCAGGAAGGAGTGGGGTACAGTCAGGGAGGGGTGGGGTGCAGTCAGGAAGGAGTGGGGTGCAGTCAGGGAGGCATGGGGGTGCAGTCAGGGAGGAGTGGGGTGCAGTAGGGAGGAGTGGGTACAGTCCAGGAGTGGGGTGCAGTCAGGGAGGAGTGGGGTGCAGTAGGGAGGAGTGGGATGCAGTCAGGGAGGAGTGGGGTGCAGTCAGGGAGGAGTGGGGGTGCAGTCAGGGAGGNGGTGCAGTCAGGGAGGAGTGGGGGTGCAGTCAGGGAGGAGTGGGGTGCAGTAGGGAGGAGTGGGGGTGCAGTCAGGGAGGAGTGGGGTGCAGTCAGGGAGGAGTGGGGGTGCAGTCAGGGAGGAGTGGGGTGCAGTAGGGAGGAGTGGGGCTCTATCCGTTTGCTGTCTGGTTGCACATGGTACCCACACCTTAGAGACACAGACATGGAGCAGGTGGAAGGTACCTGTGTGTCCCACTCAGGGACTTGGGGTACACAAAGGCTTAGATCTTGGGGTGCACAAGGCTCCAGTGGCTGGCTGGCTGTTTCAGAAACTTCCTGTGGGAGAGTTGGGGGCAAAGGCCTTAAGGTGTGGGGTGGCTCTCCACTGCAGGGGGGTGAGGTGGGAGAGAGGGTGACCCTGGCTGGGGGACCTCCTGCTATAGCACTGTTGCCAGGTGTCAGGGAACCAAGCACCAAGTTCACTGGTTTGCGGCTGCAGACAGGTCTAGGGCTCTCAGTGGCTTTGGGACCCTGCTTTGGTGTGTCACCTGCTGTCCCTCAGTCCCCGTTCCCCACGAGGACAGTGGCAGCTAACCCTGGGTAGGCTCCCTGCGGCCTCTGCTGGGGAGGGTACGTGCCAAGCCCATGCTGGTGCAAGCTGTCAGAGAAAGTCGACGAGGAATCTCCCTGAAACCCCTCCACACCATCTTGAGGTGCAAATGGGAACCTCCGCCCTGGTGGTGGCAGGCATGTTCTCCCAGCCCTTAGGAAACTGAGGTAGAAAAATGAAAAGTTTGAGGCTACCCTGGGCTACATTGTGAGTTCCAGGATAGCCACAACTGCATAGTGAGACCGTGTCTCAAAATCACCACAGTCAGCTTGCGGTTCAGTGTCCGAGCGTCTCTGAGCCTGGGCGACTGTGCTGTTCAGGGACGTGTGTAACTGCCTCAGGTCAGGGAGGTCCTGGCAGGCAGCGTGTAGCCTAAGACGGCACAGCGCCTCGCGGGGCCGAGTGTCCCACGGAGAGTGAACGGGCCCAAAGCCCAGAGGTGAGGGAAACTGCATGTGATCTATGCAGCCAGGTTGGAAGTATGTGGACTGGGATAGCGCCCGGGGGGGGGGGGGGCGGGGGAAAACACCTGCCTAGAATCCCCCATGAGGCACTGGGGCTGGAAGCCGTGTCCATTCTCCTGCCTCAGGCTCTAAGGTACTGTGTTACAACGCCTCGTTCTTCCAGGTGGCTTGTTCTGCTTTGTTTTTGAAACACAGTCTCTTGTAGCTCAGGCTACTCCCAACTCTCTCCTGACCCTCCTGTCTCGTTGGGAGTGGCAGGACAGGTACGGGACACACACATATTTCTTTTGCTTTGCTTTTCTTCCTCCCTTTCTTTCTTCCTTTCTCTTCTTTCTTACATCCATTCATTCATTCTTCTTCCTCTTCTTCCTCCTCCTCTTCTTCTTCCTCCTCCACTTCCGAAGACAGGGTCTCACCGTGTAGCGCAAGGTGGCCTGGAACTCCTGTGCCTCTGCTTCCTGAGTGTTGAGCTTAATAGAGCGATGGTCACACTCAGTTCTGTGTGACTTTGAAATTGTGAGTGAGAGTCTGGCCACACCCACCGTTTGTTTTATGAAGGATCTTAGGGTCCTCCAGTGAGTCCACCTGGCCCAGGCACAGGACACCCAGTACGGGGCGGGTGGGGGCTCATCTTTGCCCACACAACAGAGTTGTTTTTTTGCTCTGACACACCAAATAGTAACAGGAAAGGCTCCCCCGCCAAGGCGCCCCTGCCCAGGTGTTGTCGCAGGTTTTTCTTTGTGATTGAAATGATGCTCACTGGGTTGGGGACATGTCCCAGCATGCACCAGGTCCCTGGTCCTGTCCCCAGTACCTCAAGAATATATCATAATCCCAGAAGCAGGTGGATCTCTATGAGTTCGAGGCCAGCTTGGACTACAGAGCGGGTTCCAGGCCAGCCTGGGCGACAGTGAGACCCGTCTCTGTGGGGATTGTTGGAGACCTTGGAACTTTCTAGAAAGCATGGTTACCACAGCCACGGCTTCATCCACCGTGGTTGACACTGGGGGAAGTGCAGACCCTCTGCTTCCTCTCTGGCTGGCGTGACTATGACAGTGGTCCCACCCCCGAGTCCCCTCATGGCTGACCCTGGCAATTCCAGGTTCTCCTGACACCAAGGCCCTGTCCCATCCCCACACTGGGAGGCAAAGGCCGCCATTTGTGACTGAGTAGGAGACACCTCAGCCTGCTTCCTCTGGCCCCGCCTTCCTGTGCTCCCGGGACACACGTCCGGTCGTAGTCTCTGGTGGTGGGGGCTGGAGAGGTCGGGATGGGACATCGGAGAGCCTTCTGAAACGGCTGCCAAATCTTCCCGAGGACTCAGGAAGGCGGATAATCTGATCACTTTTCCTGTTTTAAATTCGGGTCTGATTTGCATATTTTAAAATTCAACATTTTTAAGCATAATAATTCAGGGTTTTCCTGAGCGCATCTCTGGGTGCAGCCATGATCCATACATGACAGGCTAATGCTACGTTCTCACCCCAGTAAGATGTCTCCTCTGCCCTGCACCACCCCAGCCCAGCACCCACAGATACACTTCCAGGCTCTGGTTTCTCCTGATTTGGACATTCCATCTTGGAGTCACAGGCTGTGTGACCTTCTGCCCTGGTGTCTCGCTGAGCTCCAAGTCCTTGGGTCCCTCAGAGCCTGGCTCTTGTTCACGGCTGTGTGGTATTCCACTGTGTGGATGACGATGATGCTGTATTTGCACCATCCGTTTGGAGACACTTGGACTTCTTCTGACTTTTGTTGTGAATCGTTACGTTGAAGTGAGCTTGTCCTGGTCATAATGATTTACGATACTGAACTTGGGCTTTTTCTTTCTTCTTTTTGAGGATGAATGTAAATTTATCCATTCCCCTGCACTGGTCCTTCTCATCCCAAATCCCCCCGCCCCAGCTCAGAGCCGTGTCCTCTTGCTGGGTCTATCTGGTCAGCAGCTGATACACAGATCACAGATCAGCTTCCTAGCCTCACTAGGACCTCGGTGGCCCTCGGAGGACCCTGACTAACACCACTGCCTCCGCATGCCCCGCCCCCAGCCAGGCGGAGCTTCCTGCTCCTGGTGCTCTCTGCTCTGAGAACATTCCTTCCTTCCCAGTCCAACAAAGGCACCTTGTCAACCTGCTCTCAACCTCAGAACCCATGCCAAGTTCCAGATCAGGTGATCGGACGACTGTGTGCTTCTGTGTGTGGTGTGTGTGTGTGTGTGCGTGTGTGCTTGTGTGGTATGTGTATATGTGTGGTGTTTGTGGTGTGCATGGTGTGTGGTGTGTGTGTGCTGGTGCATGCATGTGTGTGTGTGGTGTATGTATATGTGGTGTGTGGTGTGTGTGTGTATGGTATGAGGATGGAGGTGCATGCATGTGTGTGTGGTGTGGGGGTTGGGGGTGTATGTGTGTAGTGTGTGTGTGGTGTGTGTGTGTGTGGTGTGTGTGTGTGTGGTGTGTGTGATATGGGGGTGGGGTTGTATTGTGTGTGTGTGGTATGTGTGTGTTGGTGCATGCATGTGTATGTGTGGTGTGTGTGTGTGCTGGTGCATGTGTGTGTGTGTGTGGTGTGGGGTGTGTGTGTGTAGTATGTGTGTGGCATGTGTGTGTGCGGTGTGTGTGTGTGTGTGTGTGTGTGTGTGTGTGTGTGTGTTTCTAAGGGACACACTAGGTATAGCATTGACTTGCCTGCCATCCCAGCACTCCAGTCTCTGAGGCAGGGGGATCATGAGTTCTGTTCCAGTTTAAGCTACAATGATAAGACCCTGACAACCCGAGTGGAGGGAGGGCCGAGAGAGGCTTCGTGGGTCTTGCTTACTGCACCAGCGTGAACATGTGCGTCCACATCTCAAGACCCTTCATGATAAGCCACACGTGACCACACTGCCACCAGTGACCCCCGATCTGTGGGAGCCTCACTTTGGGTTCAGTGAGAAAGCTTGTCTCAAGGAAATTAGGTAGAGAGGGAGATACCCAGCGTCCTCTCCGGCCTCCACGTGCGTGCACAGGCACTGTGTATAGACGCACATGCAACCCAACAAAAGAATTGATTGCTTTGGGGCAGAGAGGTGGGTCCAAGGCACGGGAATGGGACCAAGCAGGAGTTCCAGTTGGAGTACTACTTGGGCAGGAAAAAGACGTAGCCAGAGCCCCCTGAGTTTCCCTCTCTCCTTCACGTCAACCCAAAGCGGTTGGGTTTGGCACTAGCATCCTGAGTTGGGGTGTTTTGGGGGTCTCTCCTGGGCCTACTTGGTGCTGACTCCCTGGGACTCTGCACCATGCCAAGAGCTTCCCCAGTTGGGATAGCCACAGAGAGTCCATCTTGGGCCGTTGTGCTCCAGCCTGACACTGCTTCATTGTGAGCAGAACCTGGGTTGTGTGGGTTCGCTCGTGCATTAGAGCTTGTTTTAGGGCCGTTTCTTCCTGCAGGCTATTTTACCCTCACCCCCACCCCCACCCTGGGACCATGAATACAGGATTGGTTTTGTTTATTTTTTAAGGGTGAGCGTTTTTCTCTTTCTTGGTCTGAGAACACCGAAGGAAGTGCCCAGCGGGGCCATTAGCCACAGACTGCGTCTTCTGTGTCCTCTGGAGGTTTCTTTGTACATCAGTGGGTCTTTCGAGGTGGCTTTGGGGACTCTGTAAAGATGGGAGTGGATGTGCCCAGGCTGTCCACCCAATTCTCAACCTCAGGCTCAAGTTCCCCTCTGTCCTCTGTGCCCTACTCCCGTGGGACCAGCCAGCTCCAGATACCCGTCTCTGCTTACGTTTTGTCTCCATGGTGGGAGTGGCTGTGTGCCCCATCAGTTTGTCCTGCTGGAACAGCCTTTGTGGCTGTGCACGTGACTCTCCTCTCCCTCGAGTTAGGTGCTTGTAGGCCTCTGTACCAACCGGCAAAGCAGGTCCTGGGGTCTGGGGAGATGCCCAGTGTGGAAGGGCACCTGACTTGCACTTGTGAAGAACTAAGTTCAAATCCCTAGCACCCGTGTAGAGGCTGGGTGTGAGCGCACATGTCTGTGACCCCAGCATTAGAAGGGGAGAGACAGGCTGGAGAGATCGCCCAGTGGTTAAGAACACTGACTTCTCTTCCAGAGGTCCTGAGTTCAATTCCCACATGGTGGCTCACAGCCATCAACAGTGGGATCTGATGCCCTCTGCTGGTGTGTCTGAAGAGAGTGACAGTGCACATAAAACAGGTGATCTCTGTGCTCATTGGCTAGCCCGTCTGGTGGAGAGACCCAGGCTGCTTGACTATGCAACTCCATGAGAGGAAATGTCCAAACAGGAGACTCCAAATAATTTGGGGGTCAGTGGAAGGAAGTTGACAGAGAAGTGAAGACGGGGTCTGAAGGGATGGCGGCTGTGCTCTCAGGAGATGGAGCCCACGAGGGCTGGCCTGGGCTTCTCTGACATACTGAAACTGTGCCCCTGTAATATGTTAGTATGACTGTTGTATATCTAATATGTTAATATTTATTAAACCAGTGTCAGGATTAAGGGACCCACAGGCAGAAAGCTGTAACTGGACTCAGCCGACTCCGTTAGACACCAGAGGGGCCATCAGTGGATGCTGTCAGTTCTGGGGCAGGGAAGGCGGCCTGGTGGAGGCTGAGGGCCATGATGGAAGACCTGGACTCCGGCATGCAAACCTTCTAAGGCTGTGGCTGGTTAATGCCTGGTGGGCATCTCAGGCCCTGCAGGGTATTGAGCATTGTTTCTGCCAGGAGCTCCCCAGAGCGACAATGTCCCTGGTCACACATCTATAAGAACAGGCTCACCCTTGATCCAGAAGGCAGATAAGGATTCAGGGCAGCGCTGTTAGAGGAGTAATTAAGTGGCCCTGTTTCCTCTGGGGCAGTGACACAGTTCTGTCCCTCCCTTCAGAGCTGACAGTGATTCAAGAGTGAGAGACTTGGGGTGCTTTGGGGACATCAGTGTGAGATCTCTATGTCTGAGTGTATCTCCCTAGTGTCCCTCGTGAAAACCACCCCTCCAGCTGCAGAGCCTGACCTCAGGGACGCTGGATTGGCACCATCAGCGCTCGTGCCCCACCCCCGGAGCTGTAGGGGCTGTGGGCATCTACCAAGGAGGGGCACCAGGAAAGGCCATGGATGGAGGGGCTATACAGGATGCTTAGTGCGGATTAATCACTGTGCCGAGCCTGAGACAGACAGCTAAGGAGGTTTCCTCGTGGCTTCCGGACTCGCCATCCATCCGCTGGCTTCTGTTGTGTCAGAGTGTAAGTCGAGGCAGATACCTCTTTCGCAGCCCACTCTCTAATCCAGGCTCTGCCTCCTGACAGCCTATCCGGCTATGATTGATTGATGGGTTCACCCATGGACGAGACGTGCGTTGCCTTGACCCTGTTACCTGTCCTCAGCGCCATCAGTCTGAGAACAAGCCACCCACCCACGAGCCTCAGTGGGTGAGGGGAGCTGCATCTCCGAACCAACAGTCTGAGAGCGCTCAAAGCTGCAGAAAGACCAGGGCTGGGGGCCTGGTAAGGGGTGGAGCCCCAGCTTAGAACCCCCCAGTGAGGAGCTGGGGGTGTGGTTGGGGCGGAGCCCTGGCCCGGCGTGCCTCAGGGTCTTCAGGTTAATGGCTGCTGTAATTTCTATTTGTGGCTTCCAGGCTGTTCTTCAGTCACAGCCTCTGCTACCGTTCCTACATGTTAGTCCTGTCTATCTTGATATACAGATTGCTGCCAGTTAGTTTAGGACTCTTTCTAATCTGCCATGAGGTCCTCTTACCTCTTTAGTATGTGAAGACCCTTTTTCCAAACGTGCCAACCCCTGCGGTGTCTCTGAGAATATTCTCAGAATATTTAATAGTTAAATGAACCCGGTTTCTCCGCACTGGGCACTGTGAACGCTACACTGTTCCAGGTCGTTCTTTGTGGCGCGTTTGGTGGTGCACATCCATCATGCGAGCACACGGGCCATGGATGCAGGAGGGCCAGAAATTTGAKGTCATCCTCAGCTACATAGGCAGCTTGGGGCCAGCCTGAGCTACATGAGACCCACTTGGACTTGCTAGTGTTTTTTTGAGCTCAGCGATTGCACACAGCCAGGTTCCCACAGCCCAGGCGCTGGCTGCTTGAATGGAGATTGGCGCAGCTAAATTGGGCGCGTTGTGTTCCAGAAGGGTATGGCCGTGCTGGTTGTGTCTTGTAGGAGGGGATGACGTGTTTCCTCTGTGCTCGCGACTGTGTCTGAGAATGGTTCATTGAGGACCATGTAGAACGTTTGCAGCTGCCGAAGTCTGATGTAGTCTCTATGGCACTTTCTACGTGTGATAGTGTGACTACCCCCAAGTGTGTAAAACTCCAGATTTTTAAAAAGCCTATTCTCATCTCAACCAGACAGGGAGGTGTTAGCATACTTCTGTTTTAAGAGGAGTGTCACAGTATATATAACAGCATGGTGTCATTTTCTAACCAACAGTGTTCTCAAAAACACTCAATTTTCAAGCCTGGCTAAGTAGAGAAACTCTCTGAGGAATGAGGACACTAAGGACATCTGGGCAGCTCTTTGTGTATGCTGGACTGCCACGAAGGACTGCAGTCTCATGGGGTGATCCGAGTCAGAGGCTGCACCAGTCAGCCAGCGCTGTGTAACAAACAGCTCCAGCATCCCACATCTAAAACATTTGTTGTTTATCGTACATGCTCTCCTGCGTTAGGACTCCAGGCACAGTTTAGCAGGTCTTCTGTTTGGGCTCCTAGGGGTTGCTGGATAGGCGTTGGGCTGGGATGATGTCATGGACATCGACGGGAGATCACTGGAGAGGCTGTGGCCATGTAACCCAGGGGCCACCGGAAGAGTCCCACCCTGAGGGGCTATGACCTGACAGACAGCAAGTCCTCTCAATCCACAGTGTCGGTGTTACAGGGTGTCAGCTGACTCATACGAGCCTGAGAGCCAAACCTACCCTTGCAAAGCATAGATCTGAACTTCTTGAAAGACCTGGGTTTAGAGCCGCTGCCAGCGTCAGCTCTTCTTCAGGTGCCCACTGATGCTGGGCCAATTTCCCATGTAGCCGGGCTGCACGGTCGGGCTATTGTGTGTGACCAGTGTGCTCTGATGCTTCTGGAATGTCACATGTGTTGTTCACTTGGAAAGAGTTGCTCAAGGTGACCATTGAGAAGGAAGTTCACCGGTTAATTTATTGAACTCTACTGGCTTGGGGGGGGGGGCATACAGGAAGTCCAGATAGCGTCTCCTGTAGGCTGGCCTTGAATTCCCGATCTGCCTGCTTAAGCCTTTGGAGTGCCGGGTGATGCGTGCGCACTCGGTGTCTCTCAGCTGTGCTCTGGAGCGGGGTGAGCAATGGGGCGGGAATGTCTTCAGATGGGACAGGAAAGGACAGCCACCTGGGTGGTGCCTTTTGGCCGTGAGTTTCATCATGATGAGCCCATAGCGTCCCTGAAACTCAAATGTCCCATGAGAAAAAGAAAGAGGTGCTTTAGTCCTCATGTGGGGAATGGAACCCCCATGACACATATGTAAAGGGAATGTTCTACCCACTGAGCCCCAGCCCCAACCCTTCCTTGATACTAAATATATGTATGTACGTATGTATGTATGTATGTATATGCACACACACATATATGCATATGTACATATAGATGTAACACATTTCTTTTTATTCCTTTGCATGGGTGTTTGCCCCATGTCTGTCTTGCTGTACCTGTAGTGGCCAGGAGGCACTGGGTCCCCTAGAACTGAGTTACAGTCAGTTGTTAGCAAAGTGTGGGTGCTGAGAGGCAAACTGGATCCTCTTCAGGAGCAATCTGTGCCCTGGACCGCTGACTCTCCATCTCTGCTTGGGGCCGGGCCACTCTGCCCCTGCAGGACAGACCGCCCTCCAGCAGCATTTTCTAGATCTCAAAGGCGTGCTGGAGAGCAGGGCTCACTGTCAGCTCACGGGCTGGACGTGAAGGGGACATACATGCACACACGTGTTCCCCACTGCTCACGGTTAGAGCCCGCAGCCTCGGGGTGGTGGGAGAGGCTTGACAGCCCTTCTCTCCAGAAATCAAGGTGGTGGTCAGGATTGCATTGTATGTCAAGCCCTAGAAGGCTTGGTAACATGATGCAGAGTGTTGAAACCTCAGACACAGACTCGGATTGCCACAAATGGAGGGTGGGGTGGGTGTCATTGGTCTGGGCTAAGTGGGGGCCAGGAACTGTGCTCAGTACCCTGCAGAGCCCAGGAGGAGGAGGGACCCCAGGGGACGGTGACTCTGTCATGAGAGAGTCTTTTTTGGAAAACTAGCCATGGGGGGCCAGGGCTGATAGCTCAGCAGGTTCAGTGGGTGATCTTGCAGAGTCAGTCCTGTGGGTTCCCAGTGCAAGCACAGGTCATCAGCCCCCCTGGACTGGCCAAGAGTGTGAGGGGACGACAACTCAGCCCCGTCACCAGTACAGTGGAGGACAGGAGCTCGTGGTGGATCTACTTGTCTGAGACCAAGCAAAGTCCATTTTGGATTTTTGAGACAGAGTGTCATGTAGCCCAGGCTGGACTCAAACTCACCATGTAGCACAGACTGTCCCCAAATTCCTGCATCATTCTGAGTGCAGGGGTGACAGGCAGGCGAGCGTCATCACATCGGGACTTTGTGCTGCAAATGGATTCCCGGCTTTGTGTTTCTTTTTTTTCTTTTTTTTTTKTTTTGGTTTTTCGAGACAGGGTTTCTCTGTGTAGCCCTGGCTGTCCTGGAACTCACTCTGTAGACCAGGCTGGCCTCGAACTCAGAAATCCGCCTGCCTCTGCCTCCCAAGTGCTGGGATTAAAGGCGTGCGCCACCACCGCCCGGCTGGCTTTGTGTTTCTTGAGCTGAGCCCTGCGCTCTCACTGAGTGAGCTCCAGCTTCAGACCCTTTGATAAAATGTAAGTTGACCGTCCGTCCATCCGTCTGTCCGTCCGTCCGTAGCTCTGAACTTCCTAGGAGGCCAGGTTGAGTCCTCTGCAGTGTCTCACAGGAGAAAGGTGACAGCAGTGAAGGACCAAGTGTCACTGTGCCTTGGGGACAGGAGCAAAGTGAAGGCCACATGTGACCTGTGGGCTCTGAGTTCTGATCAGATCTGCAGTATTGAATACAGTGGCTCCAACGTGTTTCTGTTTGCTTCCAATACTAGGGTTTGAACCCAGGGCCTCATGCATGCCAGTCAAGCAGTCTCCCACCTCTGGAGACAGAAGCAGAGGCAGGAGGATCTCAGTGACTTGGATCCAACCTGGTCTACACAGTGAGGTCCAGGATAGCTAGGGCTACAGAGTGAGACCCTTTCTCGGAGACTGAACTGAACTTTAGTCATCAGACTTGGCAGCAAGCTCCTTTACACACTGACCCTCTCGCCGGCCCCCTTTCACTTTTTATTTCTGACACAAAGGCTGGCTCTGAACTCGCTCTGTGGTAAGGCCGTGGGCTAGTCACCCTCTTCTTGAAGAAGCTGGGCTTCCAGTCTGCATCTTTGGCTTCTTTATCGTTACTAGCTTTGTTTTGTTTTGTTTTAAACAGAGTCTTGCTATGTTGCCCAAGCTGACCTCATACTCACAGCAATCCTCCTGCCTCAGCCTCCCCACTCCTCCGTGCTAAGATGATAGGCTTGCATTACCACCATTCCAGAAGCTTCTTTCTTTCAGTAATTCTTATCCGACTCTGGCTTTCTAGCACTTTCCACCATAAAGCGGCTGTCCTCTTCCAGTCTAGCTCCAGCCACACCCTCGAGTGAGGGCACCGTGCTCTCCTGGTCCACCCTCAGATTCCGGAAGCTTCCTCCATCACAGCCCCCTTGCATGGGGGACCATCTCCCCTACCTGTCTCCTCCGGGACCCGCCCCTCTCTAATTTGCATATTCTGTTTTTAGCATCTTCTCTGATTTTATATAATCGGGTCATTAGGAGGCTGTCATGGGAACCAAAGGCTCCCGTTTCAGTCTCCTCTGGAAGCTAATTGTATGTCTTCTTTCTCCATCTCTTTTTAAATGAATTTTACACTTTGGGGTAGAAGGAGAATAAGCTAATTGAGGAGCCCAAGGCAAAGGTGTCTCCATGACTTGGGTCTTAGGATGGCCAGTCCCTTTCCTCTGGACAGTAAAGGGGAATCAGGGTCCGGTGAGTCCCTCTCAGCACCTCATTGACAGTCTTTGACACTGGCCTGACCCAAGGTCACAGCCTGAGATCTGTGCTAAGGAGGCCTGAGCAGAGGCTTCAGAAATGTCTGCTCTCTGGGAGCTTCCCAGTATCCTCCGTGCCAAGAGGCCTCCCCGCAGCGAGGGGCTGGGTCCCGGCTCTGCTGAGTCCTGCTGTGCATGGGGTTAGTTCAACCCCAGCACTACAGTGGAGCACCAGAGGAAGCCGGGATTGATGGGAGCCACAGCCACAGCCACCCTGATGATAAGCCGGTGTGTGTGTGCCATGTGTGTGGTGTGTGTGCCATGTGTGTGTGCCATGTGTGTGGTGTGTGTGTGTGGTGTGGTGTGTGTGTGGTGTGCATGTATTGTGTGTGGTGTGGTATGTGTGTCATTTGTGTATGGTATGTGTGGTATGTGTATGGTGTGTGGTGTGGTGTGGGGTGTGTGTGGTTGTGTGGTGTGGTGGGTGTATGTGTGTGTGTGAGTGTTCACCACCAGGCATCTTTACAAGGTGACTGTGGGTCCCCACGCGCCTCTTCCTTTGGACACGGCTTCTCTTTACATTTAGTCGGTTCCCTCTGCTCCTGCAATATGTCTGCTCACGCCTTGGTGAGTGCCTGGGTCGGAGGGCGACTCATGGGGGTCGATTCTCCCTCCACCACACGGGTGCCAGAGATTAAACGGGGTCACCCATCAGGCTTGGTGACCCCAAGCCGCCGTGGAGGTGTCTGTCTCTACACGCCAGTCACTGTGGGGTGACTCTTCCCCCTGGATCCCGGACTGTGTCACACCAGGGGAGCACCTGGTGTGGAGTTAGTGGAAGCCAGGGACTTGCAGGGTCTGGGGTGCCCAGAATGCCTGGTACCCCAGGGAGACCCCATCTTGACTGTGTGTTGGACTCCACTGCCTCCCTAAGTGGAGACAGCTGCAAGGGTCCTGCTGGCCACAGGCTGGAAGGTGGGGACAGGCACGTTCCAAAACAAATAGAAGGCTGGGCAGCGTGGACGCGTCATCCCAGCACACCGGGGGTTGATGGTTGGCATTTAGTCCTTAAGTCCAACTGTCCTTCTGCCCTGACCACTCAGGGCTGTGACACAGCCAGCTCTGGGTTTCCCCGGTTGCCTGACACCCTGGTCCCTGGTACTTCAATGCTCTCTTGCCTGTACCCCGCACCCCATCCAGAGTGGAACCGTCACCCTCTGCTCCCTGCCTTGGCAATCAGTGTTCCTGGGTGACATATTTAGATGGTTGCTATGGTGATGATGTTGACAGCTTCATGTGGCACAAAAGAAGGGCCCCGCTTTGCTATATCGAGCCTGCAGGAGACTGGTGCCTGAGCCACGTGCCCATGTCAGCGTGGGAAGGGAAGGGGGCTCAGACAGCCCATCCCACCCACTCGCTCCCTGCGGAGGAGCTGCGACCTGCTGGAGAGGTATGCCTGTCACCTTGAGAGATGTGCAGGGAAGAACGGCCTCATCTGAGGGTAACTGTGTCTTCCAGGGGACACTGGGCTGTGTCTGGGGACATGAGGCCGCCCCAGCTCAGGAAGCATATTGGGGGGGGGCATCTTCAGGGCCCAGAGCACACCCTGAAGCTGTCCTAGGACCGTGTGCACAGCGCCCCAGGGCTCGTCATTTGGAAAGCTGAGAATCCTAGTCTCAGCTCCTGTTGTCGCTGTGACACAAGCAACTTAAGGGACAGAGGGGGTTTCCTCTGGCTGCAGTTCCGACGTCCATCCTGGCGGGAAGGGCATGGCAGCACGAGGTGGGCGGGGTTCTCAGTCACAAAGCAGAGAGAGGTGATCATTGGGGCTCCTTTCTCCTCAGCCCAGGACTCCAGCCCATGTGACCACAGTCAGGGTGGGTCCCGCGTCAGTTAACCAGGTGTAGACTTCCTCTCAGATGGGTTTGTTTCCTTGATTCATTGTCACTGTCAAGATCACACTGAGACACGAAGATAACTGAGTTCCAGACTGGGCTGCAGAGTGGGACCCCGGTTCCAATAAACCAGCAGATGTGTGATCAATGGGCCTTCCTATGAATGAACAGTTGTGTGAGTTTCTCTAAAACAGCATATTCCCAAGGTGCACTGGGCAGGGCGTTTTGTTTGTTTTGAGTTTCTCTGCGTAGCCCTGGCTGTCCTGGAACTCACTCTGTAGACCAGGCTGGCCTCTGTAGGCCAGATTTCGTTCTGCTTCTGCCTCCTGAGTGCTGGGATTAAAGGCACGCGCCGCCGCCGCCGCCGCCGCTGCCTGGCTTGTCTTTTCAAGCACCTTGTCCATTTAGGTCGATTGATTGGAAGATGAAATTTGGGGCCATGGCTGTTGGGACTTAAGTCAGCTAAAAATGTACTTAATTTTTTTAAATGGGCCTGACTGGGACTGGCGGCAACGCGCAGTGTTTAAAAGCTCATGGTCTTGCTCCTGAACTGGAGTTGGTGCCTGGCTCCAAGGATCCCTGACGTCTGTGACGATATTCCCCGGGGCTCTGATGCCCCCTTCTGGACTTTGAGGGCGCTGCACGCACTTGGCCAATCTATGCGCGGCTGTGCGTGGGTATGTAAGTTTCTCACGGTCATCTCCTGTCCGTGCCCCTCAGTCTCCACGACGGGACCCTGGGTGAAGTCGGGGACACGCGGGCTGTTACTGTAGGCGTGGAGTGGGTGGAGGTCCCAGATGCTGCGGTCCGGGCTGGGGGACGGAGGGCTGAGGGGAGCGTCTCAGTGTCCCCGGAGGCGTCTTCTCATGGGCCCGCCAGCAGCCCTCGCTCTCAAAGACGATACTCCCCTGCCCACTGCAGACAAGGGCGGGAAAGGGGTCACGAGTCAGCGCCCAGGGAACAAGGAGGGTTGTCCGTCCGGTGTCATCTGCAGGGAGGCCAAGGGGACCTGGAGTCGTCTGAGATTGATGAGATGGAGCGCGGGCAAGGGAGACACACAGCATGCACCCCGGTTTTTCCTAGATGACGCTGTCCAGTCTGTGTCTGAGCACGTGTGAAACTCAGTTTCCTGAAGTGTGACTGCGGGACAGCCGGACCCAGGGCCTCTCCGTAGTGTTATTTTATAGATGCCACCATCGAAAGTCACTTTATCTCACGGAATCTGGACCTCTAACCACTCAGGGGGCATGTTGCTCCAGATCTGGCTCTTTATCACCCATCCGGTCACTGCCTGGGCTAGCCTCGGAGCCTGCAAGGTTCCGGCCGCTTCCTGCAGCGACGCTGCCACCTGCAGGCAGTGGCCGGGATTACAGCTGACTGTGACATGCAAAATCTCAAGAAAAGTGGTGTTCGGGTAGAGCGCTCTCCCAGAATGCACCAGGCCCGGGGTAGCCCCAGCACCACACAAGCAGCCTAGTAAGGAAAAAAAAAAAAAAAAAAAAAGGCAGATGCATAGCCCAGCATGTGATTTCAGCACCGAAGAGGAAGCTGAGGCAGGAGGATTGTTAGTCTGAAGCCAGTGAGGCCAGTCAGAACGACATAGTGAAATCTTGTCTCAATAAAATAAAAATAAAATAAAATAAAATAAGGGCTGGCTAGAGGGCTCAGCAGATGAAAGGGACTTGCTGTCAAGTCCGAGGTCATGAATTTGAGTTTCAGAGCCACCACCCCTCTCTCGATGGACAGATAGACAGACAGATAAATGTACCAAAAAAAATAACACGAAGACGGGTGGTGGCGGCGCACGCCTGTAATCCCAGCACTTGGGAGGCAGAGGCAGGCAGATTTCTGAGTTCGAGGCCAGCCTGGTCTACAGAGTGAGTTCCAGGA
>BDUI01000023.1:644612-657112 GCA_002335545.1 Apodemus speciosus
TTTATTCAGCTAACACTTCCACACTGCTGTTCATCACCAAAGGAAGTCAGGACTGGAACTCAAGCAGGTCAGGAAGCAGGAGCTGATGCAGAGGTCATGGAGGGATGTTTCTTACTGGCTTGCTTCCCCTGGTTTGCTCAACCTGCTCTCTTATCGAACCCAAGACCACCAGCCCAGGGAAGGCACCACCCACACGGGCCCTCCCCCCTTGATCACTAACTGAGAAAATGCCCACAGCTGGATCTCATGGAGGCACTTCCCCAACTGAAGCTCCTTTCTCTGTGATGACTCCAGCCTGTGTCAAGTTGACACACAGAACCAGCCAGTACAGGATGAGATGCTGAACCTGCCACTCAGTCTTTAGTCTGCCCTGGCGGCAGCGGGGGAAGACAGGGCTGAGGAGACTCAGTCAGACGGAGGGAAGATTGGTTTTTATCTTCTCTTTGCCTAGGCATTGATTGCAGGAGTGTGAGTTAGACCTTGTTTGAGAAGCTTCCTGTCTGTTCTCAGGACTTGTGTGGTTGCTAGGTGACTGAAGGCGCCCGAGTTCTTTGTGATCTCACTCAGCTCAGGAAGAGAAACTAGGGATCAAAGTCCAGAAACAATAAGAATCAGTGTTACACAAACGGGGTGCCTCTGTTAATGTGTGCAAGTGTGGATGGGTGGGTGGGTGGATGGATGGGTGGGTGGGTGCGTGCGTGCACTGGTGGATGCACACAGATGGATGGACAGATGGTGGATGGTTGGATGGCCAGACAGGTAGTTGGACGCTTGTATACTTGGATTCATGGGTGGATGTCCAGGTCAGAGGACACTTGGCATAGGGTTCAGGAATCAAATTTAGATCTTCAGAGTCCTTTGTAGCCAAGAGTTCCCAAGGCACAGCCAAGGAACCTGGATCAGCTGTCTCGAAGCTGAGATAAGATGGTCCAAACTCTTGAGGAGGAGTGAATGGGAAGACTCGGGCGTGTGTGTCTTGTTTATATGGACAGGTTCTCGTCGTGTAGCTGTAGCCCCTGGCGCTCCTGTTGTAGAACTCAGAGAGCCCCTGCCCTGCCTCTACGTGCTGGGCTTGAAGACTGTGCCACCAAGTCCACTGCTAGCGGCTTTACAAGGATAAAGACTTTATACATTCTTACAGTCGTGCAATCATCCTTGCTGTCTATTTCCAGAATATCAAAGTTCCTACGTTGTCCCCGGCCACTTCCATTCCTGTCCTGGAGTCCACATGGTGTGGTCCTTGTGTTTGGGTGTCGCTGACCCAGATGTCCTCAAGACCCCTCCGCACTGTGGCGGGAACTGGGTGACACCCTGAGTGACTGAGGTAGACGTGGCATCGGGGCCTCCCATTCTTGTCACAGGCCCCACGTAAAGGTGAAGGAGCCAATCCAAATATGAGGCTGGAGAAATCTGAGAAGATGCAGTCATTTGAGAGATCTGGGGGGGGGGGGGGTGTGCGTCCTTGTCACACCTGAACAAACAGACCACTATACCAATCAATCAATCAATCAATCAATCGATCAGAAGGTTGGGCTGGGAACCTGGTTTCCCAGGGAAGGTGGCCGTGCTACAGTGTACGGCACCAACAACCAACCTAGGCTGAAGAACACGGAGAGCCCCAGATGGGTGTGTCACCCAGGCCACCATGCGGGCTAGGCACCGTGAACTCGTTCCCACAGAGAGGCTAAGGCTAAGGAGAGTTTCATCGTCAGAGGAGCGAAGGTCGTGGGGAAGAGACATGGTTTCTGACTCGAGAAAGTACCACAGCAGCATCCAGCCTCGGTCGCAGCGGGCTCTGGTCCCTGCTCAGCACAGGGCCAGGCCCTTTGACCGCCCAGCCTGGCTCCACGCAGGCCTCCAGCTGTTGGGTGTGCTGGGAAACAACCCACCGGCTCACAGCCCACCGGCTCCTCCGCCCTCTGCAAGCCTGGTTTATTTTGATCTCTGTGACTTTTCTTCTTCCTTCCTTCCTTTGTTTAGTTTAGTTTTGGTTTTGGTTTTGGTTTTTCGAGACAGGTTTCTCCGTGTAGCTCTGGCTGTCCTGGAACTCCCTTTGTAGACTAGGCTGGCCTCAAACTCAGAGATCCTCCTGCCTCAGGATGTGTGTGACATTCTAATCTGAGATCCTCTCTTCCTTCTCAAGGGATCCGGTTAATATGCCAAATCTGCTGCACCAAGGCCACCACCGGCCTCCCAGCTGGCCTTCTGCCCTGATGTAGCCCAACTGCCGCGCATGGCAGCTGTGTCTCTGCTGTACTGAGGAGGCCTTTAACAAGCGACCTTTATCTTTTCTGTCCCCATTTGCCTGGCCTTTATCCCCTCTTGTCCTGTCTTACATCAGCTTGCACTTCCAGGTGAGTACCTCCTGGAAGAGAAGGAAGAGGCTGGGATCCTTAGATGATCAGACTTAGCCACAAGCACCTTTACCCAGTGAGCCCTCTCACTGGCCCTTATTACCTTTTCTTGGTGAGAATCTGTCCCGGCTGCCCTGGGCCAGCGATTGTGGGGGCTGGTAGTGACACCCGCCTCATCTTGCTTGTCCCACCTGCTGGAGGTGATATGAACACCTCCCGGGTGTCACCCAGGCCAGGTCTACGCAGTACCCAGTTGACATGCCCCTGCACCCAGCAAAGGGGCAATTGCTTTCTCTTCCTCTTTTAATTTTTTGTTAGGTTTTCTGTCACTCTGTACTCCAAGCTGATCTCAAACAAGATTCTCCTGCCTTCGCCTCTGATGGTTCAGAAAACAGGCCCACCCCCCCCTCTCTCTCTCTGTGTGTGTGTGTGTGTGTGTGTGTGTGTGTGTGTGTACAGAGGCCAGTTGAGGACACCGTCCCTGTTCCCTGCTCTGTGCTGTTCATCTTATGCCCATGAGGCAGAGTCTCACTTGTGGAGCTGGGCACGGTTCGGCAGCCCAGTCGTCCTCCTGTCTCCTGTACACAATGAGTGGCGTCCATGCACAGCCCCCGCCTATCGTTCTGTAGGTGCTGGGGATTCGAACTCAGGTCCTCGTGTCTGTGAAAGTGCACCGACCCACTGAGCAGTCTCCTTGGCCTCTTGGCCAAGTCTCGCATGGTCTTTCTTGATTCCAACTTTCTCTTGGGGACTAACCACTCACTGTAGACAACAACAACCCCCATCCCCAATTAGGAGGAGTTTTTTAATGTCTCCCAGGAAGGTCTGGGGGTTCGGTATTTGGGTGCTGCATCCCCGCGACAAGTGCAGCCCGCTGGACGCATGCGCAGTGCTGCCCCGTGTTCCAGGATACAGACACACTTCAGCTTTAATTATTCCTGCATTTCCCTTGCTGTCAATCAGTAACTTGTGTGAAGATCCTCTAAGTGCACGAGTGGATTCCGGGAATTGACCTTTTCTACTGCTACAATCCGTTAACGATTTCCTAATTCCGACTTCCTTCTAGAAGCTCCCGCTTGCCATCTGCCGCAAGGAAGGCCATGTCCTTTCCTTCATTCATCTCAGACGTGTAGATGTTTGCATGACGTTAATACTCTAATTGTCTCCAGTGTGTGTGGAGTCACCTCCTAGCTTGTTTTGGCTATTATTTTGCAGTGGTGGGATCTGAACCTGTCATCTCTCATGCTAAAACAGAGTGCAACACCTGACCAGCCTCCAGCCCCTCACTGGGGGATTCTGGGCGGGACTTTCCCTGACCACGCCTCCAGCCCTTTCACTGCAGGATTTAGGTCAGGCCTCCATCCTGACCATTGCCCCACCCCCACCCCTCCCACCCCACCCCGAGTTGCTGTAATTCTGAGTTCTGCAACTGTCTGGCAATGTCCCCTGTGTCAGCCCTGAACTAGTCCTAGAGAAATTTAGCTACCTATCGCTTTCCCGGCCATATGCACTGTAAGATGTCTGCGCAGACACTGGCATTCTTGTAACTCTTCACAGGAAAGCCGAATCTTTGGCCATAAAGTCTACTTCAAGTGTCGGCTGCGTGCTGTGGACGGATGAGGCTGCAGTATAATGTCAGTGGGTGTGCTGTCTTTTCTTTTTTGATTTCTTTCTTTTTTTAAAGATAGGTTT
This sequence comes from Apodemus speciosus, assembly GCA_002335545.1. Lineage (NCBI taxonomy): Eukaryota > Metazoa > Chordata > Mammalia > Rodentia > Muridae > Apodemus > Apodemus speciosus. The sequence continues at coordinate 648,659 of BDUI01000023.1, forward strand.
CTCTGTGTAGGCCTGACTGTTCTGTAACTCCCTCTGTAGACCAGGCTGGCCTCGAACTCAGAGAGATATGCCTGGTCTGCCTCTGCTGGGATCACAGGCGTGCGCCACCATGGCCTAGCTGTGGGATTTCCCTTTTATACGGCTTCTTTAAGTAGCCTAGCTGTGCTGTCCTCCTGCCTCAGCCTCTCAGTGCTAGGATCACAGACTGGGTCCCAAGGGCTGGTTTATGAATGGGCCCGAGGTAGCCAGCGGAACACAGGACACCGGTGGGAATCCTGCCCTTTCTCCCAGACATTCTCGCTGTGTGTCGCAAGTGTGGAGAAAACAGAGTGGCAAGATTCCATTTTATTGTACAGATGCTTGTGACTAAGAGTGTGCGTGGTATGTTGTATGTGTGTAATGTGTGCTGTGTTGTGTGTGGTGTGTGCTGTGTATGAGTGGTGTTGTGTGTGTGCTGTGTAGTATGTGGTGTGTGCTGTGTATGTGTTGTGTGTGTGTGCTATGTTGTGTGATATGTGGTGTGTGCTATGTGTGTGTGCTGTGCTGTGTGTGTTGTGTTGTGTGTGTGTGCTGTGTTGTGTGATATGTGGTATGTGCTGTGTATGTTGTGTGATTGTGCTGTTGTGTGTTGTGTGTGTTGTGTGATGTGTGCTGTGTGTGTTGTGTGTGTAGGCGAGTGGGTATACATGTGGAGGCGGGAAGACAACTTTTGTGGGAGATGGATGTCTCTTTCTACTATGCGTGTCCAGGGATGAAACTCAGGTAGCCAGACTTGGCAGCAAGCCCCTTTATCTGCTGAGCCGTCTTGGCAGCCCAAGAAGGTACACACCTTATTCTGTGTCAGGGTGGTCAGCCATGATTGAGATAGGAGCAGAGGGGCCCTGCTGGATAAAACCATGACTCTGCAGAGAGTCGTGGTGTTATCCAGCAGAGAACCAGCCAGAGAACCCCAGGCTGGCAGTTTGGCTTTGAGCTCAAATCTCCTGACTGATTGGCCTCCTGGGGCAGCTGAGTGTCTGTCTTCACACTCTACCTGGCCCACAATCCTGCTGGGTGAGAACTCTGTTCTCCCACCACACCCCCACCCCCACCCTCCACCCCCCACCCCGCCCCCAGGAAGCCTTCCCAGTCTTTTACAAGTGAGCTATGGTCACGTGGGCCCTGGGAGGTTTTTTTTGTTTAGAAAAGACTGTGAAAAGGGTGGGCAAGTGGGGGACATTGTATGATGTGTGTGTGCATGGTGTGTGCATTTGTATGTGTGCATGATTCGTGTGCATGTATGTGTGTCCATGGTGTATGCATGTGCATGTGTTTATGTGCATGGTTTATGCATGTGTGTGTACCGTGTACATGCGTGCATGTTGTGGGAGAGCACACGCTGGACGAGTTTCCATGCATGCTCGCCGTTCTGCCGCTGCCCTGTCAGTGCTGTTGCAGAGTCCAGCCTGATGGCCGGATGAGGAGGTCACACCCACCCACACGCCTCAGCTGAAGCTAGCGGTGCTGCAGCCAGCCTCCTAGTCACTGGAACGTTCTTAGGCTCATGCCTAAAATCCCGCGGGTGCCTGGCTGTGGCCGGGAACGCGGGGAGCCAGGCGGCAGAGGAGACATCGGCATTCCTGGGATGTTTTCCCTTAATAGTTGCTACCTCTCCAGCTATTTCCTGACTTCAGGCAGGCTGAGCCACAGACGGGCCAGGGACGCTGGCTCCGTGCCAGCTGGAGGTTTTCATGCGTGGAGTCAGTCCAAGGTGTGAATCCTCCCTACCACAGCCGGTAGACAAAGGCCGGAGACTTGGGTCGCCCCTCCCTGCTGTGTGACCTATGGCGGAGTTCCTGGCTTCCGGTCTGCAGGGCCCAGGGCACTCCACAGAGAACGTCCTCAACCTATGTCCCCTATGTCCCCAGGGTGCCAGGCCCATGTGTGCGTGTGCGGGCGTGTGCGTGTGCGTGTGCGTGTGCGTGTGCGCGTGTGCGTGTGCGTGTGCGTGTGTCTGAGTCGGGAACCTGGTCTGGGGGGGGGGGGGGGGGGGGTGTTGAGGTTGGAGGTCCGTCTGAACCTCTTGAACTCAGGCTGCAGCCCAGACAGAAAACTGCCGATGGCCTCAGACAGCCAAGGCGAGGGTGACACACACGTGTGCCACACCAACATTTTGAAGGATGACGTAAAAGGAGTGTAAGTCCAAGGGCAGGCCAGATCCTCAGTGAGTTCCTGTTTCAAAATAAAGATTAAAGAGGGTTGGTAGCTGTTTGTAGAGAAGCACTCAGAGGCAAAGGCAGGTGGGTCTCTTAGTTTCATGCCAGCCTGGTCTACACAGCAATTTCTAGGACAGCCTAGTCTAAAAAAGTGAGACTCTTAAAAAGAGGGGCCTAGCCAGGCAGTGGTGGCGCACGCCTTTAATCCCAGTACTTGGGAGGCAGAGGCAGGAGGATTTCTGAGTTCAAGGTCAGCCTGGTCTACAGAGTGAGTTCCAGGACAGCCAGGGCTACACAGAGAAACCCTGTCTCAAAAAAAACAAAAGAGAGCGGGGGCGGTGGTGGTGGTGGGGTGGCCAGGGGTAGATTTATTAGCTGGATGAGACTCTGGCTTTTATCCATGACACTGTTAGTAAAAACACCCTGCTGACCTGTCCCGAGGCTTCCCACCTGTGAGGTGACACTCGCGCTTTTGGGACAATTAGGGCCCTGGGGACTTCGGAATGTGTGGATTTCACCCATGCCCGCGCAGCTGCGTGGAGACAGTGGCGGCCCTGGGGCTTTGCCTACCGTGTCCGCCGAGTGCGTCAGGAGGTGACCTGGCTGACTGTTGCCGGCTAACCCTGCAGCACGTCACCGGAGCCTGTGGGCCGGGCTCCGGTCTGCCTAGGGCAGCGAGAGCACGTATGCGCAGACCAGGGTAGCGTCGAGCGGCTGCGCATGCACACGTCTCGGGCTGGCTCTGCTTCTCCAGGACAGTTTGTTTCCCTGAAGCCTTCCAGATGCATCCCGGAGCGAGGCCCAATAAAAATAAATCAAAGTTAGCGCCTGCTTTCCTTTCCCGCCTGAAGGCTCGCAGTGGCCTTTGCCCTACTTCAGCAGGCCGTTTGCACGGACCTGCTTTGCGGCAGGACACCCCCACCCCCACCCCCACCCCAGCCCACCCCAGGGGCTCACGGACCCTGGGCCGCTTTCGCAGAGGAGGGTGCAGGGCTGAGCAAAGCGCAGGGTTTTCTGGGAGTTGAGAAAACAGCCTGGCTTCCCACGGGGAAACTGGCAGTTAAAGTGAGTGAGTGCGGGATGCCTTAAAAGCCCACTCCCACGCCGCCCTGCTGTATCCTCAGAAGAACCGGAAGCCAGGATGGGAACAGGTGTGTGCGCATGTGTCCGCACAGCCGAGAAGTGGAGGACACCGGCCACTCGTACTGCTGTGTCCATACAGTGGAATATCACTCAGACAGGAAAAAGAGAAGGGCATTCCGCTGCTTGCTCCAACACAGATGACCCTTGAGGACACATGCTCTGCGACAGGATTCAGAGGCAGGAGGATCAGAAGTTCAAGGTCATCCTCAGCTACATAGTGAGTTCTAGATCAGTTTGGGCTACATGAGCCCCTGTCTCAAAACACAAAGCTAATTTTTCTGAACTGAGCGTTGCGATTCATGACTGTCATCCCAGTACTCAGGAGGCTGATGCAGGAGGATCGCTATGAGTTTGAGGTGAGCCTGGACCATAGTGAGAGCCCACACTTTGGGCTCCCATCCTCATCACTGGGGAAGAACTAAAGTTTTCCCACCTGTGAGGCAATCGCTCTCCCAACCAATCGGCAACCCCGGCAAAGAGCCATTCTCCTCAGGACACAGCTTCTACCCAGATTCGCAGCCAATCCAGGTCCCGGTTGGAGGGTCGGAGGGTCCCTATCTGCTGGTAAGGAGCCTTCCCCTCCCCACACGTCACCCCTTCCTTCTGTTCCAGCGTGAACCCTCCCAGAACTTCAGCTGACCTTGACCTTGACTTTTTTTTTGTTTGTTTGTTTGTTTTTGTTTTTTTTTTCGAGACAGGGTTTCTCTGTGTAGCCCTGGCTGTCCTGGAACTCACTCTGTAGACCAGGCTGGCCTCAAACTCAGAAATTCGCCTGCCTCTGCCTCCCAAGTGCTGGGATTACAGGCGTGCGCCACCACCGCCCGGCTAAACATAGATCGTTCTAACCTTGGATTAGGTAGAGGTTTTTTTCTTTTTCTTTTTTTGACCTTGACCTTTTTCATAGCTGCATAATATTCTGCTAAGTAATCTAAGCAAGAACTAGATTTTGCTTTAAAATTTTCATCTCATTTATCTCCTCTGTGTGTGGGCATGAGCCAGGGCGCGCATCTGGAGGTCAAAGGACAGACAGCAGTTCCCTCTCTTCACCATGTAAACCTAGGCATAGGGTCATCACATCAGGGCTGGCCACAGCACTTTCACCACTCGGCCATCTTGGTGGCTCCAGAGGAGCAAAACGCGAAGGTTTTCCCCGAGAGTGTGTTCAGTCCTACAGGAACCTGATGAGTCCTGCCGGCCTGGCCACCTGAGAGTCCAGCCTGTTTATGTTTATTTCATTATTCGTTTCTGGGTTGAAGCTGCCTGAGCTAGCTTTGAACTTACTCTATAGTCCAGGCTAGTCTCCCACTCGCAGTAATCCCCCTGCCTCAGCCTTCTCAGTGCTGGGATGGACGGGTATATGCTATCCCACCTGGCTGTGGGAATAGCCTATTCTGTGGTGACGGGATGCTCTGGAATTGGTATGGTCGAACTTTGTTCAGCTCTGGCAGGATGCTGATGCACTGAGCAGCAGCTGGGAAGGCTGGCAAATTCTGCAGAAATGAACTTGCCTTCTCTTATGTAAAAAATGGTTTCATTTCTGGAGCTCAGAGGGCAGGGCTTTTGACAAGCATGCACGGAATCCCAGGTATCCAGAACAAAGTACCCAGTACCCAGTACCCATCCCAGCATTCCTGAGGTGGAAGCAGCTCCTCAGCTACACAGTTCCAGGCTAGCCTGGGCTACGTGAGACTCTATCCACGAAGGGCAGAAGCCCAGCTGCTTTGGGTCCCAGGAGCCTCAGATGCCCAGATCTAAACCCTCAGGGTCTCTGGGGTTTCTTTCATGTCTGGCTTCCTCCTGAGAAGACACACAAGACCCCTTGGGGCTTTCCCAGGCCCCTGCTGAGCTGCTGAGACCCAGGCTGGCTCCTAAGGGGCAGAAAAAAAGAGAAGTGGGAACTCTTTGTTTTCAGATCCTTCCAGGAAACTACTGGTGACATTCAGAGTCTGGGCTCTTGGAGACTTTGAGGTGGCAACTGGGAGGGGAGCAGGCACAGGCAACCTGGAAATGTCACCCAGGAAGCCATCCTACCAGAGGAGCCTGGGCCTGTGGGTCTGAGCTGAGTCCCTGCTTCCTCCAGCTGCACGCTAGGTGCTCTCCCCCACCTGCTGTGACTGCCCCAAGCCTGCGCGCACCAAGTTCCCAGAGTTTACCCAGGCTGCTTAGGGTCAGAGCAGGGAGAGTCGGCACTGTCACCCCTCACTCAGTCGAAAGCAAGCACCTCTGTCCACCCTGCATCCAAAGCAGAGTCTTGGTTGGGAAAAGGCTGGAGAACATCTGGAGACTCTGGATGGGCCCCGTTCACTATTTAAGGTGAAGGGAAGATCCTGAAGCCACGGTGCGCACAGCCATGGCTGTACTCGGGACACGGGAGGAGGCCCACAGCAAAACCCCGTCTCAGACCACAGGCAGGCTGCTGGAAGCTGCTGTGACCAACTCACTTCTGGTCCCGACGAAGGGTCTTTCTGCTCAGCTGTTCCCCTTGGTACCTGCTTCCCTCGCAGGAGGTCGCTCTCCCTTTCTTTCTTGCTTGCCTGCTCTTCTTCAGTAGGAGAGCTTTATTCTGCAGTCCAGGCTGGTTTCAAGCTCATGGCCATCCTACTGCCTCAGCCTTCCTAGGCAAGGGAATGGTAGGCAGGACCCTCCGTGCTAAATGCTAATTGGGAGTGACGTGGTAATTTTGTTACAATTGTAGTAAACTTTGTGTCTCTTTGGGGTGGTTTTAATATCTGGGTCTGTTTTCTTTTTTCATTATTGCTAAGGCTCTTGGGATGTGTCCTCTGGTACTGAAGAGGCGCTACTGTAACAGGGATCACAACATTAGTGTCCTGGTGCATGCTGGGAGAAGGTACTCCAGGCTGCGTGTGAGGGCTGCACCTGGGTCTGGGCTCGTTGCCTGTGAGGCTCTCGTCTCCACCTCAAACAGCTCTGCTTTTACAGATCCATGCAGCCAGTCCTGGGGACTCAAACTTGGGTCTTCGTTCTTGCAAAGCACAGTCTTACCCACTGAACCACATCTTACTGAGGGGGAATAGCACATGGGTGTGTGTGTGTGTGCTTTTAAAATGTGCGACATTATCCATCACATGAATAGCTTCTGTGAATTTGCACTTCAAAATAAGAAGGTTCTCGAATGGATGTTAGGGATGTGGTGGCGTACGCTGTTAGTCCCAGCACTGTGGAGGCAGAGGCAGGAGAATCTCTGTGAGTTCAAGGCCAGCCTGGTCTACAGAGTGAGTTTTGGGACAGGTCTGGAATACACAGAGAAACTGTCTCAAAAATGAAATGAGAAACTGAGTGTGGTGGAGCAAGACCCTGATGCACCTGAGGGAGGAGCAGGGACACAGCAGTTCAGGGTCACCATAGGTACTGTGCAAGAGCATTTGGGGGTGTAGGATGAGAAATCACCTTTGAGCGTCTGGGCATCATGTTTAAGATGAGGTGACTGCCTTGGTTCTGTGTGATTTGCAGTGCCTGGGTGATGTCTGTGTAAGCGTGTGTCCTCGGAGACGGTGGAGGCTGGGATGCGCAGGGAAGGGCCAGGCCTCGGGCTTCTTTCCGTCTCTTTCTCCAGCACTGGGGGCTGGTCTCAGGCTAAGCAGCCACTCATCGAGTGGGCGGGGAAAACCCCTGTTGGATTGTGAGAACATCCACTGTTTGTGAAGAAAGAGGGGCCTAGGTGGGTGACAGGAATCCCAGGGACTGCCCAGGCAGAGGGCAGCAGCCCAACCTGGGCAGGAAGGCCAGCCTGGGTTGGCCTCAGCAGGGACAGCCCACTGCGGAAGCAGCCTCAAAGATGGGGATCCCCCAGAAGCGATGGCTGCCTACCAACTGCCTAATCTCACCAGGGACCTCAGCTTGCGTCAGGCCCCAGGGATCTGCCAACTAAGGCCTGAGCTGAAGGACAGGGACCCCCAGTCCCCTGCTGTCCCCTCTCCAGCCCAGCTCCACCCAGCATCCTGCAGAGCCCAAGTTCAAGGCCGGCCTGGGAGCTGGCGAGACATCTCAGTTGGTAAAGTGCTGTGCAGAAATGGGACCCGAGCTCAGGCCCCCAGCACCCGAGTGACCTCAGAGCCTGGGAGCCGGGCAAGAGGACCCCAAAGCTGCTCAGCCCAGCCCACTGTCTCCATAAACAAGATGGACAGCAGCAGACGAATGACACCCGGTTTTCCTTTGGCCTCCACACGCGTGTGCACACAAAGCACAGCCAGCCAGGACAGTAAGGCCCCATGTGTCTGTGTGTGTTCATGTGTTTGTGCATATGTGTGCATGTTCATGTGTGTCTCTGTGTGTGGCTGGTCAGGTGAATGGCCCACAGTCAGCGCCCCCTGAACGGTCCCACTTCCCTGGCTCTCGACCCAGCCTGCTCTGGCCACTGACCCTGGCCCTCTGACCCGAGTCACCTGTCGGCTGTGGACCCCAGGTCACAGGCTTTAACCTAACTTCTAGTTCCCCGCCCTCCTGCAAGTGGCTCATATCAAAGCAGCCGGCAGCAGCCGGCAACCCTCCCAAATGTTCCACGCAGAAGCAGGGCCCTGGAATTTTGTTTTCCTTCAGCTGGTGCACGTGCTTCCGTGCACTCTGACCCCGGCTGGGAGGCTCCCAGGACCGCCGTGGAATAATACAAATTGGAAGACAAAAGCTAGAATTTACGTGTGCCCAGTGTGCCCACCTGCGGAGGAAGGCGATCTCTCTTTCTCTTCGCTCATTTATCCCTTCGTTTTCTTTGTTTAGGACAGCATTTCACACAGCCTAGGCTGGACTGCAACTCGTGACTCTCCTGCCTCAGGTCTGAGGCCTGGGTAGCCTTAGAGTGGGCCATTAGTCCCAGCTCTCCTGAGGCTTGAGTTCCAGGCCAGCCAAGTCTACATCAATCCCTAAAAACTAAAGCAAAAAACCAGACAGACAGGAAAAAAGAAAAAGAAAACTGGAGCCAGTGAGTTGTTTGTTTGGTTTGCAGGGCTGGAGACAGAAGCTTCTCCCTCCGCCATGACTCACGAGGGGCCTCCTGTGATCTCAGGATAGGTGCAGAGCTAGGAGTTCAAATCCCCAACCCTGTGAGTCAGCTCTGCCCTGCGCGGGGAGGCCCTGTCCTCTCTGCTGTGTAAGAACGTGG
>BDUI01000023.1:663767-676064 GCA_002335545.1 Apodemus speciosus
GGGGGGGGGGCGCCCTCATCTCTACTTTAGAGTCATTGTAGCCTGGGGAGATAATGGTTACTGCACTGGCTGCTCCAGCAGAGGACCGAGGTTTGGTTCCTGGCACCCACGCAGGGTTCCCAACCCTCTGTGACTCCAAGCTCCAGGGGACCCGACGCCCCCTTCTGGCCGCTCTTGGGAGTACACAAGGTCTTGGAGACTGAGGCAGTAGGATTGTTTTCAAGCCAGCTGTACTGCAGAAACAAAATTTAGCTATGTGTGAACCATGCCTTTAATCTCCTTAGAGGCAAGAGGATCTTCATGAGTTCAAGGCCAGCCTGTAAAACCTTGTCTCACTCAATCATTAATTAATGCTGTGAAGTGCATGGCTTGGAAGACAGCCATGTGGGTAAAGGGCCAGAGTTCAATCTCGAGAGCTGGGTCAACACTCCCAGCCTGAGTTCACTCAGTACATTGATTTAATTCCAGTTTTGTCTCCCTTTTGAGCCTTGATCTCACTAATGATCCCAGGCTGGCCTCAAAGTTGTGACAATCCCCCTGCCCCAACCTCCAGATTTGGGTAGACAGGCACTGGGGAGGGTGAGTGGAGTTCCTTCTGGCTGGTGCTGGCTCAGAACAGAGCACTTGCTTGGCATGCTGAAGCCCTGGGTCTATCCCAGCAGGTAGGAGTTCAAGGCTATCCTCAGCTACATAGGGAATTTCAAGCCAGCCTGGACTACATGAGACCCTCCTGGCAAGGAAAGGAAAGAAGGCTGGTGAGCTGGCTCCGTGGCAAAGGCACTTGCTGCCAAGCCTGATGACTGGATTGTCCTCAGGACAATCGGATCTGTCCAGTCGGATGGACAGACTCTAAGTCCGCCCCCCCCACTTCCACACGTGTACACATGGAAAGCGCTCCAGGCCTGCGGGCTCCAGAGCGAGGCTGTTCCCACGCGCGCGCGCACAGACACACACACACACACACACACACACACACACACACGCACACACACGTGAGCTGCTGACAGTGTCACGCAAAGAACTCCAAGCTACGTGGGAGGCTGAGGCAGGAGGATTAACTTCAATGCAAAAGTTTGAGACCAACCAGGTCACAGAAATTTTCACCACCCTAGACTGTCCCTTCATTATYGTTATCGTTGTTGTTGTTATTGCTTAAGCCAGAGTCTCAAGTAGCCAAGGCTGGCCTCAAACTTCCTATGTGGACAAGGATGACCTTGAACTCCTGATCCTTCTGCCTTTGCCTCCCAAGTACTTAGATGACAACTCTGCAACCCCATGTCCCTTGCTGGACATGGGACCCAGGGCTTCACCATGCTGGCCAAGCACCCTGCCCACTGAGCTACAAGCACCCTGCCCACTGAGCTACAAGCACCATGCCCACTGAGCTGCAAGCACTCTGCTAGCTGAGTTGTCCTCCCCATGTCTCTGGCTGTGAACTTCTCACTATATTGCCCCCCCAGCACATTCCAGCACATGTTTTCATTCTCTGTCCACAAACAGGTGACCTGAGCTCATCATCTGACCAGGTTGTGCAAGGTAATGATCTGCAGGTATTTTCCTCCAAGTCCGCACGCCTCAGAAAGAGGTCATGGATGTGGGGTTCCTGTGTGGGTGCAGAAGGACAAGCGCGGGCCCGTTGCCCCCGCTCGAAGCCACTGTTTTCCGGTTAGAGAAGGCACAATTTGAATCTGGGGCATGAGAAAGAGGGGACTCCAGAGTATTATCCAAACCCATGTGCATGGACCCGTGACGAAGCAAGGTTCCTGGTGGTGACCTCATCGTGCCCAAGGACCTGGTCGTCCTGTGGACTCTGCCATGGAGTTATGCAATGGAGGTTCAGGGAGAGACATTTCTATTGACTTATAAGCAGTCTGCGGTGACTCAATACCACCGGCTCACAGAAAGAACATGTAGCCCAGGGTGCCCTGAGCTCCTGATCCTCCTGCCTCCACCTCCCCAGGTCTGGGATGGCAGATGTGCTGCCACGCCCGGTGTATGCAGTGCTGGGCACGGTGCCTACGGTTTCATTCCTTCAGGCCAGCACAGAGCTCCGAGCACTATAGCGTCGGCCCCTTAAGCTCTCGCCGATGGAGCTGCCAGCACTCTGCCCACTGGGCTCAGTGTGGGCCCTGACTTTTCCCAAGTCCCCCTGGGCCCAGCTGGGTGGCAGTGACTTCTCCGCACAGCCTTTGGACAGGTCACAGGAGAGGCCTCACCTGCGCATGGTTTTTCAATAGAAAGCAAACTGGCCCGGCCACATTGGCAGGAAGCACTGGTCATCCAGCTGTCAGCAGCCCCTCTGCTCGAGGCTGTGCTGCATCTGACCCCTCACCTGGATCTGGGGACAGCGTATCTTTCTCCGCGGTGGCTGTGACTGCTCAGGTCCCCTTTCCCCACAAGATGTTCAGAGGTGGAGACTCTTCTCTGCCGGCCTTCGGTCCTCCATCTTCCTTCCACCGCGTCCTCCTGTGTATCCACACAGGGACTTTGTATATATTTTATTTACTTATTTTTGTGATGACTAGATCTCATGTAGCACAGGCTAGCCTCAAACTGGCTATGTAGCTGAGGGAGGTCTTGAACTCCTGATCCTCTACAGGGTATGCTCTACCCTGTTTATGGGGTGATCTAATGGACCCCAGGGCCTCCTGTGTGCTCGACAAGCACTCTGCCAATTGGGCTGCAAGCACCTTACTCACTGGGCTACAAGGACTATATTGACTGAGCTACAAGCACCTTGCTGACTAAGCTATAAGCATCTTACCAACTGAACTATGAACCAGCTGTGTTAGTTGAGCTTCAGGCACTGTTAGCAGAGGGCCTTTGGTGATGACAGGGACTTGGTTGGAGGTGGCTCTGACCCATCAAGCTCTTGGTGCTGTGAAGTCGCCAGAGTTCACCTTGTCTCCTCTTCACCTGCAGAGCTGTTGGGGTCACGGGCTTCTCTGATCTGGGAGTCCTCCAAACCCAGTCTTTGCCCCAGGCAACATATCACCTTTGTCACCACAGTGGGCGGTGCCCGGGAGTCAGGCCAGCACGCTCTGCACCCGAGGGACACTGCACCCTGTTGCCTTCCCGGTCCCGCCCACGAGCCTGTCGCCATGTGCACCGCCGGCCCAGGGTGGGGTGAAAGCCAGTGCGCAGGGGGTCACAGTGCTGTAGGTCACGGTTGGCTGCCGTCCAGGGCATGTGCTCCGCACGCCCAGGCCTGTGAATTTGTACCTACCAAAGTAAAACCTTCCAACGAACACGCCAGCCAACCTGGCACTACACAGCGGAGGCAAGGGGAACTGGTCTTCCTCAGCTACGTACACACAATGGGGACAGCCCAGGTGACATGAGACTATCACAAAAAAAACAAAGCAGGAGCCAGAGATGGGGTGTATGTATATGTGTGCATATGTATATGTGTGTTTATGTATGTATGTGTGTATGTGTGCATGTATATATGTGTGAGTGTGTGTATGTATATGTGTGCATATATGTGTGTTTATGTATGTGTGTATGTGTGCATGTATATATGTGTGAGTGTGTGTATGTATGTGTGCATATATATGTGTGTTTATGTATGTATGTGTGTATGTGTATACGTGTGAATGTGTGTATGTATGTGTCTGTGCATGTTTGTCTGTACATGTGTGTATATATGTGAGTGTGTAGGTGTATATGTGTATATACATATATGTGAATATGTATGTGTATTTGTATGTGTGTATACATGTGTGTATGTATGCGTGTGTGTATATATATATGTATAATGCATATATATGCGTGTGTGTGTGTGTGTGTGTGTGTGTGTGTGTGTGTGCGCACCACGGTATATGTACAGAGATCAGATAACTTGAGGAAATCCAACCTCATTATCCACTCTGTGGGTCCCAGGGCTTGAACTTGGGTTCGCGGACTTGGCAGCAGCACCACTACCTGCCAAGTCTCTGGCCTGTGCCTTGGGTCTTTGATGGGCTGTTACTTACTCACGAGAAAGATCAAAGCGTGTGAGTGTGTGAATCGCAGCAGTGATGTCATGCTGGGAGAAGGAGGCCAAGACCTTGGTAGTGTGAGATTCCAGGACTTTCAACTTACAAGGAAATGAAGACTGGATCCAAGGTCACTGAAGTCAGCTGCCATGCCACAGTGCAGTACAGTAGCTGGGGCGGCAGAGATGGCCTATGGCTGGCTGGTCACACGGCCATGTGTCCTCCTAGAACTCTGTCCTCTGTTGTCTTAGTCAGGGTTTCTATTCCTGCACAAACATCATGACCAGGGTAAAGCTGTGCATCTCCATGTCTGCCTTGAGAGCATCCTGTGTGAAAGGCTCCAGCCAGGCTCTCCTGGCTTCCTTGGCGCAATCTTCCTGTGGCCAGGCAGCGCCTCGTCATTTACTTATTTATTTAAGGGTTTTGAGACAGCGTCTCATTGTGTAGTCATGGTTATCCTAGAACTTGCCATGCAGACCTGGCTGGCCTTTGCTTCCCCAGTGTTGTTGAAACAGGTTGTTGTACTGGCTGGTTGTGTGTCAACTTGACACAGGCTGGAGTTATCACAGAGAAAGGAGTTTCAGTTGGGGAAGTGCCTCCATGAGATCCAGCTGTGTGGCATTTTCTCAGTTAGTGATCAAGGGGGGAGGGTCCCTTGTGGGTGGTGCCATCTCTGGGCTGGTAGTCCTGGGTTCTATAAGAGAGCAGGCTGAGCAAGCCAGGGGAAGCAAGCCAGTAAGAAACATCCCTCCATGGCCTCTGCCTCAGCTCCTGCTTCCTGACCTGCTTGAGTTCCAGTCCTGGCTTCCCTTGGTGATGAACAGCAGTGTGGAAGTGTGAGCTAAATAAACCCTTTCCTCCCTAAGTTGCTTCTTGGTCCTGATGTTTGTGCTGGAATAGAAACCCTAAGACAATTGTATAAAGCTGTGAACACCGCTCAGCTGCATAGAAAACCGTCCAGAACCATCCACAGAGCCTGGTTATGCCTGCCTGATGTCTCTGCTGCATTAGACTCCCCCCAAAGACATCTGCCCAGGGGACCCCAGCTTCTGGGGCATCTTCTGTCCCTCCCCTCTTGGTTTTGGGATTCCATGGCCTCAGCTAGGCTGATGACCAGGTTGCAGGGTCTCTTGGGATCTGTGGAACCAAACAGAGAATGCCAGGTCCCCTCGGGCTCCCAGAGCCTTGTGTGGCTGTCACAGGGGAGCGCCTGGCTGGGGTGGTGGAGGTCGGCACCAGGCACAGCAGCCTGGGTAACAAGGTGAATTTCTTCCCATTCCCTGTGTTCCTGAGTCCTGTCATTCCTACTCCCTGTCTTCTCTATGCTCGGCCCCGGGGCAGCCATCTTCATTGCCCCAGTCCACAGGAGGTGCAGTTATAGCTCTCCCACAAGGGGAGCTGAACCCCAGCTCTGGCTCCCAACTCCAGCAGGATGCTCAGGACCTCTCCCAGAGCAAGGGCTGCCCTGAGAGGCCCCTTCCCCACTTCCCTTCACTACCGGAAGTGCCCTGAGCTCGCCTGTGCTGCCTGGAGACCAGGCCGTGGTCACAGTGGACACTGCCAGGAGCTCTGCAGGCCCCGCCCCAGCCACGAGTCTTTCCCCCAGGGCTGCCACGCGCCGAGCCTGTGAGGAATGGGTCTAGCTGACTCACATCTCAAGGTTTTTGGCTGCTGCTGTCGACTCCCCTATACCTGTGGGGCGGGGGCTGGGCACATGGCTGGGACATGAGTCAGGGTCTGGCTGGTGACACAACTGCAGAATCACAGCTCAGGGTCAGCAGACACAATGAAAAGTCACAACTGTGCACCAGGAATGTCATGGAAGACAGAAACATGTCCAGACACATATGTGGACAAATGCAGCCATGTCCATAGTGGAGATATGCAGGTGTGTGTGTGCACATGTGTGTGTGCATGTGTGTGTAGCCCTAGCTTAACATGCACATAGCCACACACACATGCACACAGACGTGCCCATGCCTGTGTCTGTCCACAGAGATCCTCATGCACACAGCACACACCTGAAGACAGACTCTGACCCACTTCCACTTGTGTCTGTGTATGCTGATCTCTGCACACACGCCTGCAGTCGGATGCATCCTTAGTGAACACACACACACACACACACACACACACACACACATGACCTGATCCTTGTTCTCTCTACCCAACTATATTTAGCTCAAGAGAAATCTTGGGCTGGAGTCCATGCCGTTTCCTTGTCCTGTCTGGAAGCCCTGATGAGTGACTTCGCTGCAGCCCACACTGAGGCTCCAGCTTCTCTGTCCCCAGGAGGGGTGCTGGATGTCTGCCCACACACCAGGGAGCCAGGCAGGCCAAAGGAGTTTTTGTTATGATCATTAATTGAAAACCAATTGGGGGCAGGGGTGTGTCCACCCTTCCCAGCAGCCTTCTACAGCAATCGAGCAAGCGGCTGGATTTCTGCAGTCACCAGGACTTCAAGATGGCGTCGATCTTGCCATTGAAGGAGAAGAGGCTCACAGAGGTTAAACTCGGAGAGCTGCCGAGCTGGATATCTATGTGGGATCTCACCCCAGTGTAGTGCAGGAGCCGTTTGGAGAGGCAGCATCTCAGGGATTACAGTGCTGCTAGTAGGCAGCCTATGCCAGTCTCAGCCATGGCATGTCTCACAAGGAACTCAAATGTGAGCAGCGACACAAGCACCACTGAAGAGGGGTCACTATGGAGGGCGCTGTGAGGCGGAACATAACCGCCTGCCCTGCTCCAATCTAGGAAGAATTCAACTGGCTGAACCTTCATACCTGAGGGAGAACTAGTGTCCAATAAAAGGTGACTGAGTAATTCACATAAAAAGAGAAAGAAAGAAACAAAGAAAGAAAGGAAGAAAGAAACAGAGAAAGCTGATTAGAAACATTGTTAAACTGGACGTGGTGGGTACGCCTTGAGAAGCGCCTTGAGAAGCAGAGGCAGAAGAGCCTAGAGTTCCAGGACAGCCTGGGCTACACAGGGAGACTCTTGTCTCAAAACAAAACAAAATTTGCTGACAGTTCCTAGCAAGCTGCAACAAAAAAAATAAGGCGATTCCACTGAGCATTACTTAATGTGACATTTGATAAACTATAGGCAAGGGCTGGCAAGAGGGCTCCGCTGGAAGAGGTGATTGCAGCAAAGACGGATGACCTGTGTTCTTCCAAGGACCCACATGGAAGAAGATAGCAGACTCCTACAGCTTGTCCTCTGACCTCTGCATGGGTGCTGTAATACATGCAAATGTGTGCTCACACATACACACTCACACACATGCAAACAGGCATGCATACACAGATATTTTTAAAACAAAGTGTTAGGACCGCTGAGAGGGCTCAGCCGTGAAATCGGATGACTGCAGGCAGTCCTCTGACTTCCTCAGGCGCTCCAACACGCCCTCCCYCAAATAAATGAACGAATGAATGAATGTAAAAGAGGAGCTGGGTGTGGCTCCACAGGAGGGACTCACTTCGGAGCCCCTTCCACCACCAGTACTGTAGGAAGAGTCCCTCCAGCGGTGGCTCCCCCAGGAGTTGGAATCCCTCTTGCCCAGCCCACCCAGGTGGCCCAGCCCACCCAGGTTCTGCTGCCATCTGCAGACATCCGGGCTACTACTTGAATCCTCTAGCTCAGAACAGACAATCTTTAGTTGAATTATCATCAGCCCCCGGGGCCTGGGCCTTGGTGGTCACAGTTCTCTAGGCCCGTTTGATGAATGAATGCGTGATTGTATGACTGGCCAAGGGAGGGACCCGGGAAGAGGCTGGGTTGACCAGTAGCTGCTGCCCCTTGCCACGCCACCTCGCAGGCATGGAGAGCATCAAGAGCCGGGTTCCCTTACTCTGAGAGGCCAGCGGGGTCAGGGGTCCAAGCAGCAGTTTCACGCCATGCCATCTGTGCCCCTCCCCCCCCCCCAGCTCTCTAGACGCCAGGCCCACGCTCATGGCTGATGATGTCAGGTACTAACAACGTCGCCCAGGCCCGGAAGCTGGTGGAGCAGCTGCGCATCGAAGCTGGGATCGAACGCATCAAGGTGAGCGGCGGCGGGGATAGAAGATGCCCTGAGTGGGCGTCTGTCCTCGGCCATGGGCTCCGGCTGTGTAACCTGGGGACGCGCACTCGGGCCCCTCAGCAGGAGCCACAGCCACTTGTGTTCTGTCGGGACAGAGCGTGGGGTGAACGTGGCTTTCCACATCAGGCCGGTTCTTTCTCCTCCTCTGGTTACCACAGATGCGAGCAGGAGATGCGAACAGAGGGATGGCCCAGTGGGTGTCCAGCCGCTCCACAGTTTGGCACGGTTTTCATTTCTTGCAATGACAAAGAAAATGAAACAAAACATTTTAATTTCAAAAAAGATGAAACCAAAAGAAAACTGATCTGTGTAATAAATAAAGAAAAAGGACTGAGGGTGTGGTCAGGTCAGAGCCACCACCTAGAACCCTCCGGGAGCCCAGAGGGTCACGTGAACATGGACCGTGCCCAGCCCCCTCGCTCAGGGATTCCAGGCTGGGCTCCACCCAGAGCAAGCGCCCAGCCCCTGTGGGTGATATTTCGTGTGTTCACGACGCTTGCTGGACATCCTCCTGGCCTTTCAGGACCATAAGCCCATGCAAAGATCTATAAACGGAGCCATCACCTCATCCCATTCTCTAGCGGCCGTTTGTCTATGTCTACTTCCTTTCTCTGGATTCATTCATCCTAGAAATAAATATCTTATCATGGAGTGATTATATTCTATGTGGCTTCTGTGTCTGACTCTCTTCACTGAACACAAGTTCCTCAAATTCCCTTTATGTTGTCATAGCCTGTGTGAGAGCCTCATTCCTTATCATGGCAGCGTAATATTCCACAGCATGTGTCCCACAGAGTGTGTGGCCTCCTCTGGGCTCTCCCTGCCTTGTGGCTGCAGCGGATACCTGTCCCATCTGACCTTTCCTTTCTCTTCCTTGTGCTACACAGGTCTCCAAGGCCTCGTCAGAACTGATGAGCTACTGCGAGCAGCATGCCCGGAATGATCCCTTGCTGGTTGGCGTGCCAGCCTCTGAGAATCCATTCAAAGACAAAAAGCCTTGCATAATTCTCTAGTTCTCTCTCTTTCTCTCTTTCCCCCCTTCCCTCCCTTTCCCTCTCTTTCTCCCCACCCCGAAGGTATTGTCCAATTTTTCCTATAAGAAAAATATCTGAATCCCTCCTACTTTGAATTCTAAAGGAACAGAAACCACTGTGAGTGCCTGCATCCTCCTGCCCTAGGTGGAGTTTATGACCCCTGGTGGGGCTCTGAAGGCCTAAGTGAGTCGTTAGCCCTGCCCCTCCCGTCAAGAACCACTACCGAGGCCGGTTTTTAAAGCCTCCCCTTGTTGGGCTGGGAAAGGGCTCAGTCGGTGAACAGCAGGCCCTGTGGACGTGAGGACACGGTTGCTAACCTCAGGTTCCACGTACAGCACGCAGGCCAGCACGCAGGCGTAGTGCCCCAGGCTGTGCTCCAGCCCTCGGAGGGCTGACGCGGAAGGATCCACGGGGCGGTGAGGGACTGCCATCCTAGCGGTCAGTAAACACCAGACAGAGGACGACGCCCAGCCTTGATCTCTGGCTCCACCCGCGGCACACACAATGTACCCTGTGCTGCCCGATGTCTTTCCCAAGTGGCCCTGTCATGTGCACGGTGACGCCCATTCCCCAGAGACATGGCCCATTCCAGAAACGGGCATGGGGTCTCCTCCATTCAAAGGAAGCACTGGCTGGTATGGCCGAGTGTGGAATTTTGTCTCCTCAGCCTGAGATCCACGTGGTCATTGGTGGCTCCCCGTTTTCTCCCAGTTACCCAGGTGGTTGTGAGGGCAGAAATGCAGATTTAATTATCTTGAGGTGATTGAGAAGGAGTGATGAGGCTCTCAACCGCACATTGAGACTGTTCTCCAGATCTCCCTTCCTCCTTCCTGGATCAAACTATTTTTTAACTAGCTAGAGCCCAAACTCCTCAGCGTGGGGACCGTAGCCCTGTTCTGCACTCCCTTACTGGGGGATTCTAGGCAGGGCTTTACCCATGACCACGCCCCCAGTCCATCACTGAGGATTCTAGGCTGGGTTCCACCCCGACCACACCCCAGCCCCTCATTTGGGGACTCTAGGCGGGGCTCCACCCTGACCACGCCCCCAGCCCCTCACTGGAGGATTCTAGTCAGAGGTTCCACCCTGACCACGCCCCCAGACCCTTGCTGGTAGATTGTCAACAGCACTCTACCCCCGAGCCAGGCCTCTTCTCTTTCTATTTTGTGAGCAGAGCCCTCGAGTCCAGGCTGGCCTGGAACTGGAGATCTTCCTGCCTCTGTCTCCAGAGTACCTATACGACAGGTCTGTGCTTGCATGCCTGGCATAGGATTGGACTGAAGATACCATGTCCTCAGTCTACGACCGTGACAGTGACAGATATAGGGAAGACATGGCTTGGGTGTGCCGGTGTGGTCTGCAGCCATACACAGAGGCATTCTGAGAGACCCCAGCTGCCTCGTTCGCCTGCCAGATCAGTAATGGGCGCGAACGGCAGAAATGAAGCCAGTCCCGTTATTCCCGGTAGCTCTGGCGGAAATCTGCTTCCAAAAGCCTGTGCCAGGCTGATCCCCTGGACAGCTGCCCAAGTTCTCCACGGGGAAAGGAAGGGGCGGGCACATCCGGCCCATCTTCCAGCCCGTTAGGCACAACCTGCCGCCTAGGTAAGGCGGTCGGCTCCCCCAGTCCATCGGATGGAAACAGGACAAGAAGTCTGGGGTGTGACTAAGGGGAGACATTGCGGGGGCTAAGAGGGGACCCCCGCCATTTCCCCTCCATGGGCTGGGTCTCAGAGAACACAGATCAAGGCTCAGGCTCCTCCTGTGCATCCGCTCCCCATTACTGGTCAGGGAGGGCCAGGGGCGCCGGTGAGCCTGACTCTCAGACCCTGTGGTTGAATCAGAAAAGCCAGTTTCCCCCCAAAACTACAGCCACACTGCACTGGGCTAGGAGCCAGGTCCCAGGATGTGCCCCCAGCTTCACTGTCAAGGAGAGAAGCACGTTCAGGGGACTGGGCTGCCAAGCGCCCACCCGGGTCCTACCCCAAGCTCACAGAAACCAGGCATGGGCACTGGGGATGTGGAAGGCAGGAAGATCAGGGCTTCAGTGTCTTCCTCAGCTACAAAATGGGCTCAAGGCTAGCCTGGGCTACATGAGACCATGTCTCAAAGAAAATCCAGTGCACTCTCTCACGTTCCCGACAGGCCTGTCTCCCTCCGGGAGATTGCCGGCAGCAGATGCCAGCCTGGCCAGCCTGCGTTGGGTCATCACAGCTTTTTTTTTTTTTTTTTTTTTTTTTTCTCACCTCTGGGACAAAAACTCAAATCTGCATCTCTGCCCACACCTCCAGGGCCCTCTTCCCAGGCGACTCACGGGCTAAGGACAAAGTGACCTCTTGTTCCCAGCGAAGGTAGGAAGTGCTTGGCTGATGTATCCAGGATGGACCCGGGACCCCATGTTCTGTGCACTCTCCTAACCCCTGGAGCCCTGCCTCAGCTAAAGACACTTAGGAAAGCCAGAACACAACAAAGCAACCAGGGGCCAAGAATGGTGGCCCACGCCGTCAATCCCAACACCTGGGAGGCAGAGGCAAAGGGATCTCTGTGAGTTCGAGGCCAGCCTCGGCTACAAGTGAGTTCCAGGACAGCCAGGGTTATAGAGACACCGTCTAAAAACAGAACAAAACAAAACAAAAAAACCCCAAAACTGTTAGACCTGCTGCAGCTTGAGCCACGCAGGAGGGACCCCCAACCTAAGGAGAAGGATGGTGGCACATCCTACACAGAAGCCATACACCCCGGCCCGATGTCACCAGGCGCTTCCCACCTCTGCCCCGACTCCAGGGCTGGCTCCTCCCCCTTCACGGTCCAGGGCTGGCTCCTCCCCCCGTGCCACGCCCACTCTCCCAGTGTTACTATTGTGTGGAATGAGGTCACAGGAGGGCGAATCTTCCATAATAAAGGCCCGGCTTTTCCTTTTGCCTCGACTCCAAAGTCTTTTTCTCTCTCTGGAGCGGGTGGCTCAGATACTGTGAGGGATGGTGGTCGACCTTTCACACCCGGTTCCTTCAGGGGCTTCATCAGACACCAAAGATAGACTGTAGGTCTGCGCATTGAACTGTTTTGTTTTGAGACAAGCATCTCACATAGTCCAGGCTGGCCTCGAACTCAGTGCACAGCGAGGGCTAGCCTGACCTTCCTGCTTCTAACTCCTGAGTACTGGATGGCAGATGTGGCCAGCATGGCTGTGTCCCTGAAGTGGGGGG
>BDUI01000023.1:681731-699241 GCA_002335545.1 Apodemus speciosus
CTCCCTCTCCCTCTCCCTCTCCCTCTCCCTCTCTCTCTCTCGGTTGCTTTTTCTTGTGGTCATTTATCCCTGCAGTAGAATACAGGCTGGTGATGAAGCTCCAAAGAAATGAGGAAAAAACCCTCATGTAGGAAGGAAAATGGAGTATGTGTGTGCGTGTGTGCGCGTGCGTGTGTGCACGTGTGCAGGTGTGTGTGCGCTCTCGCTCTGTGTCTTTCTTTCTCTGTCTCTGTCTCTGTCTCTGTCTCTCTCTCTCCGGGACACGTGGGACCCTAACCTTGGAGCCAGCGGGATTTACCGTGGAAAGAGTGATGGAGTGAGGCCCTGGCTGAAGACCTAAGAACGCACCCACTCAGTTTCACCGAAATTTATCATTCTGGGACGAACTCCAAGCTGAAGGTGGGAAAGAAACTTGCTCTAGTTCATGTGAAACTACCCCAGGCCAGCCCGAGGGATGTGGGGAAGAGCCGACCAACAGCTGTCCAGGATCAAAAGCCATCTGTGTGCTCGCTCCTCAGAGGCTGCAGTCACCACGACCGCACAACCGAGGTGTTTTTCTGCACTTCGAGGGATGAAGCCAAAGGCCTTGTGCAAGCAAAGTAGTGGCCCTACCCGTGCTCCCAACTCCTCACTGGGGGCTTCTACGCGGGGCCCCACCCCGACCACGCCCCAGCCTCTCACCCAGCACCCCTGGGCAGACACCCTCTGAGGCCAGAGATGGTCGGATTTCCGGGTGCTAGTCTGGATGCTTGAAATCAAAACCGCGTTCTGGTAGCGGTGGAGGTTCAGGTTCACCCCAGAACTGTCTCTTAGCTCTGCCCCCATTCCTTTTGTTGCTCGGTCGGTAACCTACACAAGCCGGAGTCACTTCCTTGCTTGTCCTGTTCTTTTTGTTGTTGTTGTTTTGTTTTGTTTTTTTGGTCCCTGGCTGTCCTGGAACTCACTCTGTAGACCAAGCTGGCCTCGAACTCAGAAATCTGCCTGCCTCTGCCTCACAGAGTGCTGGGATTACAGGCGTGCGCCACCACCACTGCTTGTCCAGTTCTTATCCCCAGGTTCCGACTCCTTCCCTCTTCTGAACCGGCCCCCCCCCTCCCGCTGCCCACCCCAGTTTCACATTTAGATTTCATATACAAGATCAAACATGACGTAATTGTTTCCTGGCTCTGGCAGTGAGCCCCACCATCTTCCAGCGTCGGCCAACCCGCTCCCCTCTAAAGCCTAGACTTAGCCAGGCCTTCCTACAAATCATGGTGGGGTTGAGGGAGCCCGGGTGAGGGAAGACTATGACTTCCCCGTCTGGCCAGCAGCTTCCTCTGCACTTCCGGCCGTTTTCTCTGAAGACGCTCCTGTCTCTTGCTCTGCCGGGCTGTGCAAGGTGCCCGCTTCCTTTCCTCGAAGCCGGGGCCCCAGGGGCGCGGGACCCACCTCTTTTCTCTGAAGGAGCCCGGCTGGGCCTCAGCACCTCAATTCCCTGATTCTGCTTCCAGGAGGACCCCAGGCTCAGCAGCTGTGAGCAAGTTCAGAGGTCAGTGGGACACCCACGACCTGGCCGGGGACATGCTCTGAAGGCGGGCAGACTAGACTTCAGAATCCCGGCTTCCGGATCCGCCTGTGCGGCTGCACCTTGCTTTTCGTGTAGGTGCTGTGGGTCTCTCGTAGCAATTCCTTTACTTTTTAAAAAATATTTATTTATTGTTATATGTAAGTACACTGTAGCTGTCTTCAGACACACCAGAAGAGGGCGTCAGATCTCACTACGGATGGTTGTGAGCCACCATGTGGTTGCTGGGATTTGAACTCAGGACCTTTGGAAGAGCAGTCAGTGCTCTTAACCGCTGAACCATCTCTCCACCCCAACAATTCCTTTACTAACACAATCATATCATTGCCTGTGCCCTAATTACTACTACTACTACTACTACTACTACTACTAATAATAATAATAATAATAATAATGATAATGATAATTTGGTTCCAGACAGGATTTCTATATGTGGCCCTGGCTGCCCTGAACTCACTCTGTAGACCAGGCTGGCCTCGAACTCAGAAATCTGCCTGCCTCTGCCTCCCACATGATGGGATTAAAGGCGTGCGCCACCAACTGCCCGGCTCTGATTTTTTAAAAAAAAATTATTTATTATTTTATGTATATGAACACACGGTCGCTGTTTTCAGATACACCAAGAAGAAGGTGTCAGATCTCATTACAGATGGTTGTGAGCCACCATGTGGTTGCTGGGATTTGAACTCAGGACCTCTAGGAAGAGCAGTCAGTGTTCTTAACCGCTGAGCCATCTCTCCAGCCCCCAAATTCTGACCTTTAGGAGGTCATGGTGGCACACCTGTCATCCAAGCGCTCTGGAGGTAGAGGCAGGAGGATGGCCACAAGTTGCAGGTCAGTGGAGTATACACAATATTTTCCACATCAGCCAGGGCTACATAGCAAGACTGTCTTAAAACAGAACAAGGTTCTGCTATTCTGAGTGCGGGCACTGAGGTGGGGTCTGAGCCACCCGTGACACAGTGAACCAGAGGTCACAGGCCTCTGAAGGTCCGACCGCTGGGCCACACAATGACCAAGGCAGCTCTGGCATAAGGTGTAGGTCACCAGCAATGGCAAGCCAGGAGCATGTGCTGGCCGGCCTGTGTGTCACCAGTCATGAGACCCTCAACACAGTCCATGGCCTCAGTTTCCTGTGCTGTAATCTGGGTTCTTCCCCCTCAAGCTCCCAGAGCAGAAGGTCTGGGCCTCCCCGGATATAAGGCCAGAGACACCAGAAGGAGACCCTCAGCTGGGCTTGGGTACTTGGGCAATGACACTTTATAGAGTACTAAGTGCTATGTTGCTAAGTACTAGTACTCCAGCACTGGGTACTTAGGTACCTGAACTTGCTTCTTCCTGAGATCATGGCTCAGTCCTCTGGGATTCTAAGTTCTCCAACACAACATTCGTTGACAAATCCTGTATACCATTGTGTTTCCCAGGTCATATCCTGAAAGGAGGCCTAGAGAGGTAAAGAAACTGTCCCTAGGTGTCCCTTAGATGTAGTATGGACAGAAATAAGATCAGGTTCCCTCTACCCCAAGCATCTTCTATGCCTCAGTTTACCCTCACCCTGAAGCCCACCTGTGGGGACAAGGTATCCATCCTCCCGGCCAAAGGAGGTATCGGGCGTTCCTGACAACCCCAAAACGGGGTGAAAGGTTGCAGCTAGGGGAGCCCGCCCTGTCCTGGAGGCAGATTTTAGGTGTGGGGTGTCACAGATTCCTGAAGGTCGGAAGGCCTTGCTCACTGAGATCCTGGGCAAGCCATTCCCCCATCAGACACCAGGGCCTGTCCCTGTGCTGAGGCTGGTGGCGGTCAGCAGGGCGACGCCCACTCTGTGCGGTGGGCGGGCGAAACAAGCCCTGGGTCAGCCAGCTAGGGGGAGGAGGAGGGGGAAGAGGAGGAGGGGGAGGAGGGGGAAGAGGAGAGGGGGAAGAGGAGGAGGGGGACGGGAGGGGAAACAGGGGGAAGAGGGGGAGGAGGAAGGGAGGAGGGAGAGCGAGCTAGTCAGGCTGGGTGGAGGGATCCCCAAAGCAGCTGAATATAGCCAGGGAAAGGACGTCGTGTCTCCAAATAGAAAGCAGCCAGCTTGGCCCAGGAGAAGGCCAGGCAGGCTGGAGAGAGCAGAGGGTCTGAGAGAGGTACTCCCTGGACCCTTTCACCAAGGTCTCCCTCTCCTTCCTCCTGTCCTACACAGCCCTCCTCCTCAGGGCCACCTGCCATCGAGGCTGCACAGAGTGTGGGGACCCCAGAAAACGCAGCCGACCTCCTTCCTCTCCCCCAGCTCCTGGCTGGCCTCAAGACTGCTGACCCGGGACTGGGAGGGCCCAGCTGCTCGGGCTAAAAATAGTTCCCACCGTCTCCCGGGCTAAATTTAGAGTCGTCTGCTTGGGAGTCAGCAGGAGCCCGTGGACACGCCCCAACCGACCAGGCCAGCCGGGCGTGCTGGCTCCCATGTGGGCACGGCCTCAGGCCACAGCAGGGGCCAGGGATGCCAAGCGGTGAACACATGGCTACCAGTTTGGTGCCTGTTGTGTTGTGTGTAGCTATGTCACCTGAAGACCCGCTCTGAGCCAACTTGTGCCCTAGAGACTGAGGGTGACCGGAGGAAAGGGGGCTGCCCTGCACAGAACTCTGCTGCAGTCTTTTGGAAACAGACTTAACTCTAACTCACTATGCAGCTGAGGATGACCTTGAACTCCTGACCCTCCTGCTTCTCCCAAGTGCTGATGGCAGGTCTGTGCCACCATGCTGGGGGAATGTGGTGCTGGGAAGGGACAGGGCCCTGTGCACTGAACTACAATCTCAGTCCTTGGTGGGGTGGGGTGGGGTGGGTTGTTGTTCGTTTTTTGTATTTTGGAGCCTGAGGGTTTGTATGTAGCCAGCGTGGCTTAAGCTCACAGCAGTCCTGTCTCAGCTCTGAGCAGCTGCGGTGAGACGTGTACCACTGCACCTTCAGATGTAAGCTGTGCTGGGGAGAGAACTCACGGCTCATTCCAGGAAGGTGCTGGCCCCAGTCCTACTGGCTAGGGATGAATATACTTCCAACCATGAGCTGGGAAGGCAGGCAGGACTCAACTTCAGTTTCTCCATGCGTGAAATGAGGGTCAAAAAGTTTAAAAGCACTCTCTACAAATGCACACGCAAAAAACATAAAAGAAAACCCACGGACATATTTTATTTCTTTCTCGATGTGCTCAGCCTGTAGAGAATCAAACGTAGGGCTGATGTCATCCGAGCCTGGCTCCAGCGTGGCCCACGCAGGATGGCGCCACCGTCACGGGTGATCTCGGCCAGGGAATCCCGGCGCGGGTGGAAACCCGTGACGCCCACGCGGGTCTTCCGGCTCCAGGAGCGGTGGGCGTGGCCGCCGGCCTGGGCGTGGCCGCCGGCCTGGGCGAGGCCTCGTCCTCGTCCTGTACAAATGGCAAATCCAGTGTGTGGCTGCCTGAGTGCCTGACTGCTTGCCCAGTGTGCGTACATGCACCTGTGACTTCGTCGCATCCCGGAATGATCCAACTTGATATGCATGTGTGAGATTAGGGTCTGTGCACCCGTAGGCTGTGCGAGGACTGAGAGACCTGAGACTCGGGCGACAGTTCAGTGAATACTAATCTCTGAGTGCCATCCGTGGTGTCACTACATATACTGAGCCCCAAAGTATCCTCTTTGCTGACTGGACACACACACACACACACACACACACACACACACACACACACACCCTGCAGGTGCCTCGGTCCTGTGAGCATGGGGCCTCGGTGATGACTGGTGGGCTGTGGGCGGACTGTGGCGGACTGTGGGCGGGGCCGCCGTGGTGACTGGCGGGCTGGGCTGTCCTCTGTCTCCCCACCAGTCTGGGATCTAATTACCGTCAGGGTGAGACAGGCTGACTGGAAAGATGAACACATTCTAGGATGTCTGCAGCCTGTCTGGGTCTCCCTATCCCTTCAGGGTCAGTTCCCGGGGCTGTGGGGGAGAAGAGAGCCTGGGTGGGGTCTGGGATGACCTTAGTGTGTGGTCACTTGGGTTTCTATGTGGGTCCTGGACGGTGGGGGGGGGGGCAGCTGAGTGATCTGTGCTCCTGTGTGTGTGTGTGTGTGTGTGTGTCCCTGGCAGGCAGATGGATGAAGCATGCTGTTGACTGGTGGAAGGGAGAGCCAGAGCAGCCTCCTGCGCGGCGCGGCTCGGCACGGCACGGCGCGGCGCGGCGACCCTCTGCCGCCCACATGCATGCTGTGGCACTGTGCATGTCTCCCAAAAGAAACGAATTTTAAAACAATATGAAGGTAAAGGGAGAAAGAAAGCAAAGGCATTCTTTTATCTGTAAGGACAGACTGTGCAAAGCCAACCCTCCTTCCTACCCCTCTCTCTGGATCTCCGCCCCTTGCCCCCCACCTCCACCCTCAAGTCCTCATTGCCTACACCCCAGCAGGGTCCCCAGAAGTTGGCTCCCTTCTCTAGGCCTCAGTTTCTCCACTGTAAAAGGAGAGGAGAAGCCTGGCGTGGTGGCGGGCGCGCCTGTAATCCCAGCACTTGGAAGGCAGAGGCAGGCGGCTTTCTGAGTTCGAGGACAGCCTGATCTACAGAGTGAGTTCCAGGACAGCCAGGACTACACAGAGAAACCCTGTCTTGAAAAAACAAAACAAAACAAAAAAACAAAAACAAAAACAAAACAAAACAAAAAACAAAAAAGGAGAGATTTCTGAGGGTGCATGGATGTCAGTTCCCCCAAGACACTGCCCCCCTCTCCAGCTCTGAGCCCGACTCACACCAGTTGCTTTGTTTTCTGGAATGCTCTGCAAGCAAAGGAAATCTAAATCGTGAAAATACTTGCAGAGAGTGTGGGGCTCACCACACCCTAAATGTCCTTCCAAACCAGGCCTGGGTGTCTAGTGGCCTTGGGAGAGGAGACCAGGAAAGGGTCACCCAGGAAGAGAAGCAGGACTGAGCAGGGACGGTCCTGGAGCGCGCCTGGCTCTAGTTCCTGCAAGGGAGAGAGTTAGCGCAGGTAGGTGCTTACGTGCTCAGACCGTTCGTTCCAAAGGCTCCCCCCCTTGTTTGTGATGTACAAGTGCCCAGGCCATAATTACTGCACATTTACAAACTGAAATGTCTGTGTATTCTTGCAGCGGTTCATTAAACAAATATTTACTGAGTGTTAAGAAGCCATCCGGAGCGGGGGTTCTGCAAGTTTCTCCCAAGCACACAAACCTCTTTGCCTGGGCAGCATGCAGTACCTGAGGGACCCATCGCTGTGTCACTGCACATGGTGGGGACATGTGTGGGAGGGCACGGCAGCCCCACCCCAGCAGACCCCTCACCCGTATATACTCCGCTTCGGCCTCAGTATCTCTTGTGCAGACCTGCTCAGGCTGAGCCTGGTGCCTCTTGGATGCCCGCCTGCCAGCCCCGCCCATCCCCGAGAGTGCCCCAGGCCAGGTGGGGCTGGGCAGGCCCCGGAAACCTCTCCCAGCTGCTGTGCCCAGTTTCAGGGAAGCCAAGAACTGGCACACTGCCCATGGAGACTGCCTGCCCTTGCACCTGCCTTTGGCACTTCCTGGAAGAACCCTGGAGGCCCAACCCCCACCCACGGCTTAGCATGCCTACAGCCACCTCCCAGGCCTCCCTAGCCACATCGCCAACAATAAGATGCACCCCTCAAAGTTAGAACCAGTCTCATGCAAAGCAGAGTCCCTAACGACAGGGCCCCGGAAATGTAAAGACGATACTAGTCGTTTCTATTTCTTTCCCCTAAGCTCAAGGTCAGCTGGCCCTGTGCAAAGCACATGCCTGCTTCCTGAGCCACTCAGCAGCCAGAGTGGACAGTTACACTTAGAGACCTCTCCAGTTCTGTCCTGGTGCACACACTGAGGCTTTTTAGATGAGTACTGGTCCAGACAGGCCGGGTTGTGAGGCTCTGCTGATGGCTGTTTAGTTCTGCTGTGCCCAGCAACCAACGGAGCTCCTGGATGTGTGTGTCTGCTCTCTATCGGTGTGTGTTTATATACATGAATACTTGCACACAGTGGGTGTGTGAGTAGCACCTCAGTGTGTGCACACAATAGGAGTTGGGCGTGGCATGTGGGTGCCGGCACATAGGCTGCATGCAACGGAGAAACTGCACAGTGGGCTCTGCATGCTGTCCGAGGAACACGCGGCAGACAAGCGTGCAGACACTGGGAAAGGACTGCGTATAATAGACTCGGAATGTGCTCAGGGGCTGCACACAGTAGGTCCTGCAATGCTCAGCAGGCTGTACACACGGGCTTTTTTCAGGATTCCAGGAAACACAGTAGGCTCTCTAAGAACTCCACGTACGATGACTTGTCACTTCACACGTTTTCAGGAGCTGACCACTGGAGGTTCTGCAAGCATTCAGGGACTGCACTCAGTGGGCCCTGTGTTTGCTCAGGATTTGCGCAGAGTAAATTGTTGCACTCTGCATGCACATTGTGGGTTGTTCATGAACACTAGGATTGCACAAGTAGGTTTTGCACCTTGGATGCCTTAGGAACCGCACACAGTAGGTTGTGTGCGAGCTCAGGGGCTGCACACGGGTCCTGCACAAGCTGAGAGGCTGCACATAGTAGGTTCTGTCCGTGGGCCGCGCTCAGGAGCTGCATACAGTAGGCTCCCGGACGGCCCCAGGGCAGGCTAAGCTGTTGCGGCTGGAGCGCTTGGCCAGAGGCTGTTCCTTAGCTGGCTCTCTGCCCAGCGGTGAGCGCCAAGCAGCCCAGGGAAGGCGCCGCTCACAAAGGGAGGGTCTGTGCGAACGCCCCGCCTCCCGCCGCCGGGGCGGACCCCCCACCCCCGCGGGCCGCAGACACCCGGCCTGGCGGGCACCAGAGAGAGACTGGCACCAGCGTGCTCCGGAGGGGGTCGGCGGCGTGCATTCAGGGCACACCCGAGACGGGCCCTAGAGGGGGGTCGGTGCGACCCCAGGTTGGGGGAGCCAGAAGAGCCCAAGCGCCTGCAGAGTCGCCCACTAGCACCGTCTGCGACTCCAGCAGCCGCCTCTGTCTCCAATTATCCAATTTAAGGACTAGGGAACCTGGGACTCCTGCCTACTGGGGAGGATGGGAGGGGCGCCTGGGGTCTGGGTCAGCGCCCCACTCCACCCCCAGAGTGTCTGGCGAGAGGGTGGGGTGGCTAGAAGCCATAATGAGGGTTCTGGAAGCAACTGGCTTTTTGCTGAGCGCTCTGCAAGCCCTGGAGTTCACCTCACCAGGTGGGAGGGCCCTTACACTTTCCCTTTTATGAGTGGGGAAACTGAGTCACAGCTGGCTGGGCTCCCTGGGCTTTAGGACCCCGTCAGGGTGAGACAGGAGTTAACTACAATCCTTGGCCTTCGTCTTTTCCTGTAGGGGGCTGAGTTCTGCCCTTCCATGCAGCCTTGGAGGCAGGAGAGAAGCACTTAAGGCTTGCTTGCTGTGTACACGAAGGCGGCGTAAACGTCACTCCGACGTCCTCGTGCGCCCTCGTGATCTCAGTTTGCCCCCCCCCCCCCCGCCATGAGTGCGTGCGTGCGCAGTCCAGCCTGGAGCGCACGTTCTAGTGGATTACACGAGGGTCTTCAGTTTCTGCTGGGGAAGATTCTCACTCCACCCACTCCCAGGGTCCTGGGAACAGCAGAGTCCAGGGAGGGGGTGGGGTGGGAATCGCACAGGGAAAGAATAGGGCCAGCAGAGAGAGGAAACCCTCCTGTGGATTCTGCAATGTGGATCTGGTTGAGAGGGTTGAGTCCAAATCTCCCCGACCCCTGGTGGAGGTGTGGCTTTCAGGCTGTGTGTCATGGGCTATACTGTGAGAGGTTGTGTTAGGTCTTTGGAGGTGATCCTGAGTTGCTAGAGTCTTTGGGGAGTCTTATGATATGACTTTGGGCTTGGGAAGAGGATTCACCCAGATTGGGGGGACCCCATTCGTCCAGATCTATCTGAGTTCATCTGCTTCATCCCTCAGGGCTAGACCAGTCCCTGGGGATGGGGTGAGAGCAATGAGGCCCCTCCAGTGATGGGGTGCGAGGGGAGAAATGATCCCCTCTGTGGAGTGAGTGGAGCCAGCGTGATGTTTCCAGAGCAGAAAGGCAGGGAGAAAAGTCAGAACTGTCCGGGGCTCGGTGACACACAGGCCTGGGATCCCAGGATCTGTGGGGAGTTCCAGGCTGGTCTGAAGTCATTAAAATTTAAAGACAGGATGGGAGAGAGGTCTCAGAGGGAAAGGGGGCTTGCAGTCAAGCCCGTCGCGAGTTCAAATCCCAAGACCCACATGCTAGAGATAATCAATTCCCCCAAGTTGTCCTCTGACCTCCATATGCAATAAATAAAATAAAATAATAAAATGAATTTCTTAAGGAAAAAGAAACTAATGGTGACAGCACAAGTGTTCCAAGCCAGCACTGGGATCTCTGTGACTGTGAGGGCAGCCTGGTCTCCACAGAGGGGTCCAGTCCTGTCAGAGCTACACAATGAAACCGTGCCTCAAATACAAAATAAGGGACTGGAGACACAAGGACACCAGGAGCACTCAGGGTGCGTGTGCACACCAGAGTCCAGACAGCTTTTATTGGCACTGATACTTGCACCCAGAAGCCCTTGGCCAAGGCCCACCCCCTTCTAGCTCTAGTCCCTCCCCTTCTCAGCTCCTGGACACCAAAAATGACATAGCCAACCCTGTTGCTTCTGTGACCTCTGTGTTAGTTGTGTGTTCCCAGAGGAGCAGGAAAGGCCTGGAACGCACAATCAGAGCTACGTAAATACAGGTGACACAAGGAATCAAGTCACATCAAAGGAGAGTTTGATGCATAGGTGACTTTCTGTGTCCCAGCCTCAGGACAGACTGTTTTGTCCCTCAGGGATTCACATTAGCCTGCGGCCTCTCATGTCCTAGCCAAGTCTTGTGACACTACTCAGTTTAGGGAACCCTGTCCTGTAAAGGTGACCAGTCACCAGTCACAGGACCTTGGGCATGTGGCTCCACCTCCTCGGATTGTTTCTCTATGAAGTAGGGACACTAATCATGGTGTCTACCTCCTGGGGATGTCCCGAACAGTCAGTGAATTGAAGTAGAATAATTGAAAGGGGCTGGGGGCGTGGTCAGTGGTGGAGCCCTGCCTAGAATCCCCCAGTGGGAGGACTGGGGCATGGTCAGGGTGAAGACCGCCCCCAGAAGATAATTTCCAGGCCTTGAATTCTTCTCTCTCCAACCCCTAGCACGACCCCCTCCTCATATGCTCACCCTGCAAACAAAGTGAGATCACATATGATTTTCCAGCTACCTCATATGATTTTCCCCAACATCTCTGCATATTTGATTTGCCCTGTGCCTGCCCCAGCCTGGCCCCTTAGTAGCTGAACAGGCTCACAGGGCCTTCACCACCTGTGCCTGGAAAGCGAGGGTCAGGGAGCGAGCTCGTGTGCTCCTGAGCAGTGCCCATAGCTGCCGTGGCTCTGTAAGAAGGTTGTATTCCAGGGGAAACCGGACTGCGTGAACATACACCTGTTTGTACCAGCCCATGCTCACGCGGCTGCCCGTGTCACAGAGAGCCAGCTCAGAGAGGTTGAGCAACTCCGGCCAAGAGGAACAGAAGTAAAACCCGGAAGTAGCTCGGTGCAGGGGCTGGTGTTCCTACAACTAAGTGCTGGGGACTGCGTGTGCATGCGTGCGCGTGCGTGCGCGCCACGCCTATCTGCCTGAAGTCCGCATTGCCAAGTTTTTCCTGCTTAACGTCCAATAACACACCCACGTTTCCTGGCACACGATGATGTCCCTAAGGGGAACAACAGCCCAGAACAGGACCGAAGCTCGATGGCCTGGGACAGCTTCTCCTTGCTGACTGGATGTAGTCTCCCCTCAGCGGTCTAGAGACTTTCCCTCCCCCCACCCAAAATTCCCGACTGCAAGCCAAGCTCTGAGCTCCAGTTTTGTTTTGTTGTCCCCCCCCCCCGGGGGAAATGAGCAAAACTGGGGAAGCAGTTTTGAGTGTGGAAGGAAGACGCTGTGCTGGTATGGCTGAGTCAGCGGCGAACCAGGTATTCAAAGCGATTTCTGCCAGGAAGACTTCAGAACTTTGGAATGGAGGACATTTATCAGAGGGAAAAACTGAGACAAGGCAAAAAAAAAAAAAAAAAAAAAAAAAAAAGCGTTAGGTCTCATGTTTGTTCAAGGAGGCCGCCAGGTCAGAAAAGGGGCCGCGAGCACTAAGGTACCTGCCTAGGGCCACTGCCTGCAGCTCCAGGCTGTCTCCTCTAATAGTCCACACCTTGACCGCCAATGGCCCCGTCTCTCTCCTATCCCTTCAAGACCACCCCTGCCAATCCTCTCACTCGTTCGGGCTCCAGCCCGTTCATTTCCCCATCCTAATGCCTATGGGCGGGCCCTCAAGGTGACCCTCGCCCCTGGGTCTCACTCAGAGACTCTCCAGTACAGTGCCTAACTCTTAACCCCGCCCCCATTCGCTCCTCCACGCCCCATGGCTAGTGCTCTAGCAAGCCCAACACCCCAGCCCACACACACACCCTGCACCCCACATACCCTTCCCCTCCTCCAAACCCTACACTCCGGCCCCTGGGGACTCCCCTTCTTGGGGCTCCCCCCTTGCGCGTGACTCCCGGGGCGCCCCGGGGATTTTCTCCACCCACGAAGAGTTTTGTGGAAAGGACGCTGGTAAACTGAGGCTGGCGAGGCAGGGGAGCCCTGGGATGGGCCGCGCGGTTTCGTTTCGTTTAGGAGAGAGATGCAGCGCGTGCCAAGGCTTCCAGGGTGTTTCCTACTGTTGATTTTAAGCTTGGGGAAAGAATGAAAAAGCATTCTTTTCCCTTTGTGCATCCACAGGGCCCATCCCAGGGACAAGAGACTCAGGGTGCGTCCCCAGGGGAGGTCAGGGATCTCCACCCCAAAGGTCCCCTGCTGAGCGGCCTCAGGTGTTCTCACCACCTCTCAGATCTTTCAATTGAGAGGTGGCTGCTCATCAGGGTGGGGACAGAGATTGCAGTCCTCTTCCCGGCGTTCCAGACCCCGGCTCCAGTGCGGTGGGTAACAGTGGGGGATGGGCCGCCAGGTTTCGTAATAAACCCGCGTCTTAATTGCTATAAAGCAGGAGTTGGGTGGGGCGCCCGCAGCAGACAGCAGCAGTGTCTAGAGCTGCGGGGCTCAGAGCGCCTACCAGGGGTTGGTGGCCCGTGGTGTGACTCGGGGTAGACAGAAGGGGCCGGAGGGCGAGGGGGTAAAATACAACGAGAACACGAAGGCTTAACGAGTTTATTGGAATGTCTCTGTAGTAGAAATTTTTAAAAATATGCAAGCGATCTGTCTTGCTCAGCACAATAGTAAAATAGATTGTGCTGTAGCTGCGAAGGCTCGAGTCCCAGCTCCCGCGGCGAGGGTCGCCGCCCTCCGCTGACTTTCGCACAGTTCATTGTCGCGCAGGATGGGGGACGCCTCACCCCACGCCTGCGGCGGCGTCCAGACCGTCTGCGGCTGCGTGCAGAGGCTGCCTGCAGGATTGCCCGGCCTTGGCTCCAAAGTCTGTCTCCTCTCGCCTGAGGTGCCCTCCTCCTTCCTCGTCTCAGCGACCACCTGTGGTGCTGCTCTGGTCTCCACAGCCCAGGGGGCCGGC
Source organism: Apodemus speciosus (assembly GCA_002335545.1). Taxonomy (NCBI): domain Eukaryota; kingdom Metazoa; phylum Chordata; class Mammalia; order Rodentia; family Muridae; genus Apodemus; species Apodemus speciosus. The sequence continues at coordinate 694,898 of BDUI01000023.1, forward strand.
AGGCGCACACTCCCCTCTCCTCATCTCAGTCTCGGTGACTCCGCCCCTCCCGGAAGGTATCATGGGTAGGGTAGCCTTTGAGGGGTTGTTCTGGGGGGATGAGGAGGGGCTGTCAAATATGTATTTTATTTCCTTTTTTTTTAGGGGACAGCAACTCAACAGTTGCTTTAGATGTTTGGAGTGGGCCTCAGCGTTCCTCCAGAGAGATATAGGGGACCCATTGGTTATTGCCTCTGCTCTCTTCACAGTAACTGGCCACCTCCACCAAGCCTTGGCTTTTCCAGGAATCTGTATGACAGTTCTGTTGGAGGGAGAAAAAGAAGGGTTTAGTGGTACTCTAGGAGTTCGGTAGGGAGCCTCTGGTCGGCGTCAGGGGCCCTATTGGGGAAAACCAGGCTAGCACAAAAATAGCTGCCAGGGTGATGAGGCAGCCCACGGGACATGCCAAGCATGGCTGGGCAGTGAGCTGGTGTTGGACCAGCCAGTCCAGCTATGTTGACAAACACGGGACCCAGGTGACCAGGGSGGGTGGGTGGGGCAGGGAGGGGGGCAGGCTCACCGTGACCAGGAGGCAGTGCAGGTCTCGGGCCTCGGTTGTGCCCAGTGTCTCGGCCGGCTCCCCCAGGAGCTGCGCCAGCCTCTGCATGCCCGATACCCGGACGATGTCAATGTCATTGTCGCAGCAGAACGACTGGATCAGGGTGAAGTGAATCTGCAGAGCGATATCATCCTCCTCTTCTTCGTCTATGGCCAGGAGGCACAAGACCACGCTGTCCGGGTCCCTGCAGGAGAGAGGAGTGTCAGGGGGACGTTAGACCAGGAGCGGGTGTCACCGTGCACGGGGAGGGCATGAGCTCCGGGAACCGTAGGCAGGAGGGGTGGACAAGACCCACGGTGCACCAGAAGTGTGTGCAAGAACATCCCCCCAACTCTGGTACAGCACGGGTACTGAGGTGGCCGACTATGCAAATACTGATGGCGGTAGGGGGAGGAAGCACACAGTCCAAAGTTACTGGGATGACCTTGTCAAAAACAGAAAAACAAAAAACAAAAAACCTCAAACTGGCAAAGTCAGGGTTCTGCAGAGAGTCTCTTTCCTCCTCCCAAAAAAATTCTCTGATAAATGTCGCCTTCCACTCCCCAACACCAAGAGTGCTACTGGGAAAGTCCCCCAAAGCCCCGAGCCCTACAGGGAAGGTTGTTGGAGCGCGTGTGCATCAGAGGGGCGCCCCCACCCACGCCCGAGAAAACGGGGTGCTGACTCACACATTCATCAGTTTGGCCGCCTCATACACCCCCACGGTGAGGCGATCCTGACGCTGCGCGGCCACCAGCAGCTGCTCCACCGCGGCAGTCACCGCCTGCATCCTAAAAGGCCAAATGGGGAGATTAGCGATTGACAGCCCGGCAGACCTCAGGCGGCGGGCGAGAAGACCTCAGTCTCCGTTGTACTCACTTCTGAACCGCGTTATCGCTCGCCACCAGCTCTTCCAGGGTCATGATGCAGTCAAACTCCACAGCGGACCCCCACGGAAGATCCCCAAGAGCAAAGTACACGTCCAGATCCGAACCAAAGAGGCAAAAACCTTCCCGGGCGACCAGAAGAGTCCGAGTCCTTCCGGCGGCGGTGGGACTTCCCTTCCCAAGAAAAAAGCGGGGGGGGGGAAAGATTGCAAAATCCCCCTCGAAAATAATCCAAGAAAATAGAAGCGAACGCAGATTCCCAGTGGCGGCGTAGCGGCGGAGTGAGCGCGCGGGCGCTGCGAGCCCTTTATAAGACTTTCCGGGTGGAGGCGTGACCGCAGGGAGGCATACACCGCCCACCCATTGGTGGATGCACAAAGGGCCGAGTAGCCCGCGCTGATTGGTTAGAGGGTGGGAGGGGGCGGAGCTCGGAGCTCAGGCGGCCCCACGTGGGTGTCAGGGCTGGGAGGAGCGTGAACCCCGGCGGCGCGCCTAGCCTGAACTTTCGGGGAGGGCTGCCTGGAATCCCCTCCCTGTTCCCGGAGAGTCCCTAGCCTTTCCCAAGCTCTAAATGAAGGGATGTGCACGGGCCAGGAGGCTGTCTGCAGCCGGGCCTTGTAGAGTTGGAGAGTGTTTAAATAATGTCTGGGGTATGCAGAAAACACTTGGTAAGTTTGAGGACGGTGGGATCGTCTCCCCAAAGTGAGAACTACCAGGGCACCCCACATTCGCGAGCACGAAGGTGCTTTGAGAACGCTCAGCCCTCTCAGGCCGGTGTCGCCGGAGAAGAGGCGCGCACACAGGAAGCTTCCTAGTGGGCTTGGCGGTGCCCCGGGGGTCTTGACTGCAGAGTACTAAGGGATCGCAGGGGGAGAGATCCGGAACCCCTTCTCCCTCCTCCCGGCACCCCGAGAGTTTCATGTGTGCGCGGGAGGCGCAGGTGAAGAGCCCTCCAGACGCTCTGCGGAGTGGCCCCGCCCCCTGCCGGCTGCCTCGCGGTCTATCCTCGGACCCTGTTGCCGCCACACCTAACCCTTGAGGAGGAAGCCAAAGCAAACCCCGAAGATTGCTGTCCCCTAGGAGAGGTGGCTGAAAGGCAGTCGCTCTTATGTCCCTGACATCTTTGTAGTGCGCAGCATGAAGCGCAGGCTTCTTCTTCCACGAGTGTCGTTTATCTTTCCGAGATTTGTCAGGCAAGGGAACTGATTTCTACATTATGCAAAATGGAAACTGAGGCTTCCGAGGGCGTTCAGAGCCACAGCGTGAGGGCTGGTAGCCGACGACAAGGACACGAGCGAGGCAGACAGACCCTGCGTGGGGTTCTCCCACGGTGCATGGGGGCTCCCGGTGAATCACCCTCAGTTCCCTCCTCCGCCAGCCTGGGTCCTGGCCTCGGCCGCGCGGCTCGGTTACCCGGATCCCCGGATCCCCCGATCCCAGGTCTGGTGACGCATCCTGCTTCCTCCGCGCCGCCCACCCAGCACGCGAAATGTCCCTGGCGTGAGGCGCCGCGGCGACACCTGGCGGCCTCATGAGGTCTCTGCTCACGCAGCTTCCGGAAAGGGAGGGAGGGGGAGAGAACACTTGCTATGAATATTATATATATATATATATATAATTTGTGATGCTGCTGATGAATCCAGGACTTCGTGATGCCAGGCAAGCTCATCGCTCATCACCAATATCTATGTACCCCTATAGCCCAACCTGACATATGCTATACATACAGTATTTTAAATATCAAACATGAAGGGCAAGATAGCTCCGCAGGTAAAGGAGTTGACCGCTGAGCATCCCCCGGAACCCACAGGGTGGAGGGTACGAGCTGACTCCTGCAAGCTGTCTTCTGTCTCTGTACACACTCAAGTGTCTCCCGTCCTCACACACAAATAAATAAACTCTCCTGGATGTATATTGTAATAATCTAAATTGGCTGCTGGGCTGTGGCAATGGTTTGGTGGGCACAGCGCTCCCCAGGCATGTGTGAGGCTCTGCTTTCCGTCCCCAGCACCGTGTGAACCACGTGGTGGCAAATGCCTGTCATCCCAGCACTGGGAAGGAGGAGACAGGAAGTTCAGCCGTTAGGTCAGGATCATCCAGGCCTATGTAGTGAGTTTGAGGCTAGCCTGGACTAAATGAGACCCTGTTTCAAACCTGGGGGTGGGGCTGGAGAGATGTCTCTGCTGTTAAGAACACTGGTTGCTCTTCCAGAGGACAAGGGTTCAATTCCTAAGACTCACATCAAGGGGCTGGAGAGATGGCTCAGCGGTTAAGAGCACTGACTGCTCTTCTGAAGGTTCTGAGTTCAAATCCCACAGCAACCACATGGTGGCTCACAACCATCTGTAAGGAGATCTGACACTCCCTCTTCTGGAGTGTCTGAAGACAGCGACAGTGTACTTACATACAATAAGTAAATAAACAAATCTTAAAAAAAAAAAAAAAAAGACTCACATCAAGCTATTCACAATGGTGTAATCCAGTTCTGGGATCCAGTGTCCTCTCCTGGCCTCTGAGGGCACATGGACAGCTGCAAGCAAAACCGAACACACACACACATATATATATACATATATACACTTCACACACCAGAAGAGGGTATTGGATCCCATTACAGATGGTTGGGGTTGCTGAAACTGAACTTGGGACCTCTGGAAGAGCAGTCAGTGCTCTTAACCACTGAGCCATCTCTCCATTCCCCCACATAATATTTTTTTTTTATTAAAAAGAAAAGACACGCAGGACAGTGGTGGCGCATGCCTTTAATCCCAGCACTTGGGAGGCAGAGGCAGGTGGATTTCTGAGTTCAAGACCAGCCTGGTGTACAGAGTGAGTTCCAGGACAGCCAGGGCTATACAGAGAAACCCTGTCTCCAAAAAA
>BDUI01000023.1:704268-743680 GCA_002335545.1 Apodemus speciosus
AGGCGTGCGCCACCACCGCCCGGCTATTTTTGTGTTTTCTTTGGAGACATGGTCTCCTAGATCTAGGTTGCTTGCAGCTCGCTATGGAGACTAGGCTGGTCCCGGACTCACAGAGCTCCTCCTGCCTCTGTCCCTAGCCACAGTCCCAGACTTAAATTATGATGAAACTAGATTGTAGCTTGAGCTCCCAGTCCCCATGTGCTCGACACAGTTCCAGAATCGATGCTTCAGAACAGGTCTCCCCACATCCAGAGTCCTGAAATACAGAATCCAAAATTTGGAACCCAAACTCAGGAACTCAAATCTCCTGGAAACTCAGGGTCCAGAACCTGATTTCTCTCAAATCCCGGCTCCAGAATTCCGAATTCAACTCCGGGCCAGAAGCCAGCGACATCTTCTGGGATGAGATTTGCTTTTTTATTAGTATTTTTAAAACTGGCGCCAAAATCCAGCTTGGGCGGAGACAGTGGCTCCGGGGAATGAAGGAGAAAGGATGGGCACTGAGCAGGGAACTTTCAGGACTGAGCGTCTAGGGCTCCGGATTTCCTGTCCAACGGCTCTGCACCTCCAAAGTAGATAGCAAGCAGCCACTTTGCAGCGCCCTAGGCACAGGGGTCAGCTTTGTACCCCGACATGGACGCTTGCTGTTGGAGGGCTGCTCTTCCAGGCCAGTCCTTTACTGTCAGGCTTCAGTTTCCTTTCCTCGAACCATGAGTCCTCCACTTCCCACTCGCTGTCTTAGGAGCGTGGGGGATGGGGAGGCGTGAGAGTCCGGAGCAGGGAAGTGAGGAGACAGCTCAGCAGCAGCTGTCACCGCCACACCCTCTCAGCGCCAAAATTTGAAAATCGCAGGACGCCTCTCGAAGTGAACGGGGTGCGGGTGGGGTGGGGGGAGAAGAGGGTCCCGCCCCATCCAGAGTACCGCGCGGTTTTCTGGGACTTAGAGTCCAGAAGTGCGCCGGTGGGGTTCACCACGAACCCCGCCCCGCGCGGAGGGAAGAGGGCGGGAAGTCCACAGTAAGCCTGGGCACTGAGGAGCGTAGCTAGAAGAAATGGTGTGCGCAGGGGGCGACCCCAGCCATAAGCCCTGAGGCACAGAGGACATCCAAAGCCAGGAGGGGTGTATGCGAGGACGCCATAAAGAAACCTAAATGGCCACTCTGTTGGTGGAAAAGGAAAAGTTTATTCCCAACTGCCAAGGCTCTGTCCCGGGGAAAGCAGAAAGGTGAAATGGAGAAATGGGTGTAAAGGGACTGTGTGTGGAGTGGGGGAGCCCGAGGGGGAAATGTGGGAACTCTGAAATATCTAACAGGTACTTGTGAGTAGTCTGGGGAAGTCTGGGGCCAGCATGGACGTTGATAAGTTGACAGGCGCCGCAGGTATTGGAGAGCGATATGTCCCTTCTCCCATAGGCAGGAGAACCGACTCCTACTGGTAGATCGAAACAGGCTTCCGGGATTCCTGAGGGATGATGGCTTTTAACTGCCAGAAATCCTCCTAGAGTCCAGGTTGAGCTGGCCCTAGCCTCCATTCCAAGTCAGTAGGCCTGCCTTTTAGGAGGTGTTGGGATACCCTCTGATCCTTTGCGAATCTGTGCTAGCCGGTGGGAAGCAGATAGGGGAAAGAAAAGTGTCTGCATTTCTAGAGGTGGAACCCAGGGCTTACTTCCCTTTAGGTATGTAAGCGCCCATCTTTTGAGGCGTTCCCCAGACCCTTACTGCGGGGATTCTAAGGGCGCTGCACCCCTGACCACACCTGCAGACTGGGGAATTCTAGGTAGGAGATCCTGAGCGATGCCCTCCACCCATGTTTACATTTTTTACACTAACAGCTCTAATTATAAGAAAATGGAAGGTCTGGTGAGATGGCCCAGTGGTTAAGAGCACCAGCTGCTCTTCCAGAGGTCCTGAGTTCAATTCCCAGCAACCACATGGTGGCTCCCAACCATCAATAGGGGGATCTGACGCCCTCTTCAGGCAGGCGGATTTGTACGCAGCAGAGCACTCACATTAAATAAATAAAGTTGAAAAGAAAATGAAAAACAGCAGCAGATCCTTTGATACAAAGTAGCTTTAGGAAGACACAAATGTTAACCTCAGTGGGTCATTCTTACCTTTCTGGCTTCAGTGGTTGTCCGGATGAACACTCAGAGTGCAGGTCAGGTTACTGGGGTATCTTCTAGGGGGCAGTCTGTCTGGAGAAGTTTAGTGTTATGTGAGGGGAGAAGCATTGGCGTGCTGCCCTCTTCCAGCCATAAAAATTGACCCTCCCAGGTACCTGTTCCCTGAAGTTAGAGGAAAGTGGTCCACAGTCGGGCGCACAACCCGTAGACAGAAACCACTGTTGGGAGCGGAACTCCCGTCCGCATCCCCGTCCGCGTCCCCATCCGCATCCCCGTCCGCATCCTACCCCTCGCGTGTGCACACGTGTGTCACCATGCGCATGTGAGAGGCTGAGGATCTTTGGCTTCCTGTGGCTGGCTGTCCCCTGGGACTCTCCTGTCTCTGCCCCCATCCCCCCACAGGCGTGCTACATACAGTGTGTGTGTATATATATATATATACTGTTGCAGTCTTCAGACACCAGAAGAGGACATCAGGTCCCATTACAGATGGTTGTGAGCCACCATGTGGTCTCTGGGAATTGAACTCAGGACCTCTGGAAGAGCAGTCAGTGCTCCCAACCACTGAGCCATCTCTCCAGCCCCAAGGCAATTCTTATAAAGACAACATTTAATTGGGGGCTGGCTTACACATTCAGAGGTTTCCCATTATTATCAAGGCAGGAAGCATGGCAGCATCCAGGCAGGCATGGTGCAGGCAGAGCTGAGAGTTCTACGTCTTCATCTGAAGGTGGCTTGGGGAAGATTGACTTCCAGGCAGTTAGGTTGAGGGTCTTAAGCCCACACCCACAGTGACACACCCACTCCAACAGGGCCACACCTTCTAATAGTGCCACTCCCTGGGCTGAGCATATACACCCTCTCTGTCACAGAAGTTGTCCTTGAGCTCCTGATTCTCTTACTTCCAACTCTCTGGTGCCGGGGTGACAGCAAGGGGCCGTCACATCCAGGGTGTGCTCTGCAGTGCTGGGATAGAAGCCAGGACCTCACCTAGGCAAGCACTCTATGCACTGAGTCACATTTGTAGGCCTGTGTTTTTGCAATGTTATCCTCAAACTCACCATTCTCCTGCTTCAGCTTTCCCAGTGCTGGGAAGAAAATAGTGGGACAATTGTCCCTGGGGTCTACTGGTGGGCAGGGCTCAGGCCTGTGCACCCAACCCTGGGGTGTCCAGGTGGGCAAAGCTTAGCTATCAGCATCTGCCCCAGGGGGTCCCTGGTGGACTGGGCTCAGCGCTCTGCAGCTGTCCTGAGGGTCCCCGGCAGGCAGGATTTAGTCCTGACACGCCAGCCCTGGAGTGGCTCCGGTAGCTCAGGCAGGGCTCTGCTCACTTCACCTGGATTTTAAAAATTACATTTATTTTCTATGTTCCCGTGTGTGGATACTGTAGCAGAACTTGGTTACTTTGTGGGTTCTTCTTTCTTCCACCCCCTTCTACCCTCTTTCCATCCTTTCAACTCTTAACACTAGATAGGAGGGGAAAAAGGACAGAGAGGAGAGAGGGAGACATTATTGATAGACTACTTCCAGCTGATTAGAGGCCTTGAGTTTGATTTTGCCACCAGGCTAATTTCTTCTTGTTGTTGTTTCTTCTTTGCACACAACTACTTAACAAACCGTGACCAACAGAGAACAACCCAAACTCCTCTTGGAGCCATAGCATTTGTATATCCTCTGACAAGTAAGGGCCCAGAATTCCAAAGGTCACAATGGCAGAAACTATCTGTAGTGGGAAAACCAGCGCTCTGCTAGAGCACGAGGCAAATCATAGTCAGCTGCTGCGCACGGTCCGACGCAGCCCCACATGTGACATCTCGAATTAAAACAAAAACAGAAATTCACATATTTCTGTGTTTTTTCGAAGCCAAAATTCCCACTACAGATACACCTGTGGAGGCCAGGGGACAATTGTGTGCATTGGTGGTCTTCTTGCATATAAGGTTCAGCGATCCAACTTCAGTCATCAGTTTTGGCAGCAGGGGCCTTTTACCCTCTGAGGCATCTCACCCACCCTTGCTGTCTTTTTGTTTGATTTGTTTTGCATTTTATTAATTGATTTCTGTGTGTGCGTTTATGTAGACTCATGTGCATCTGTACACGTGTAGAAATCAGAACTCTTCCTTTACTCGCAATCAGGGTAACAGCCAAATCCTGGGTTTTACTGGAAAGCTGGAAACTACATCTCCTGGCATGCCTCGCAAGTTGCCTTGTGGACTACCACTCCCTGCGTGCTCCGCGCCAAAGAGACTACAAATTCCGGCGCGCTGCAGGCGGCGGCGCCATCTTCCGCGGCGCGGATTGAATGAGCGCGCCGTACCCGGGCAGTCGAGGCGATTCTCCCGCCGCCGTCACCGCCGCCGCTGCCGCCGCCGCCACCTCCGCTATGGCGTCTGTGCCGCCCCACGCGGGGCCCGCTACGCCGCTGTCGCCTACACGCCTGTCTCGGCTGCAGGAGAAGGAGGAGCTGCGCGAGCTCAACGACCGCCTGGCACACTACATCGACCGCGTCCGCGCTCTGGAGCTGGAGAATGATAGGCTGCTGCTCCGGATCTCCGAGAAGGAGGAGGTGACCACTCGCGAGGTACGTGGGTCTGCACTGGGGACGCGGGGAGCTTGACCCCGGTGATAGGTGAAGTGAGCGCAGCCCTGCCCACCCGGGATCCTGGAGGCTGGTGCATAGAGCTAGCTAAGCACTGCCCACAGGGGACCCCCGAGGATGGTGCATAGAGCTATCTGAGCCTTGTTCACCGGGGACTCCGGGGCTGGTGTATCAGGGCTAAGTCCTGCCTACCGGGGACCCTCAGGACAGCTGCAGAGCGCTGAGCCCAGTCCACCGGGGACCCCGCTGGGGCAGATGCCGATAGCTAAGCTTTGCCCACCTGGACATCCCAGTGTTGGGTGCATAGGCCTGAGCCCTGCCCACCAGTAGACCCCAGGGACAATTGCAGAGTGCCGAGCTCCGCCCAAAGGGCGGGGAAACACCCCCCTTACAGGTGCATACCGCTAATCCCCACCCACTGTGGGGGGGGCACCAGGAACTGGATACGACAGGTAAGCCCCGCCTACCGGGAACCCAGCCACTCGTTAAAGTCTGGGCGGGAAGGGGGACTAGTGCAGAAGGGTCCAAGTCCCTCCCATCTAAGGGACTTTAGGGACCAGTGACAGGTGTAAACACTGTTAGTCCCCGCCCCCTGGAGCCCCACCCACCCACCCGGGCGCTCTTGGGACAGGTGCTGAAGAAGCTAACCTGTGTTCACCTGGGGACCCTGAAGGAGAAGTGTAGACAGAGCTAAAACTTCCATAAGGTTGAAGAGATTTAGGGGCATGCTTGCTCCCCAGATGGTCTCAAGGACCTTGGGGGACACTTCCCATTCCATGCCTAAGCAGGAGAGCCCTGCCCACCCAGGGTCATAGGTTTAAAGGACCCTGCTTGATCCCTAAGACACTCCAGAGATACTGTACTGAGGCTGAGCAAGTCTCCCCCATTAGGGGCTCATGCGGCCCTAGGGCACCCTGAGGAAGTGCTGTCTGGAGGCTGTCCTGGGGGTCCATGGGCTTCGAGGGTCTCTGAGGGAGGAATAGCAAGCCTGGCAAACCCAAACCCTGAGGACCCCAGTGAGGGGTGAGCTGCAGACTGTTCTGGGTACCCCTGAGGGAGAACGCTACCCTAGGCCAGGCCATCCTTATTCAAGGTTTGAGGAGACTCGGGGGGCCCCTGAGGAGAGGTGCAGAACCACAGCTACCTCTTCCTGGCGATCGATCGGAAGAGGAGGTTTTGTTTAGCGACCCTGAAAAAAGGGTCAAGGATCATCCTTCAGAGATTTCTGGGCTTTCGGGTATCCAGTGAGTAAGGGTGCATTGAGCACAGTTCTGGGGGACCTCGCTGAGAAGTGCCTTTTGGGCTCTCCTGAGGACACTTAGGTTCTAGCGTTTGAGACTGTGAGGGTGGTGTTCTTAGGACATCTTGGGGTGCTTCCGCTGAAGGGAGTCCAACAATGAGTGCGTGACTCCTTTTTTTGTTTTTTGTTTTGTTTGTTTGTTTTTGTTTTTTGTTTTGTCGAGACAGGGTTTCTCTGTGTAGCCCTGGCTATCCTGGAACTCACTTTGTAGACCAGGCTAGCCTCGAACTCAGAAATCCACCTGTCTCTGCCTCCCAAGTGCTGGGATTAAAGGTGTGTGCCACCACCGCCTGGCCTAGTGCGTGACTCCTAAGGGACAGGCACAGCGTGGGTCACCCACCCACTCAGCTTGTCTCGGGGACAGCGTGCTTTTAGGAGCCTGGTACCTGGGGGAGGAGCCATTGGGGTTGCCCCACCCCACGCCACAGGCATCTGGAGGGTGTTTGTACCCCACCCTCTTGGTGGGAATATGAGGATGGTCTGTAGTCTTGGGTAGGGTAATACAACTCAAGTCCTCTGAAAGGGGGTGAAGGGTCTTGTTGGGGAGCAACTGTGTCATTCTCATAGAACTTAGGATGGCCCCAGGTGCTCAAGGGTTGTGAGGAGCGAGGGTCCTAGAAGCCATTCTCACAGCTTGGAGTTGGCAGGCTGCCTGGGGGGTGGGGCGCTGGAGCCTGGCAACATGTAACCCCAGGGACCATGAGGTATGGGTGTCTGAGGGCTCAGAGTGGCGCTGGGGTCTGCTGCTGCGCCCAGGTTTCACCAGGAGCCTCCCGTGGGCTCTCTTCACGGTGCCAAGCCTCAGCTCCTTTGCATGGCCCCTTCAGTCCTGGGCCATCAACTGCACCTGAAGCTGCACCTTCACCAGTGGCCTCCCATGGCCTCTCTCAGTGCCAAGCCTCAGCTTCGTGACCCCCTCATGCCTTCAAAACCAGTACCACTGGGTGACTCTTACATATTACCAAGCATGGCTGCAGCATGAGGTACACCCTTGGCTATCTCTGGAACACCGCTTCTTTGTGCTCTCAGAAAACACTTCTCAGATCTCAGCTCAGTGGTGTTGGTCTCTTAATCACACTAATTTCTTAGTTCCAGCTCACCAGCATCAGCTGTCCCAGCAGTCCCTTCTATTCTGGACTCTAAAGCCAGAGCCACATGGCCAGGGCTGCCAAGGTCTGCTGCTGGGCCTGGGACATGGTCCCCTTGTTCTATTACATTTTCACCAGCTTCCGTTTTCCAGCTCCTGCACTGCCTAAGCTGGCTGCCCTGGATCTTGCTCCATAGACTGACTTTGAACTCAGAGATCTGCACGCCTGTCTCCTAAGCACTGGGATTAAAGGTGTGATCCACCAAGCCTCAGTTTAAGTTTTCTTTCACCTAGAACTTGCTCTGTTCTAGGCTGGTCTTGAACTCAGAGATCTGCTGTCTTTGCCTCTTGAGATTAAAGGCTTGTACCACCATGCCTGGACCTAAGCTTAGCTGGGTGGAATCAGGATGGCTGGTGTGTGTGTGTGTGTGTGTGTGTGTGTGTGTGTGTGTGTGTAAGCCAGAGGTTACCTTTTGGTGTCTCCCTAAGTCATTTTTAAGGTTATTTTTGTTTTTAAAGATTTATTTTGTTTTTTCAAGACAGGGTTTCTCTGTGTAACCCTGGCTGACCTGGAACTGTGTAGACCAGGCTGGCCTTGAACTCTCAGAGATCCTCCTGCCTCTGGCTCCCTGGTGCTGGGGCTAAAGGCGTGTGCCACCACCACCCAGCTCTTTGTAGCCCTTTTGTCCCACAGACAGTTGGAGCTTCTGGGCTCTGCGAACACGTGCAGTGCCAGCCCTAGTGGACGCCACCTGTCCACGCAGGTGACGGGGGCAAAGTCCACCTTTGTTTCTCAGATTTGCAGGGCTGGTCAGAACACAAGGGTGATTGGGGGCTGAAGTGTGAGCCAGGGCAGCTGGGAGCAGGTGACGGGCGCCTCGCCCTGCTGGGAGCCAGCCTGCCTAGTTTCTCCATCTAGTGTTGTAAGATGTCTAGGGACAGCTGCGGGGTTGCCAGGCAGTGCAGGAAGTGTGTGGGGAGTGATCACAAAGGACAGCATACAGACAGACATGCCCCACCTGTCAGCAGTGCCTTCTGGCAACTTGGCAAGGAGCAGGGACAGGTGTGGCTGGGTGTCGCCTGGTGGGGCGTGGCCTGCCAGAAGGGATCACCAGGTCATCTGCTGTCCTGTTGCAACTGAGACCTGGGGCAGGGGCTATGAGGGAGGCTTTGAAGGTGCCCCTGAGGGCTAGGCTGCCAGCTGGTCACAAGAGGTGACCTCGCCCTCCTGTCTTGCTCCAGCTTGCGTGCCGGCTCTCGGTTCATTCACTCTCCTTCAGAGCTGGGCCAAGCGTGGCTTCTGATCGCACGGCCTGACATCGCTTGGCGTCTGTGAGGCTGTGCTGTAGTGGGTGGGTTGATGGTGCTGGAGGGCAGCAGAAAGGCTGCCGGTGCACACTGAGGCCGGGATATAAGGTTCCCCGGTGTCCTGTTGCTGGGCTGGTGTGTCTGAGGGACAAGAAGTCCTTCAGGAGCAAAACTCTCCAGCCAGGCTTCCACGCGATACTGACAAAGGCCACCTCAGACCTTCTGAGCCCCAAGGCTCTGGGGATGTGCGCTGACCGTGTCTGGAGACCCTGGCTGGGGCCTGCAGTGCTGCTACAGGGGCCATTGCCAGAAGCCGCCTGTCCTCCCTGATAGGGCTCGTAGCCTGCCAGCATCCCCAGGAGATCTGTGACTGAGCAACACGGTGGTGGTGTGGGGCCAGATCCACCTGAGATGACACCACTTTGAGACTGTTTGCTAATAAAGCTTTATTGGTGAGTTCTGTCAGGCCACAGACTACCCAGCCCTGTTCCAGCCTATTAAAAAAATATAGAAACTGCCTTTAATCCAGCTCTCAGCAGGCAAAGGATTTCTGTGTGTTCAAGGATAGCCTGGGCTACCTAGTGAGACCCTTTATCTAAAAAATAAAAATATAGAAGCAATTCTAGACAGGTAGACTTGGGCGACGGTTGCAGCTGGCCTGCAGGCCTGAGTATAGACCAGGCTGCCCCGTACATAGGGTCTCCATGGAGCAAGTTGTGGAGCAGGCCCATGGGTCGCCATATTGCCTATATTCCCGTGCCCTGTCTGCCCCAGGGCCCATCCAGGAGCCCACAGAGCATGCGCCGACCGGTCAGTGCCTCTGAAGGACAGGGTGACAGGTGTACATCCCGTCACCGCACCCCACCCACCTATTCTTCCTATTGCTGCTGGTCTCGGGCAGTCCCGTGGTCACCTGTGGACCTTCCTCCGGAGCTTCTGTGTTCTGTCACCCCAGGCCTGACGGACGAATCAGCATCCCGTGGGAAGTGACTGACAGGCAGGGACTGAGGGGACGTGTGTGTGTGTGTGTGTGTGTGTGTGTGTCTGTCTGTCTGTCTGTCTGTCTGTCTGTGATGTGTGTGTGAGTGCTGGGCTGGTGGTCTTGGTTGTTTTGGCACCAACATGGGGCTGTGGGACCCAGTGGGGTTACATTTCAAGTGTCCTCCTAGGGTCAAGGACCCTCCCCTCACACACCAGGGCCTATGGAGTCCTGGGGTGAGGGCGGCAGCGGCAGCCAGGAGTACTCGCCTGTTTTATTACCTCTTCCTGCTTTCCTGTAGCAGACCCACTGTGCAGCAATGCAGTGCTGGATTGAAGGCTTTGTCCCGCTCCAGGACTCAGTGTCTTTGTCTGTAAAATGGGAATAAGAGCCTTACCCACTTCAGCCACCCTCCCCACACACAGTGTGTCTCATTTCTCTCTCTCTCACACACACATACACTGTCACACTGTTGTCTGAGCCTGAGTCCCACCTGCAGAAGACCCTCAGCAGCCCTTCTACTCTCTGGCCTTGGCTGACCTGCCAGGCCCGTGCTGGGCAGCCGCCATCTCTGTGCTGGTGTACAGACACTTGAGCCGTGATGTGTTATACACCCCCAAAGCGTCACTGCAGATCCGGGCACTACATTAGGTCTGTGTCATCTCACCCTTGTCCAATTCTAGAACATTCTATCCCCTGAAAGCCAGTACATTCGTGGGAGCCGTTATCCTGTCTTCCCTCCCCTCAGCACCGTGGGTCCCCCTCCTGTCTGGATTCCCCCATTGTGGACATTTCTGTCCTCGCCGAGCCCCGTGCCTTTCAGGCCCCTCACACGCCCGTCAGTCTGGCTCCTGGCTGGCGGTGGGCAGTACTGCAGCTGACGGGCAGATGGTGGCACATGCCCATCCTTGGCTGAGAATGCCCCGCTGTTTGCCTTGGTGTCGGACTGGTGGCATTGCGCACATTTGCGGGTGGTGGTCCCTGCTCTCCACAGCCAAGGGCCACACCTGTGCCTGCCTCTCTACCGTCTGTTACCGCGTCTTTAAACACTGGAAGCACGTAGCTGCACACTGGAGGGAGAAACCTGAGTCTCCAGCCCAGCTGGTGTGCGTGTGGCCTGGCCAGGGGCAAGTGGCCTGTGGCATGCAGGTGGCAACTGTCTTCCCGGCGGGGTGGACGGAGAAGTCCAAAGCAAGTGTGTATTTGAGTGTCCCTGAAAACCCCCTGCCAGGCACCGTGTGGGGTGACCCTGCAGCCTGACTTTGACTATGGATCCAGGTGCGGCTCGGAGTGTCAGGATTAGGCAGGGTTCTGGATTCCCAGAACCTACGGCATGTCTGTAGATGAAGGGAAATTATGGAACGACTTTCAGTCCGCAGTCCGACTGACCCAATAATAACGTTAGGTCAGCTGTGAGGGGAAGGCCAGGAATCTGGTAGTCGCTCAGTCCCATGAGGGTGTCTCAGCCGGTCTTCTGAAGAGGCTGGGGCCCTGAAGAAGGCGGCTCCAGCGGGTGTGCTGGCGGGTAAGCACGAGCAGAAGGAGAGCGTCTTCCTTCTTCCAGTCCTCGCAGGCCGCCAGCAGCAGGTGTGGCCCACATTAAAGGCGCGTGCCGCCTGGCCTGAGCCTGCAGCCCCGGGCCTCGAGGTCTGCACCGCAGCTGGGACTGGCTCATTCCAGATGCAGTCAAGTGGACAGCCGGGAGTAGCCATCACAGGCTCTCATCCAGGTGGCCTTGGGTCTCCCAGCCCCTACCCCCACGGGACAGGATGCAGGAACAGAACCTGAGGGAGGGGTAGAAGGCCGATTCAGAAAGGAGGTCTCCAAATTGCCGTAATAGGGACAGGGCTGTGACCCTGCAAAGCACCCAGGAAAGCTCTCTGTGGACTCAGGTGTCACCTGCCCATACTCTGACACGATCAGCACCGTCATTGTTGGGGGGTGGGCTCAGTGGAGAGAGTGCTTGCCTGCCACTGGATAACTGTCATCTCGGTACTGGGGCTTTGGAGAAAAGAAAACACATGAGACCAGGAATTCTAGACTGGGCAGTGGGATGCTGGGTATCTGTTGCACAGTTGGCAGGGATGGCCCATAGCTGAGAATCGTAAGGCCCTGAGCCAGAGGTGCCAAGTGGGCTAGCCTTGGCTACACATTCCCACCCAAGCCTCAGGGTCCTGTGGCCTGATCGTGTCATCCTGGCAGGCTAAATTGTGGAAAAAGAGGCTGGAATCTTCCAGGAAGACCACCCAGACTCCTCCTCTGTCATATCCAAGACAGTGTCATAGGGTTGACATGGGATAGTCCTGGGTTCCCATTGTCACCCCCTGCCCCATCTCCCCAGGTGAGTGGCATCAAGACCCTGTACGAGTCAGAGCTGGCTGACGCCCGGCGGGTCCTGGATGAGACGGCCCATGAACGTGCCCGGCTGCAGATTGAAATTGGAAAGGTGCAGGCGGAGCTGGAGGAGACCAGGAAGAGGTGGGTGATCAGACCAGGGCCCCTCGGTGGGTGCAGTGCTTGTCCTGCCCTGGGAAGATGGGGGCGGGCTCCTCAGAGTAGCTGGTTAGAAGAGTAGCCAGGCTGAAGGTCCCCGGGACAGCACAGCGGCAGGAGAATGCTATCGCTGTAGAACACGTCGCTAAACACCGGCCTGGCTTGGGCTGGGTCGAGGGCGCAGGTCCTGCCTCTGCTCTGCGGAACCCACCGCTGCTGAGGCCATCCTGGGAGCCCTGGCTCAGAAGGGACTCTTCTAGATCTGCCAAGTTCTTCTGCTCAGTCAGGATTCCTTTCTCCCTCGAGCCGTTTGACCTTCGTAGTGGCCACAAGCCAGAGCCTGTCCTTTGAGGAGCAGCACACCGGTCTTTAGTGACAGAGCTTGAGGTGGCCGTGTCTCCCCACAGTCAGCACCTGCGGCGGCTTAATAAGCTGGCGTTAGATCCCGAGGTGCTCCTAGGTAACAGCCACATCGGAGGTGCTGAGGCGGCCAGCGCGTCTGTGGGGCCAGCACCAGCTGGGCAGGAGATCCCTCCCTCCCCGGTCTGTCCTCAGCACCTTCCCCTCCCCCACTCAGCCAGGATAGTTTTACACTGCACAGATTTCACTTCTGTTTATTGGCCTCCAGCTTTCTACCTAAGCCCAGGCTAGCTTCCGGCTCTCTATGTAGCCAAGGATAATCTTGACTAGTGAGAGTGGCTTTCCCCCAATCCTTCCGACTCCCCTTCTGGAACGTGAAATCATGGCGGTCTTGGGAAGGCCTGCTGAGTGGGCCACGGGTTCCAGCGCGGTCCACGAGACCCTGCCCTAGCCTTGCCCTTCTCGGGACAGGCCCATGCATTCAGTGGCGCCTGGGCCTTCGAGGTTGGTCGGGAATTCCCCAGCCCCCACTCATACCTCCTCTGGTCCCACTCTGCTGACTGTCACACTGCGCCAATGGCTGTGGTCCGCCCCACACTTCTCGGGGCAAGTGGTCCCTCTCAGCCCGTCCCACGTCCCAGCTGGGGCTCTCTGAGTGCAGGACTCTAGCCCCCAAACCTTGGGGTGACAGGCTCTGTGAGCATTGGTGCTTCCTTGACTGAGCAGGGGCCGAATCTTTCCGCACCCCACATTCGGGCTCCGGCGGACATAGTAGGAGCAGTCTGGAGTCTGCAGGAGCTGTGGCTACTTAGCTATGGGCACCGCCCATCTCTAGACACCCGCCTGTCACTAGCTGACTCCGGGAAAGCTGAGGCAGGAGGACTGCTGCAGGTGAGGCCAACCTGGGTTCTAGATATCCCATGCCACAAAAGGGAAAAATTACAAATATTGTAAAAGTCGCCAAAATCTGCTGACACCTCTAATCTTGCCGTGGGTTTCCTCTGTGACTTTCATGAGTTCCGGCTAGTCGTGCTGCGGGGCGGCCTCACGCAGGTACGCAGCTGGGCAGGCTGGGGCGCCTGCAGCCCTGACCACTGCAACTCGTGTCCTGTGCCCACAATGCCGGGCACCTCGGCTGGGTTTGGCTTGGTTTGAGAACGCTCTTGTTTTTGAAATGGGGTCTCTGTAGACGAGGCTGGTCTCAACCTTGGAGCAGTCCTCCTGCCTCAGCCTCCCAGGAACTGGGGCAGCACATGGGCAGCAACTGACAGAGACCCTGGCCACCTCGCGCTAGGCCCCCCTGGGTCTTCTGACCAACCATCCTCCCTGCTTTCAGTGCCAAGAAGCGGGAAGGTGAGCTCTCGGTGGCCCAGGGCCGCGTGAAGGACCTGGAATCCTTGTTCCACCGCAGTGAGGCAGAGCTGACGGCAGCCCTCGGCGACAAGCGCGGCCTGGAGACGGAGGTGGCCGAGCTTCGAGCACAGCTGGCCAAGGTGCCGTCCCAGCTCCCTAGTGACATGGAGACGCTGAGGTGGCAGCCGGGCCAGTAGGCTGTCCCCTCAGCTCACTGCCCGTGTCTCCCAGGCAGAGGACGGTCACGCTGTGGCCAAGAAGCAGTTGGAGAAGGAGACGCTGATGCGTGTGGACCTGGAGAACCATTGCCAGAGCCTGCAGGAGGAGCTGGCTTTCAGCAAGAGTGTGTTTGAGGAGGTGAGGGGGCAGTCTGAGTGTGTTTGAGGAGGTGGGGGGGTCCGAGTGTGTTTGAGGAGGTAAGGGGGGGTCCGAGTGTGTTGAAAAGGTGAGGCGGGTCCGAGTGTGTTGAGATAAGGAGGCGTCCGTGTGTGTTTGAGGAGGTGAGGGGGGTCTGAGTGTGTTTGAGGAGGTGAGGCAGTCCGAGGAGATGAGTGGGGGGGCAGACAGACTCCCGCTCCAGGAGACCCAGCCCTTCTGCAGGTACTCTGCCCCCCACCCAGCTCAGCAGCCTGAGGCTCCCCTTCTGCCCCCTCTGTGCTCTCGGCAGCCTGGAGCTTGTGCTTCTGCCTGATGGCTTCTTCCTGAGCCCCTCCCTCTATTCGGTTTTGCCTTCATTCATTCCTTCTGGGGGAGGGGAGGAGTGACCATGGTGGACTCTAAATTCAGGCCTGCAGACTTGGTGGCAGGCACCTTCACCTGACGAGCCGTCTTGCTAGCCCAGCTCATGTCTAGCTGGGGATGACACTGGTCCCTGAATTTCTGGGCCAACTGCGTCATTTAGACTCTCATATCATAAATAGCAGCATGGGGTCAGCAGAGGTGCTGGGATCTCTAAGATGGAGGCAGAGTCAAGCAGATGTCTACCGCTTACTGGTCTACAGAATGAATTCCAGGACAGCCACGGCTTCAGAGAAACCCTGTCTAAAAACTAACAACAACCAAAGGGGGTGGGGGATCCACGGCGCGAGCCTTTACACACTGAGGCTGCTTGCTGACTCCCACAAATGGTCCTTTGATACCCACAGCCGCGACACGGAACACAGACGCCCTGACTTAGTCGTCTGCTGAGGGTACCATTCCAGGTCCGAGGGTCAGAATGTGGCTTTGGGGGACTATAATCAGACCTCAGGGTCTCCCCTTTAACATCTAAGCCTCTGGGGCCTGTGCATGGCTGGAAGGACTGTCCCTAGATGCAGGTTTGTCACACGGGGCCCCAGGGACCTTGACCCCCACAGAGCTCATTGTGTCATCATAATGCTGGCCGCATCCCTGGGTTACGCTGGGCCAGGCCCCTCCTGTGGTCAGCGCAGAGGAGCGCTGTGGAGCCACAAGCGGCTGTGGGACAGCCCGGAGAGCTTTGGTGTGGAGACCTGTGTGGAAAGCCACCAGGGACCCTGACCTCAGCCGGGAACCCACAGGGGGACCTTGAACCTATGGGAGAACTGGATTCTGGGAAGACTGCAGTTTGAGAACACTAGCCCATGGGAGAGTCAGAACCCATGAGAGGCACTGGAGAGGGGTACAGGAGGGACTGGCTGGAGGCAGCCGGCCCTCTGAAAGATCCCGTGGCGGCAGCTCTGCCGGAGCTCAGAGGGAGACCTCTGAGGGAGTGCATGAAGCGACGCCTGCGGGGTCTTGGGAAGATCCCCGCGAAGGAGGCAGTGGAGGACCCTGTGAGGGCAAAGGGAGCTGTGGGGTACCCCAGGACTTGGAACATCCACCTCAGGGTCCCCACAAGAGAGCAGGTGAGGGGGTACAGCCACTGCATCCTGGATCTCGGGCTAGAGCCCAGGGGAGCCCCACCTCATCTTCCTGTGGAGGCTGCTGCCCTGGGCCTCCATGCGCTGGGGAGGAGGATGGGGCGGAGAAGGCTCTCAGTGTCTGCCTTAGAAGTCTTAGTGTTTTGAGACAGCCTCTCACTGTGTAGCCCTTGACTCTGAAATTTCCCGTGTAGACCTGGTTGGCCTGGAGCACTCCTGCCTTGATCTCTTGAGTGCTGGCATTTAGGGTGAGCATTGCCACCCCTAGGGAAGAAAAGCGTTTGTTTGTTTGTTTGTTGGACACAGGGTTTCTCTGTGTAGCTATCTGTCCTATAACTTACTCTGTACATCAGGCTAGCCTTGAACTCAGAGAGATCCACCTGCCTCTGTCTCCCCAGTGCTGTTGCCTTTGGTGTCTGGTTCCCCTCTCAGCATATAGTACATGTCCCTCCACACAGAGCTGTGGACCGTCAGAACCTTGCTCCTTTTCCTAGCGAAATAATACTCCAGCTGTGCACACGGCCAGGCACCTAGAGCTGCAGCCTGGCACAGCTGGGTCACTAGTCCCCTCATAGGAGGTGCGGGAGACCCGACGGAGGCACGAGCGGCGCTTGGTGGAGGTGGACAGCAGCCGGCAACAGGAATATGATGTCAAGATGGCCCAGGCTCTAGAGGACCTGCGCAGTCGGCACGATGAGCAAGTGCGTCAGTACCGGCTGGAGCTGGAGCAGACCTACCAGGCCAAGGTACAGCTGTGAGGAGGGGATGGGAGCCGATCGCTTGCCACCTCCTGTGCTCACATTCCCCGACTCCCCTAGCTGGACAACGCCAAGCTGACCTCGGACCAGAATGACAAGGCAGCCCGTGCAGCCCGCGAGGAGCTCAAGGAGGCCCGCATGCGCGTGGAGTCCCTCAGCTACCAGCTCTTAGGCCTCCAAAAGCAGGTGACAGGAACCCAGCCCTGCCCCAAAGGGCCTCTGGCTGGCACTCCAGTCCTCCCTTGGTCCCTCCTATCTGGGGGTACAGAGACCACAGTGTGACCTGGCCACACCCTTCCCAGGCCAGCGCCGCAGAGAACCACATCCGAGAGCTGGAGGAGGCCTTGGCTGGGGAACGGGACAAGTTCCGCAAGATGCTGGACACCAAGGAGCAGGAGATGACAGAGGTGCGGGACGCCATGCAGCAGCAGCTCGCGGAGTACCAGGAGCTGCTGGACGTCAAGCTGGCCCTGGACATAGAGATAAGCGCCTACCGCAAGCTGCTGGAGGGCGAGGAGGAGAGGTGAGAGGGACACCGGGACGAGGGGAGGGGCAGATGGCGGAGGCGGGCCCAGAGACGAGGGGAGGGGCAGATGGTGGGGGCGGGCCTAGAGGCAAGGGGCGGAGCACATGGGGGCGGGCCCAGAGACAAGGGGAGGGGCAGATGGTGGGGGCGGGCCCAGAGATGAGGGGAGGGGCAGAGGGGACAGGCCTGACTACACCTGGCTACTCTCACATCTCCTTTCCCTCAGGCTTAAGCTGTCCCCCAGCTCTTCATCACGGGTCACCATCTCTCGGGCCACCTCGAGCAGCAGCAGTAGCAGCAGCGGGGTTGGCATGTCTGTGGGGCAGGGCCGGGGCAAGCGCCGACGGCTGGAGACTGAGGACACCCCAGGCTCACCCAGCAGTGCCTCCAGTGCGATCAGCGGCTCCCGCCTGGCCCAGCAGGCTGTGGCCACGGGTGTTGTGAGCATCGACGAGGTGGACCTGGAGGGCAGGTTCGTGCGCCTTAAGAACTCTTCAGACAAGGTGAGCGCGGCTGGCTGAGTGGGACAGGCGCTGTGTTCCTGGTGGCCAGAGGTCAAAAGCGGGTCTGGGTTGCAGGACCAGTCCTTGGGGAACTGGAGGATCAAGAGACAGGTTCTGGAGGGTGAGGACATCGCCTACAAGTTCACACCCAAGTATGTCCTGCGGGCCGGCCAGACGGTCACGGTAGGTGCCAGCGGGTGTTAGGGTGGGGGGTTCTGAATGGGTTTGGCGTGTTCTAAGACCAGCCCCGTGGCCACCGAACTGCATTAACAGCTACCACACACCCTTCAGGGGTGCTGCACTGACCAACTGCCCTTGTCTGAGGCCTGGCAGTTCACAGTTCTGAGTCCCTGAAGTGCTCGGATCCCAGCGCAGTTCTCCAGCGGGGTGCTCTGGGCCATTGTGAACCTGTCTCTTCCACATCCTGATGCGGTCCTGCTGGGAGGGGCCCACTTAAGGGCCTCATGGTGGGCAGCCATTGCCTGCCCCAGGCCCTGAGGTGACTGGCAGGGGCCATCTTGGTTCCTCAGGTGTGGGCATCTGGTGCAGGGGCTACCCACAGTCCCCCGTCAACCCTCGTGTGGAAGAGCCAGAGCAGCTGGGGATCTGGGGAGAGCTTCCGCACCGTCCTGGTCAGTGCGGATGGTGAGGTAGGTGCACAGCATGGGTGCCTGGCCACCTGCCTCCCCTCATAGCACTTGTGACTGGGCCGGAGCCTGGGGGCGGCCTCTAGTGAGATGCAGCCACTAGCACTGGAGGTGGTTGGGTCCACTGGTGACTCTTGTTGTGTAGGAGGTGGCCGTGCAGGCTGCAAAGCAGTCATCTGTCCAGGGCTGTGAGAACGGGGAAGAGGAGGAAGAGGAACAGGCAGAATTTGGCGAAGAGGACCTCTTCCACCAGCAGGTAGAGCAGGCACATGGCTGGTGCGGCGCCCAGTGGGGTTCTGCGCCCAGTGGGGCTTCAGGTACAGGCTCCACAGTCCTGCCTCAGATGACGACTGTCCCCGCTCACTGCATGGGCTCTGAGACACTGCGGACCTCAGAGGCCACACTCCTGACCTCTCAGCCAGGATACTCTCTGCTTAGAGCTTGGGGTGGGGAGATGGGAACTCCAGCCGCCAAGTCTGGGTTGGGGACAAGGGGACAGCTCTGGAATAGGGCCTTGCGCCTGCTTGGGAGCAGGCCGCTTAACCCCATCTTCCCTCATTCCTTGCAGGGGGACCCAAGGACTACCTCAAGGGGATGCCGGCTGATGTGAAACCTCCCCACAGTCACCATGGTCCCCAAGCCCTGGAAATTATTTTTTTATGCTCTGCTCTCACTAGTCCTTGGTCCGTTTCTAGATGACTGTTAAGCAACCGTGAGAATGTGGGTGGGCTCTGCCCACAGGCCTCACCTGGCCCTGTGCCGTCGTGATGATATAGAGGCCTGGGCTGGGAACCTGCAGGCTTGAGGGACTTGGGCCTGGATCTGGGGCAGGAGAATGGCTGCTAGCTCAGGGTGGACCTTGTATGAAACGTGATTCTGTCATTTTCTTTGAAGCCTTTTGAATCAAATTGGGAATCCAGGAGGGCTGTGGGGCTCACTAGCCTGTCAGGATGTGGTGGCTCTGAGGACACAGGGCAGACCCTCCTCTCCTGGAGTTGACGGCACCTGAACCCAGGGACATTCAGGCTTTGTGCCCTGAGTCTGAAGGGTTTTTAACAGTCCCCAACTTCAGGGCATTCATAGACTTCTCTAGGCCCACATTCTAAAATGTTCTAGTCGAAACCTCCTTCGAAAGCTGAGGATCAAGAAGGGACCTCACACTGGAACAGCTCCTCCCATCCTAAGACTGAGGGGGACAGACAGAGGTGTTGTGCCTCCAGGAGCAATGGCTTCCCAGCCAGCAACTGCTCAGGAGTGAGGCCAAGCTGGCTCTGCTCCTGGCCCCACACGTATGTACACCGCATGTCCTCTGTGCCCCACCCTGATGGCAAGGCCTGGAATCTCGCTTCCTTGAAACTTAGCGCCAGGAGCCAGCCAGTTTCACCTTTCACCTTCCCACCACTAACACATGGTATTTTTTAAAAGAATATTTATTTTTTTACATTGGTCAGTAACAAAGCTCACTGGGACGCCGCTCTGGGGGTTCAGGCCTGGAGCTGCCACGACTGGGGGTTACTGAGCTGTGGGGAGTGCTATCTCCCTCCTGGCACAGCAGATGGTAGGAAGAGTTCAGGCCTGCTCTCCCCCAAGGCAGGAGCTCTTGGCCACGGGACCTCCAGAGCCCACCAGCCACCTCCTGCTTCTAGATACCTCCGTTCTTTGTGACCAGTGTTGGATCCTGGATAGTCATGGCTGGCTGCAATCACTGCGCAGCCCTGTTGCCTTGCCCACTGGGCCGGTGTACCCTGCACTTCCCGCTTGCTTGTGTTTGAGGAGCAGGTCTGGAGCAATCTGCAGGGCCTCAGATCTGTTTCTGGCCCCGGCCAGGCTAGGTGATTACTAGAGTGGGACTGCTGCTGGGGAGCCACCTGCACTGCGCACACCTACGGATTGTTTTATAAGATGCATGCCAAACATGTGTTCCGCCTGTCCTTTTCAGCCTATGATTTGTAATATACATTTTACAACTGGAAACTTTTGTATACTCAAATAATCACTGATTTTAGTCAATTGATCCTCTGTCCCATATAGCGGCAAGAATTTTATATTGTATGCATGCACAGCGGGGAGGTATACGACAAAAATGACCCTGCAGAGCCCTTGTCAGTCTGCGCTCATGCGGGAAGTTGCACAGCCTTCTGGGAATTGTGGTTCGAGTTTCGTTTTTTTTGGGTTTTTTTTGGTTTGGTTTGGTTTGGTTTGGTTTGGTTTTTCGAGACAGGGTTTCGCTGTATAACTCTACCTGTCCTGGAACTCTCTGTAGACCAGGCTGACCTCGAACTCAGAAATCCGCCTGCCTTTGCCTCCCGAGTGCTGGGATTAAAGTGCGCCGCCACTGCCACACTCGTTTCTTTCTACAAGCCGGAAGTGCTTAGGGACCGCGCGCACAACCTTATGGGAGCAGGAGTCTGTAGTTTCCCATAGGGCACGGCGCGCACGGGTTTGTGGGAGGTGTAGTTTCACCTGTTTCCTTGGCGACTGGGGCCACAGTTTTGTCAGATTCGGGACGAGGCGCGCCGCCTTGTGGGAATCGACACAGCCTCCGTTTCCCGTGGTGCCCCGGCTTCCGGCGCGTACAGTCGGCGCGCACGACCGCGGCCCGGTTGTCTGAGCAGCCATGGACAGCAGCTTCGGCTCGGACTTCGGCGGCACCGGCGGCGGGAAGCTGGACCCGGGGGCCATTATGGAGCAGGTGAAAGTGCAGATCGCCGTGGCCAACGCGCAGGAGCTGCTACAGGTGCGGGGCACGCCAGGGTTGGTGGCGGGGTTCCCCAGGTGAGTCCCCGCTGAGGCCTCGTATGTGTCCACAGAGGATGACGGACAAGTGTTTCCGGAAGTGCATCGGGAAGCCCGGGGGCTCCTTGGATAACTCGGAGCAGGTGAGACACCCCGGGAACCCGTGGGTGGTGAGGGGCGCAGGGTCAGGCGCTTCTGGGAGGTTAAATCTGCTCGTGCACGGCCCTTAGGCGCGCCCACTGAGGAGTTCTGCGCGTGCGCGGGGTGAGGAACGGGCTTCTGCGCCTGTGTCGGTGCAGCCTTAATGGGTGGTCCTCGGGTCATGAAACCACAGCTCAGGCAGGGATCCCCTCTGCGCTTTGCAGAAATGCATCGCCATGTGCATGGACCGCTACATGGACGCCTGGAACACCGTGTCCCGCGCCTACAACTCTCGACTGCAGCGGGAACGAGCCAACATGTGACCGAGACCTGTGGCTCGGGACACCGTGCTCATGGTCGGAACTGTTTTTCCTACCAGTAAAGGGCGGCTCTTTACAGCCGCCCGAATTCTGGCAGCATGGAGGGCTCTGGGATCGAGGCCTCTCCCCTGGGCTGCTGCGTCCAGCTCAGTCTCAGAAGAGAGTGAGGGCCTCTTCGAGCGCGGGGATCTGGCTGGCTCCACTGACCTGTGACCTCATGAGAGCAGGCTAATAAACCGTTACTGGGGCAGAAAGCCGGTGTCACCTCACTGCTTCAGAGCCCTTCCCCAGAGTAGGCCCCGACCTCCCGGGGGATCTTTCGCATTGGTGTCAGTGGGCTGCCGGCTCTCGGGGACTTCGGAGCATGGTCTCCGGTGTTCTGTCGTCCCGGGTAGAGACCAGCCTAGGCTAAGAAGCATGACTCCATGTACCTCTCCCTGTCACGCATGAGGCCCGAGGTGCCATCCTCAACTCTGAATAAACCAAGTGTGCACACCTGTCGGCCCAGCACTTGGCGGGGTGGGTTAAGCGTGGGGACAGCAGACCCTGTCCCACAAAAACAAACGCACCAAAGGAGCGGAGTTGGAGCTGTGCCCTGCCTGCTCCCGGAGACTCTGGCTTCGACAGAGGGACTGAGCCGGTAGAAGGGATTCTGTTTATTGGAACAATATACACAGTCACAGCTAGATTCCGTCGGACTTCCGTTCACCTGCCACCAACCCCCCCCCCCCCCAGTGTGGGTCGGAGGATCGCAGCTGTGTCTCTAGTCCAGGCCTGGGTCGCTGGCCACGGGGCAGTCATTCCTGGATGTTCTGGCCTATCCATCCCAGCACTGCAGCCACTCGAGTGTAGACACCTGGGAAGTGGGGCCTGCCACAGCCGTAGCCCCAGCTGGTGACCCCAGTTAGCACCCATTGGCCAGACGGCTCCCTGCAGGCCAGGGGTCCCCCTGCATCACCCTGAAGGAGAGAGTGTTCTCAGACCAGCAGCCCTTGGGAGCAGGCGTGACTCCTGCAATTGCACCTCTCTGTCGGACACTAACAAGCACCCTGAGTGGGGCAGAGGCTGCCAAGGAGCCTCGCTTTGGCCGTGTGGGAAATGGGTTCAGTGCCGATGTGCTTTGTTGCTGGCACTGGCTGTGCCTCTGCCAGGTCCTTGTCCAGAGGACCAGCATGTGCGCGTGCGCAGAGCAGGCTGCTGAATGGCTCTTGTTTTCTGCTCCATTCCATTGACAAGGGGCCTTTCTGTGAACCTGGAGGGCGGTGGTGGCCAGGTCCCAGCTGTCCCCCCTGCTGCTCCCCGCACAGAATGGCGTTACGCGCATACGTAGTCTGCAGCACAGCCTTTTTTTTTTTTTTAATATGACTCGTGGGGATCTGGGCTCAGTCCTCCCATTTGCACAGCAAGCATCGCATGAAACACCGTGACCTCCCTTGACTGAGACGCGTCTATGTGGTGTTGGGGCAAGCTGGTCTCAACCCGGTGGTCGCCCTGCCTGGACCCGCCAATAGGATGTGGGTTTAGGAAACCACATGTTGTCTCTAAACATGCAGTTGTGAAATGTGATGTCCCCAGAGTCAGGTGGACTCGGGGAGACTTGGGCAGGCTCAGTCGGAAGATGGCTTGTCCCACAAGCGTGAGGACCCAAGTTAAATCCCAAAACCCATGTAAAAAGCCAGGTGTGGCGAATGCCTGTGCTGCAGCCTCGGGAGATGAGGCAGGACGATTCCCGGAATCCCTGCCTCAAAGGACGGTGGTGGTGCAGGACTTCGGGCCAGCCCGAGCTACATACACGTACTGAGAGAACCCATCTCCACTCACCGAGCAGCTGTCCACGCCCCCCTGTGGGAAGCCTGCGCACAGCATGCGGCTGCTGATCTGAACGGGGTAGAAGCGGCGACAAGTCTGTTCACTGAGGACTCTCACCGCGGCCTTCTGCAGCTGCTGCGCCATGGAGCCTGTGGGATGCAGGGAGTGGGGTGTGGGTGGGGAATGTCTCCAACGCCCCCTCCGCTGCGTCCACCGCACGCGTGCCTACCTCCCTCACGCAACGAGCCCCAGCCTGTGATGACGCAGCGTGCGCCGTCGGGGGGCCGCGCGGGACCTGGGAGGCAGATGGGTCGCACCAAGCGGCTGCGGCGCACGGGCCCCGCCAGCTCCAGCAAGGCCACGTCATAGTCCAGCGTGTAGATGTTGTAGAACGGGTGGCGATAGATGCGCGCCACGCGCTCCAACTGGCCCTCCGTGCTGCTCAGGAATGGAGTGCCCAGGAAGGCCGCCCACTGCATGGGGTCCCCATAGCTGCAGGGCGCGCATGCGTGGGCAATGTCACGGCCCCACGCCTGCCCGAGACACCATCCCAGTGGAAATGGGCTGCTCTGTCCCCTGCCCAACTCAGGATCACCCAGCCAGGAGGAGTGTCCCTCTGAGGGACAACTGCCTCACACACCCTGAGAATTGAAGGTCAAGGCTCTAGACCCCCAGTAGGTCAACTAATGGAAATGGGGACAACACACACACACACACACACACACACACACACACACACACACACACACACACGAGTCCAACAACCACAAGGCTGAGGGAACACCAGCAACCCCACCCATTTCTGCTAGGGCTCTGGGCGCTCCGCCCTCCAGAGTGCAGTCTCCCTCCTGTCCAGGGACCTTCACAGCATGGGACAATCTGTCCCTTTCACCTTGTGACCGATAGGCACATGAGCACATCTTGGGGGTCGATTAAGGGACCCTCCATGTCCGGGACCCTCCCAAGGAGGGACGCTTGGGGACTGGGGCCAGATTGCAGGGGTGGGCTGGGGGAGGGCAGGTGGTCCCCACACCCGGGTCAGGACTCACATGTCGAAACAGTGCGCTGCAGACAGAAGCCACCTCTCGGCCACCAGCACTGCTCCACACCGGTGCTCCCTGCGCCGCAGCCACAGGCTCACTTGCCAGGGCCACTCCCCAAGCGACGCCGCACTGCCGCCCACTATCCGGGTCAGGGCCCTGGGGGGCGCCAGGCCACAGTCTGCGGAAGAGCAAGGTGAGGTGAACCCGTGCAGAGGGTCTTCCTCCCACCCACCCCGAGGCTGGGACCCCAACCCAGCACCCTGTGTCCCGTCACTGGCCACCACCCGGACATTAAGTCGGGTGTCTCTTTCCGGCCCAGCCTCAACCAATACAAAAGGAGTCCAGGGAAAGCAAGACGACCAAGGCCTCATCGGAGGAAAGGGAACTACAGGAGAGTGATTTCGGAGGACCTCAGCCTGTGCGGCCTCCTTCCTAAAGTGAGTTCGGCCACTGGCACCCGGAGCTGGGGTCCCACCTTGGGGCTCCCCAGGGGTCCAGGCTGAGCGTGCCCAGGCCACGGCAATTACCAGGGTCAAGGTCGTCTGAGCTGCAGGTCAGGCTGTGAAGCCAGCGCTCAGGCCGGGATGCTCAGGCGTGGGGTCTCCTGAGGCACAGGGCTTCTGGAAGAGGCCCTGCTGTGACCCCAAGGGCCCACTGCCTCCTCCGCATGTAGCCCCACCTCTGCCTGCTGTTTCAAAGCCACTCAGCCTCCATATCGCCTCAGTGGAGGAGCACCCTGGCTGGCCCAGCACAAAGATGGCACAGTGACATTAGGAGCAGCACCCGACAGTAATGAGAGAAAGGGGTAAGAACGGTCTAGCCTAGGACCCTTTGGGGACTCACCCTGGGCAAGTGTCCCCACAGAAGGGAGTCACAGCTGGGGTGCCTGGATGTGGGAGGCACTTGTAGGACAGTGGGAGGTAGAGACAAACACAGCCCCTCTCCCGCTCTCCTGCCTGTCTTCCTGAGGGACCCCAGCAAGGGGACACTAGGCCTCTCTGCTCACACCACCCTCACAGAGGCTAGGGGGAGGGCAGGGGGCTGTGAGACCCGACCTTGCAAAGCAGACACCGGTGTGTCGTGTCCTCGCCTCTGTAGACAGTCTGCTTTTCCCAGCTTTTGTAAAAAGTTGAGGTTTTAAGACACTATCTTACTGCACATGCAGCCAGAAAGGCCTTAAAGTCCAAGCAATTCTGCCTCAGACTCCAAGACTTCTACACACACCCCCAATCCCGGACAGGGCTTCTCTGTGTAGCCCTGGCTGTCCTGGAACTCACGCTGTAGACCAGGCTGGCCTCCAACAAAGAAATCCGCCTGCCTCTGTCTCCCAAGTGCTGGGATTACAGGCGTGCGCCACCACTGCCTGGCCAGATTCCAAGACTTAAGGTGTGTGGTACCACACTCAAAACTGCAAAGGCATTACTCCTCTCTCCAGAGGCAGAGCCTCCAGAACTGGGCCGGACCATGCCCCCAGTCCCTCACTGAGGGATTCTGAGCAGAGGTTCTACTCTGGCCACGCCCCAGCCCCACTTAGGGGGCAAGATTCTAGGCAGGCCTTTATCTCCATCCTTACTGTTTGCTGATTACAAGTATTCTCACTGAGCTGATCACACTAGCCTTGAAAGACCCTCACAGTCCAGGCTGGCCTTGAACTTGTGATTCTCCTGTTAAACATCAAGAGGAACAGGAGTTCAAGGTCAGCCTTGGCTACAGCTCCTAGTCCCTGGGGAATTGACAACCAACACTAAAAGAGACAGAGGCTGGAGAGGTCGGCCGGCGTGGCTGAGTGCAAGCCTTTGACCCCAGCCCAGACGGTGGCAAAGGCAGGAGGTTGGCTGGGACTTGCCAGCCACTGAAGCCCAGAGGCTGCAGGGCACTGAGGTGCCTGGTGTCGGAGGAGCATTGAGTGTGATAGAGGACAGCATTCACATCCTTGGTGGAGCAGGACACAGACGCCCTCCTCGGGCCTCTGCGCACACAGGCGTGCGTGCACAAGGGCAGAGATGTCAGCACCCGGGTGCAAACGGCAGGCTATGGGGAGAGTGCGCCCCGCAGGCTGGGCGGGCTGCCGCAGGACCGCGGCAACAGACTCCAGCTCAGGAACTGTGGGATGGTGTGTCTTCAGCACCAATGCGCTGTGACAGGGACCCCCCCCCCCCCCCGAGCCAGCCTCTGTCACCATACCTGGCAGGTGAGAGTATGCGGTGGTGCCCGGAGCATTCGGGGCTGGCGTCTGTCCCCTGGTGGTGGTACTCCTGGCAGACAACGTTGTATTGAGTGGTCTAGTGGTCACTCTGATGGTGGCCCTGGGGGTAGCAGGTCTGCTGGTGGTGGCCTCTGGGATAATGGGGCCATCTGCTGTGGTTTTGGGGGGCTCGCTGGGGGTGAGCCGTGTGCTGGAGGTGTGGGGATGAGCCATGGAGCCGGGGTCTGAGGACATGGCCTTCAGGATCCAGTCCTTGAGGCGCGTGACTCGTGCATATACACCAGGCTTCTTAGCTTGGCCACAGCCAATGCCCCAGCTCACGATGCCGGCCAGGTAAAAGACACCAGGTGTCTCCTCACACGCCAGGGGGCCACCAGAATCACCCTGCAGGAGGATACCAACAGGCCTTTTGGGGACACCATCCAAGAAACAGGCTCCACTCCCATTAGACATCAGGCTTCACATTCAGGTGTGGCTGTGTGACCTCAGGCAGATTCCTTTCCTTCTCTGATCCTTTATCAATTTTTTTCCCCTGAGACAAAGTTTCTCCATGTATCCCTGGCTATCCTAGAACTTACTCTGTAGACCAGGCTGGCCTTGAACTCACAGAGATTCACCTGCCTCCACCCCCATGTGTGCCACCACTGCCCAACCGTCAATCATTCTTGTTTTAACTTTTTTCAGTACTGGGGATGGAATCCAGGGCCACAAGTGCTTGCCACTGAGCTGCCCCTGGAGCCCGGGTAGGAACGGAGGCACCCCGAGGGCACGCACCTGGCAGGAGTCGACTCTGCCCTCCAGGAAGCCGGCACAGAGCATGCGCTCAGTGAGGGAGAAGTTGTACAGGGCTCCACACACCGTCTGCTCTATGATGCCCACGGACGCCTTCTGTAAGATGTCGGGCTTGGTGGCTGCCAGGAAAGAGTACATCAAGCCGGGCGGTGGTGGCGCACGCCTTTAATCCCAGCACTTGGGAGGCAGAGGCAGGCGGGATTTCTGAGTTCGAGGCCAGCCTGGTCTACAAAGTGAGTTCCAGGACAGCCAGGGCTATACAGAGAAACCCTGTCTCGAAAAGCCAAAAAAAAAAAAAAGAGTACATCAAGCCAGGCCCGAGAGCACCATCTCTACCCTGGGGCCAGCCCACAGAGCCCACAGGAATGTTTGCTTTGTTTTGTCTAAGACAGGGTCTCACTGTGTAGCTCTGGCTGTCCTGGAGCTGACATCCTCCTGCCTCTGCCTCTCTGATGATGATTAAAGGTGTGCACCCCACACCTGGCTTTCACAGGAATTTTCATTTCTCCCTGTGGGGCTGGAGTGGAACCCAGGACCTTTGCACATACTAAGCAACCCAACTCACTCTCTCTCTCTCTCTCTCTCTCTCTCTCTCTCTCTCTCTCTCTCTCTCTCTCTCTCTTTTGGGGGGGGGAGTTGGCGACAGGGTTTTTCTGTGTAGCCCTGGCTGTACTGGAACTCACTCTGTAGACCAGACTGGTCTACAGACTGGTCAGAAATCTGCTGCCTCTGCCTCCCAAGTGCCGGGATTAAAGGCGCCACCATTGCCTGGCGCAACCCAACTCTTGAGTTCTTTAGGGTCTCACTATGAAGCCCAGGCTGTTCTTAAATCTATGACAATCCTGCCTCTGTCCCCGAGTGCTGGGAAGACAGTGTAGGCACCACTCCCCGCTTTGACAAATTTGTCCGTAAAGGACCAGCAGAGTAGTGCTTGACTCCTTGGTGGGTCACATGTCAGAGACCCCGGATATCAGATGTTTATGTTACCATTCACACCAGTAGCAAAGTTATAGTTATGAAGTAGCAACAAAATAACTCCGTGGTTGGGGGTCCCCGCAACACGAACTTTCTTGAAGGGCTGTTGCTGCACTGGGAAGGTTGAGGACCACTGTGCTAGGCATAAAGGCTTTCGGCTGTGTGGTCCAGATAATTATTCAGCCACGCGGAAGAAACGTCTGTGATAAGCTACCCTGCGAGTGAATGGATGCGGAAGGGACCTCACGGCAATAAAGCATGCTTTATCCCAGTCCACGAGCTCTGGCATAGCAAGAGGCTGGCGGCTCAGGTCTGTGGGACTAAAGCCACTGGGTCAGTACCAACCTTTTTTTGCAGCCATGGTCAATGAATGTATGGCTCTTGTGCCAATAAAACTTTATTTATACACACAAATGAGGGCCCACGTGGAGACACCAGGAGACATGGAGAGGCACTTGGGACCCGCACAGAGTGAGGAGTGGTTCAGGACCCGGGTGAGGGAAGCCATGCTGCATCCCTCCCAGGCCGGGCCCCATAGATACGCCAGCCATCATTCCCTCTGGGACCTGCTCACCATTTCCCTCCTGCATGTTGCCCCAGCCTGAGATCAGACACTTCCGGCCCACGGGGAACTTGTGGATGGCCAGGGGAAGACAGACCGGCTGGATGTACTTGTTGAAGACCAATGGCTGGACCAACTCCAGCAAGGCCACGTCAAAGTCCAGGATTCCAGGGTTGTAGCGAGGGTGCAGGGCCACCCTTCGCAGCCCCAGCTTCACGGGGCTCCCGCCGACACCCAGCAGGGACGCGGTGCCCAGGTGGGCGTGCACCTGCTCCACTTTGGTGCTGCAGAGACAGACCTCAGACTTTCCCACCCGGACGGACCCCAGGAAAAGGCCCTGCTGCAGAGCGCCTTGCTTTTGCCACTCTGACAGAGACCCTAGCAAGTGTACCAGTGTTGTAGGTTACCGCAGGTCAGAATCCCCCTGCTGTAGAGCCCGAAGGTTGTGGTTCTGGGCAACCCCGTGTAAGAGCATTCAGGGAACAATTTCCTGTTTATTGTCTGGTTTGGCTTGTCAATTTTGAGCCTGGCTGACAGGAGAAAACACGGCACTAGCTAGTTGGCGCTTGCTGCGTACAGTGAGGGTCTGCTATGGGGGCTTTTGGGAGACCTTACTGGTTGAAACAGTGGGCGGCGGACAGCAGCCAGCGGTCACCCACCACGGTGGCTCCGCAGAAATGTCTGGATCCTTCCTTCAGGCTGGCCTGCCAGGGCACCTCCCCAGACAGGGCGCTGATCCCGCCCACAATCCGAGTGGGCTTGTCCATTGCCGGCCTGGCCCCACACTCTGCCAGGAGAGAGGAGGAGGAGGGGCAGTCATCCACTCTGCGGTACCCATTCTGGATCTAATACATACAGAGCGATTGGGATGTCACCCGGGGCGACAGGTTTGAGGGAAACTACTACTTGCAGTGACTGAGGTCCCCTGATGAGACTCACAGGACCCACAATGTCACGTCTACATGGTGGCAAGTGCCAGTCATCCCAGCGCTCAGAAGCTGAGGCAGGGGGATTGTTCTGAGTTTGAAGTCAGTCTGGGGTACAAATGATGCTGTCCCAAAAGGGTGGGAAGGAGAGAAGGAAGAGGGAAGAAGCGGGGAACAGGGCTGGCTGGGATAACCGGGGTTCCAGCATCACAACATACGCAAAAAAAACAAGACATTCAAGGCTGATAAAGCACTGATACGTGCAGGAACGGGGATGGTACCCAGCAGGACCACGCTGGTCATCGCAGAGGCTCAGCCGCCCAGCTCCCCCAGGCACCTCACGTAACTTCCTGATGGCCTTGCAGGTCACTCTAACTATGCTGACCACATTTCCCATGCACCTACATTATACTTTGAGTGGAGCCAGCAGTGGTGGCCTTTAATCCCAGCACTTGGGAGGCCAAGGCAGGAGGATCTCTGTGAGTTCAAAGTTTACATGGTCTACATAATGAGTTTCGTTCTGGCCAGGCCTCTTAGTGGGAAAAAAAAAAAAAACATTTTTCAAAAAATATTTGGGCCTGGAGAGATGGCTCAACACTTAAGAGCGCTGGCTGCTCTTCCAGAGGACCCGGGTTCAATTCCCAGCAACCACATGGCGGCTCACAACTGTCTGTAACTCCAAGATCCAACACCGTTGTACAGACACACATAAAGGCAAACACTAGTGCACACAAAATAAAAAGTAAATATTTAAGAACTTAAGATTAAAAGAAATGTCCTCCCAGTGGCTAACCTGTAACAGATGCATGTTCATGGCTGACATCAGGAATAAACTGCTAATCCCCTATTGATGGCTTTATAGGGGACATCAATAAGCAATTACCAATTTCCCACCAAATGTCAAGACAGTTGCCAACAATACACTGCTGACCTTCCATCAAGCTCTTTTATGGCAGACACCAATAATCAATCACCAATTTCTCACTGAGGAGTCGAGGCAGAAGGCATTGGCGATCAATCACCAATCCTCCACTTAGAGACATCCGGTTGAGGCACTGGCCGTCAAACCGGAGAAGCTGAGTTTATTTCCCTGAAAGCTAGTGGTGGGAGGAGAGAACCAGTTCCTGCAAGTCCGTCCTCGGGCAAAATCAGTTGTTAATCTCCCACAGTATCAAGGCAGACATCAATAGTTAATCACAGCCAGGCCTGGTGGCACATGCCTTTAATCCCAGGCAAAAACAAAACAAAACAAAACAAAACAAAACAAAACAAAACAAAACAAAACAGGCGGATGTCTGTGAGTTCGAGACCAGCCTGGTCTACACAAAGAGTGAAAGGACCACCGCTCAGGCTACAAAGAGAGACCCTGTCTCAACATCCCCCTCCTCCAAGCATACAGTCAATTACCAGTTCCTTGTAGTCTTTCCTGACAGACACTGACAATCAATCACCAATCTCACACTGAGCACATCGAGATTTCCATTAACTAGATGGCCATCTTCAGCCAGGGTTATATGGCAGACATCGATAATCAACTGAGCACTTGCTGAACCCCGCAGGCAGGAGCCAGTGAGACTGGATCCTTGGTCTCCTTGCAGCTCGGTGCTGAGGAGAGGATCATTGGTCTCCTTGCAGCTCGGTGCTGAGGAGAGGGGGTACTAATCTGACCCCGCCTGGGAAGGGACACCTGCCTGGCATCCAGAATACCTTGTGGCTTGGCCGCAGTGCTGGGGTGCGGTGGCACAGGGCTGGGGGCAGCGGTGGGTTTAGCAGAGGTGCTGGGTACCCGGCTCTCATGGCTGGTAGGCCAGGGAGTGCTGGGGGTGGCGGGCGCTGGAGCCGCGGTGGGGACCCCAGGCACGTCCCCTGCGCTGGTCACCACCTCCAAGATCCAATCCCGTAGCCTGGTGACTCGGGTGTAGACCCCGGGACGCCTCGCCTCTGCACAGCCGATTCCCCAGCTCACAATACCAGCCAGGAAGAACCTTCCGGAAGGCTCCTCACAGACCAGGGGTCCTCCAGAGTCGCCCTGGAAACAAAGGCACATTCTCAGTTTGGGGGCGGGACTCTCCCACGACAGTTGCCAGAGGCGGACAGCCCAGGGTGGGGCCTGAACCCTCCTTCCACATGGGCTCACAGGTAGGCTGTGGATAGAGACAGACGGGGGTCACTGGGAGGTCTGTGGCCTCACAGAGGGAGCACCGGGTAGGAGCACGGCAGAGAGCGAGGATAGCAAATGTGACGTCATTATCACACGTGCCGGAGCCGCATGCCGTTGTGTAATTACTTATTTAGATCTTTATGTGGTGAATATTTAGTCTGTGATTATTGTCAGTGCACCACTTTTTTGCCCGGTGCTCTCAGAGGCCAGAAAGCATCGGATCTCCCAAAACTCTTAACCACTGAGCCACCCCTTCGGCCCCAGCACTCAGGAGGCAGAGGCAGGCAGATCTCTGAGTTTGAGGCCAGTCCGGTTTGCAGAGAGATATAGTCTACAACGGCCAGGGCGACACAGAGAAAAATCTGTCTGGAAAAACCAACAAAACAAAATAAAAATATGCAGCGACTTCGGTGTTTAGAGAATACAGTCACCTACTATGGCCCAGTTTCGATACTTCTGGCTCGTTTCCCTTTTGAGACAGGGCCTCAGGCCTTGAACTCCTGAGGGCTGGTTCATTCCACTTGCTTGTCCTCCGGAGGGAGGGGACAGAGGAGAATGGCTTCACCCTGGCAGCCCACCTGGCAAGAGTCCACCTTCCCATCCAGGTAGCCAGCACACACCATCCTGTCTGTGAGCGAGTGGCCGTACAGGCTGGAACACAAGCTCTGGTCCAGCAATTCCACCGTGGCCTTCTGAAGGACCTCTGGCTTCACCACTGCCCACAGGGCAACAGAGAAAAGCAGGTAAGAGTGCCGGAACCCCAGCAGCCACTTTGAGCCAGGAGACTGAATACCATTTCCTCTTCTGGTTCTCACGCTGCGGGGACCCACCTGACCTTCACGCCGACAGACATCCACGTCTACTTAGGTGCTAACTCCTCATCTCCCCTCCCCCACACAGGCTGGCTGCACCATATCTGCTTCTCTCTCCACGCGCTTAGGTGCCAACCCCGACTTGCCCGAGGGTGAACTCACTCTCCAGCACAACAGCTCAGCCCCAGATGAGACACATTCACTACCGGCTGCTTATGATTATAGGTTTTTATTGTTTTCTGAGACACGGTCTCTTACAGCCCAGGCTGACCGAACTCACTTTATAGCTAAAGACCTTGGACTTCTGACCCTCCTGACCCTCTGAGGGTAAATTTGGGGATGACAGCTGTAGTCCACCAACTTTAACTCTACACAATTTCTTCTTACTTTTTCTTTACCGGGGGGTATGGAAGCCACAGGCTCCCCACTGGTTAGCTAAAAACTCCACCCCAGCCCCTCACTGCGGGATTCTAGGCCAGGGCTCCACCCTGACCACACCCTAGCCCTGCTTTCAGTCTTTGAGAACAAGTATTTCCAAGGTCCCTGGACTGATCCCCTGCCTCAGACCCCCAGATTATGAGCTCGGAGGGAGGAGACACCATTGCCCTGGTCATCTACTCTGGGGCTAGAAAGTCTCAGTTAGGAGTGGGGGGGGGGTGCAGGCTTACGGAAGTCCTCCTTCAGGTAACCCCAGCCCGAGATCAGGCACTTCTTGCGCGGCGGGAAGACRTGCGTGGCCGCGGGGAGGCAGGCAGGCTGCACATAGCGGCCGAAGGGCAGCGGGCGCGCCAGCTCCAGGACCGCCACGTCGAAGTCCGCCGTGTCCGCGTCATAGGCGGGATGCTTGGCGATGCGGAGCACGCGTGCGCGCACAGCGCTGGCCTCTGAACCGCTCAGGTGCACACTGCCCGCCTGGGCGGCCCACTGCGCAGGGTCCTGGAATCTGGAGGGCCCGAAGGGGTGCGACTTAACAGGGAGTTCGGAGGAGTAAAGTGCAGACTCTTGTGGCCAAGCCTGCCTGTCTGAGTTCAATTCCAGGGACACATATGGTGGAAGGAGAGATCTGCAAGTTGTCCTGCACACACACGCACTCACACACACCACGCACGCACACACATATGCACGTGCACGCACACACACCAAGCACACACATGCACGCATGCGTGTGTACACACATATACTCACACATGCAACACACCACCCACGCAACGCTCTCGCACACACCACGCACACACACATATGCACATGCACACACATACGCACTTGCACATGCGCGCACACACACACCACGCGCACGCACACATATGCATGTGCACACGCACACCACGAGTGTGCACGCACACACACTGCGGCACATACAGATGCTAAATAAAAGCTGAACAGGATTGTGCATGCACTTGATGCAGGCACATGGAAGGCAGAGGCAGGCTGATCTGTGTGAGCTCAAGGCCAGCCTGGGCTACACACCCAGTAAGTTTCAGGACAACTACATAGTGAGAATGTGTCTCAAAATTAAACAAGTAGCCGGGCGGTGGTGGTGCACACCTGTAATCCCAGCACTTGGGAGGCAGAGGCAGGCGGATTTCTGAATTCGAGGCCAGCCTGGTCTACAGAGTGAGTTCCAGGACAGCCAGGGCTGTACAGAGAAACCCTGTCTCGAAAAAACCAAAAAAAAAAAAAAAAAAAAAAAAAAAGAATGCAGACTAGAATGTGGGGATGGATATCTGTAATCCCGGCACTTAGGAAGCTGAGGCAGGAGGATTATGAGTTCCTGGAAAGCCTGGGGAACCTAATGAGGCTTTGTCTTAAATCTAAGTAATTAATTAATTTTAAAAGAGAAAAGAGGGGGCTGGAGAGATGGTTCAGCTGTTAAGAGCACTGACTGCTCTTCCAGAGGTCTTGAGTTCAAATTCTAGCAACCATATGGTGGCTCACAA
The DNA here is from genome assembly GCA_002335545.1 of Apodemus speciosus. Lineage (NCBI taxonomy): Eukaryota > Metazoa > Chordata > Mammalia > Rodentia > Muridae > Apodemus > Apodemus speciosus. Next base: position 738,604 of record BDUI01000023.1, read on the forward strand.
CCATCTGTAAAGTGATATGACGCCCTCTTCTGGTGTGTCTGATGTCAACTACAGTGTACTTATATAAATAAGTAAATCTTTTTACTTGAGAGACAGACAGTGAGAGAGAGAGAGAGAGAGAGGGGGGGGCGCAGAGGTTGAGAGAAATGGACGCTCTTGCAGAGGACCCGGGTTTGAGTCCCAGCACCCACATATAGTGTGGGTCCCAAGCATCTCCACTCCCAGGGGACTCAAAGCCCGCTTCTGTTCTCTACTGGCGTCAGGCATGCATACGGTGCACCAACCAACAGACATGCAAGCAAAACATTCATAGATGTAATTAAATAAACCAAAGGGAGAAGAGAGGGAAAGAATCAAGAGTGGACTTTGGGAAAGGAGGGAGTACGGAGAGGCGCAGGGGTTGGGCCGAACCCTTGCATTGGTAGCCCAGGCCAGGTGGGACTCACTCGTTGAAGCAGTGGGCAGCAGACACCAGCCACCTGGCACCGATGATGGTGGCACCGCAGAAGTGTTCGTGATTCTCCCGAAGGCTGACCTGCCAGGGGAACTCCCCGGGTGCAGCCTCCACGCCACCCACAATCCTGCCGGCCGACCTCCAGGCAGGCTGCCAGCCACAGTCTGCAAGACACAGGACCACCAGCCTGGACCATGACCCGGGGGCAACCAGTCAGCCAGAGAAAGGCTCGGCCGGTGCCCGGGCATGAAGGTCATGTGACCTATTGTTTATTTTTATTTTATTAATTTCTTTCTTTTTTAAAATGTACTTATTATGCATACAGCATTCTGTATGCTAGAAGAGGGCACTTGTGGTTGCTGGGAATTGAACTCAGGACCTCTGGAAGAGCAGGCAGTGCTCTTAACTGCTGAGCTATCTCTCCAGCCCGCTAATTTCTTTCTTTTAAAACAGACTCTTTCTTATTCCAGTCCAAGCTGGCCTGGAACTCGTGCTCTTCCTGCCTCAGCTCCGGAGTGCGTGGAGCCGCTCAGGCGCCGCTGAGCCCTGTGGGGCGCTTTCGTGGTTAGTAATGATTGGTGCTGGAGAGCCACGCCCACCATGGGTGGCGCCAACCCCTAGGCTGCAGATCCTGGGCTGTAATGAGACTARAGGGAGTGAGCCCAGGCTACCTCCAGCCTCTGCTTGAGTTCCTGCCCTGCCTTCTCACGAGGAACTGGGAGCTAAAAGACTGTTTCCTATCGAGTAGCACAAAGCAAAGGAGGACTCTTGTGCTGCCTCCCTGTGCAGGCTGAGAACACTGGAAAATTATCAATCACAATATATGATAAAAAAAAAATACCACGGTGTTTTCTTCACTTCTTGCTTAGATCTGAGCAATCCTCGTTCCTGGCAGCATAGAGCTCTAGGCTCCCCCCATCCCCACCCCCACCCCCGTTTTCTCTGAGGACTGTCGCCTCCGGGCACTGCCACACGCCTCTCTTCCCCGTCCCAGCCCATGAACCACGTTCACCGTGCACCCAGACCACACAGACACTGACCGCACTGCGCCTCGTCAGACCCGTCGGAGCAGTCCACCCTGTCGTCACACTCTGGGTTCTCTTTGCTCACACACTGACCGTTCTGACAGGAGAAGGCATTCCCGGGGCAGTGGCCTGGGGACAGAGAACCAAGCTGGAGACCCGGAGAACCTCTCGTTTGCAGAGGCGGCGACCTGAGGGGCCCTCTAGGTAACTCCCCAGCGTGAGAACCTCTGTGGGCTTTTTGCTTATCTCTGCAGATAAAGACAGGGCATGTGTGAGACATGAGTGAGTGAGTGTGTGTGTGTGTGTGTGTGTGTGTGTGCGCGCGCGCACGCGCACATGTAAGACAGGGTCTCTCTGTAGTCTTGGATGGTCTGAAACTCACTTCACAGACAAGGCTGGCATTGACCTCACAGAGATCCAGTGCCCGCCCCCAGCTGCTGGGATTAAAGGCTTTGTTCTTACACTAGAATTCCACCACCTGTGATGGCTGATCTTAATGGTCTCCTTGGTGTGATCTAGAAAGAGTCTGGAGACAAGCCTCTGCTCATCTGAGAGGAAGCTGGAGCTCCGGTGGTCGCCTCTCTTTGCTTCCTGACCGAGGACTCCACTTCCTGCTCCTGCCACCACTCCCTCGCCGATGTGATGGCCTTCTGAACTGTGGCCAAGGTAAGCCCTCCCTCCCTCCCTCAAGTTCCCTGCATCGGGTGTCTTGTCACAGTGACAGAGGGGTGACAGAGGAAAAACATAAAAATGAATCCACAGTGGCTGGGGAAGGGAGTGTACACGTTTATCCCCGGCACTCAGGAGGCAGAGGCAGGTAGAGCTCTGAGTTTGAGGCCAGCCTGGGCTACATAGGGAGATCCTGCCTTGGATAAACTACCCAATAGCACACCCCTGCTGCAAAGCCTAGCTCCCCAGGCCCACAGCTCTTCCCAGGGAGGCCACAGGCCTGCAGGAGCTGCACACACATGCCAGACAGAAGCTGAGGGGCCCAGGCCAGTCCTACCTGACTTTAAGTCCCTCTCAGTCAGCGGACCTTCACACCTTCCTGAAGCAGAACAGACAAAGCCACGTGAGAGGCAAGCGATGGTTCGTGCCTGTTACTGAGGCTGAGGCAGGAGGATTGTGAACCTGAGGTCAGCCTGGGCAGCAATGAGGAGGTCCTCTCTTGCTCCCTCTCCCTAAAAGGTCAACTGCATTGAGCGCTGGCTCCTCAGGACACTTGCTGCAGGCCATGGCAGAGCCACCAACACGTTAACTTGGCTGGTGAGGGGACAGCGCTGAAGAGACACACTGGCGGCCACTGTCAAAGCAGGAGCACACTGCCACTGAGGAATTTCCTAGAAGATGGACTGGAACGGTGTCTGTGAGACCTCACACATCATGTCAGCGCCAAGGAACAGTGAGGTCAAGTGACAAGCATTTAACGGCTGAGAGGTCTGACCTGGTTTCTAACCTGCCCCTCCCAATCTTTGTCTCGCTTGATCTGTAGACCAGGCTGGCCTAGAACTCAGAGATCTGCCTGCCTCTGCCTCCCAGGTGCAGGGATTAATGGTGTGTGCCACCCCTGAATGGCCAGTTTTTGGTTTTTTGAGACAGGGTCTTATTATGTTGCCCAGGTTGGCCCCAGTTCCTGAAGAGGCTGGGGGATGGGCCTGTAGCTCAGGATAGCCTCCATGCAAACTGTACTTGAAGTTAATGTAACCACTGGGATGCCTGTTAGCCACAGATAGCGCTTGTGTTGTGGGGAGGACGGAGCCACCTGTGTTCTCAGACTGAGTGTGTTTGCACAGCAGCCAATGGCTGGGCAGGGAGATGGAGGCGGGACTCCTAGGATTCCTGGAGAAAGGAAGGAGAGCAGAAGATAATCTGCAGTAAGAGGGGCACAGGACAGACCACAGCCTGAGGGAGCAGGAGGGCGAGAGAGACGGCCGGAATGCAGGTGCAAAGGGAAAGTGGCCCCATGGGAGGGGCACCCAGACGGAACCAGGGCAGCGAAGATACAATGGATATTTAGTAAGAATTAACTCAAGAGTATTGGAGGGGAGTGGTAGCGACAGGCAGGTTTGAAGTGCCCAGTCATTGTGCTAGTTAAGGCATATTAAAAACAAGTCAGCGTGTGTGTGCGTGTGTCTGTCTGTCTGTCTGTCTGTCTTTCATTGGTAAATCCAGGGTGGGTGCAGAGCCCTAGATATATTTCTTTTGAGCCCTAGATATATTAAATAAATACTTATATCAATACAGGAGGAGAGGTTATTGTGCACAGGAGTGGCTCACCTCCCCAGTGGGACAGACGGAGATGGCTTACATATAATTAATGTTTCTCTGGGTAACCTGCTGTCCTGGAACCCACTCTGTAGATCTGGCCTCACACTCAGAGATCCCCTGCTGCCTCTGTCTCCTGAGTGCTGAGTTAAAGCATGTGCCGCCACTACCTGGCCAGATATTTTTAAATTAATTTATGTGTGGGGTGATTTGCATGTGTGTTTGTATGCAAGAGGGCATAGGATCCCCTGGAGGTGGAGCAACAGAGGCTTCGGGCAGCGATGTGGGTGTTGGGAACGGAGCCCACAATATCTCCAAGAGCAGCCGGTGATCTAACCACCGGGACCCTCCCTAGCCCCAGGTCCCCTTCACACACTTCAGAACAGGTCCATCGGGACGTGTGACTCGTTTAGTTCTGGTATTTTCTGATTTGTTTTTGGGACCACAGTGAACCCAGGATGTCTAGAACCATGGAAAAAAATAGTCCATGGCGGTGTGGGTGAGACGCGCGCCCTGCGGCAGAGGGCGTGAGGGCCCGTGTGTCTCCCTCCTTCCATGGGGTGAAGAGTTTTTAAATTTTGAAGCTCTATGCAATTTGAGTTGCGCACTGCTCCCAACAACCCCTTGTCTCCCAGACCCGCCAGCTACCCACCTCCTGTGAGCTCAACTGACGTGACGGTGCCGTAGGCGGCCAGGGAAAGGCCTTGCTCCTGCAGCCTTGCCTGGACTCCCTTCTGCAAGATGTCTGCTTCCTGCTCCAGGCTCAGTGGCCAGAGGGCTCGGAGCATAAAGTGTAGCCGGAAATGCACAATCACGCTGGAATTGCCATTCCTGGGACAAAGGGGGGGGAGCTCACTGCTGGGAATTTCCAGAATCTTCTGGAAGGTTCTGGAATTATCTATTATCTTCTGGCATCTCCAAAATGTCTACCAAGGTTGCTACACCCTCACAGAGGCCCCCAACTCACCTGTAACTAAGCACCGTGCAGCCTGTGCAGCTCGATTCTAACTCTGTTTTTTGGAAACTACTCACAAACTGCAACAGAAATGAGAGCATTGAAACTAAAACCACAGAGAGACAAACGGGACTACAGCCAGAGATCAGGTCATGTGGAAAACACTCTTCTGTCAAAAGATTAACAAACAGTGCAGTCGAGGCATGTAGTGGAATATTATGCAGCCGTGGAAAAGCAGACAAGAGTATATGCTACCTCCAGGTTATAACCACAGAGACTGAAAACAACATCTCAAACAGTTTCAGGCACATTCACAGCTGCACAGGTCAGAGCAACTGAGAGGTAGGAGCAGCTGCGTGTCCATTAGAGATGGATGGG
>BDUI01000023.1:746279-756675 GCA_002335545.1 Apodemus speciosus
AAAGAAAGAAAGAAAGAAAGAAAGAAAGAAAGAAAGAAAGAAAGAAAATCCCTCAAAAATGATGAAAAGGTTTCTGTACCACGTGGACTGACAGGACGCCCTCAAAGGGGCGGGCGCAAGGGGAGAGAAGAACGCTACCGCTAGTGACAGGCACAGCCACTAGGGGGCAGCACTCAGCCATGTCAGGTTGCGGCGACCCAGCCGGCCCGGAGAAGTGTGATACAGTTGGGGACTGTAGAGCAATTATCGATCTATTCTTTTTATCTTTTATTGAGACGGGGTTTCTCTGTGCAGTCCTGACTATCCTAGACTCTCTCTGTAGACTAGGCCAGCCTCAAACTCACAGAGATCCTCCTGCCTCTGTGTCCTAAGGGCTGGGATTAAAAGGTGTGTGTCACCACTGCCCAACCAAATTGCTTTTTTCCACACAAGAAAGTTTCCCAGTTTGTGCCCATTATCAAAGTCTCACAGAATAACCATGCTAACAGGCTGGCTGTGGCTGAGCCTACCCCTCACAGGGGGCCCCTCCCGCAGCAGGCTCCCCAGTGCTGCCTCAAGGGGCTGTCAAAACTGTCCCATGAGCCGGGCAGTGGTGGCGCACGCCTGTAATCCCAGCACTTGGGAAGCAGAGGCAGGCGGATTTCTGAGTTCGAGGCCAACCTGGTCTACAGAGTGAGTTCCAGGACAGCCAGGGCAACACAGAGAAACCCTGTCTCAAAAAAAAAAAAAAAAAAAAAAAAAAAAAAAGCCTGACACTTGTCTGCTCCCTCGCTAGTGGACCACAGGGCTGACCGACCACTCCTTCCGGTCACCCGCAGTGACCTCCCGCCCACCCAGCACATTCCTGGACCTCAGAGCTTGTCCTTGCCAGCTTCTGGCTCTGGCTGGAAGGTCAGTCCTTTGACACTTGGGATGTCCCTTTGCATGGTCCCTGCCCCGAGGACCCAAGCCTTCCTCCTGCCACTTACCCAAAAGGACTCCCAGGGTCAGGGTGGCCAGGCTGATGGCCACCACGGCCATGACAGCCGTTCGACAATGGCCAGAGTCTGGAGCAGGGACAGGGGCATCCTTTGTCACCTCTGGCACAAGTTGTAAGTCCGGTGCAGTGGGCTCCATAGCTTAGCAAAGGTTAGCTCCAGCTTTGGAAAAAAAAAAAAAGGACAAAGGGTTTGTCTGACATTCAGCAGACAGGATTGAGAGGACAGGACAGGCCCAACCCAGCCACTGTGGCCCAGTCTGCCCTGGGTACTAGGATGAAGGCGCGAACCAGAAGCCAGAGATAAAAACGTCATCAGTGTTGAAGTGTGAGAGAGAGATGGGTCAGTGGCTGGGGCACCTGCTGCTCTCGCAGAGGACCCAGGTTTGATTCCCAGCGCCCGGATGGTGGCTCATAACCACCTCTAAGGCCAGTTCCAGAAACTGGTGCCCCCTTCTGGCCCCTGAGGGTAGTGCGCTCACATGCACACAGACACATGTGTAAAACTAAATGTTCCTAAAAAAACGAGAGCGCCCAGGCGCGTGTGTGTGATGTCACACACAGCAGACACGGTTCCATCGCTGAAGTTTGTCCCTGCAATGCTTCAGTCCCTCATGTTTGTGTCAGACTCCAGGGAGGCTGCGGAAACCTCAGTGCACACCTGTGGTTTCAGCACTTGACAGTGGTCGAAGGATGGCTGTGTGCTGAAGGCTAGCCTGGGCTACAGAATAAAGTCTGTTTTTAGTCATCAAAACTTAATAAAAACTTTTTTTTTTTTTTTTGGTTTTTTTGAGACAGGGTTTCTCTGTGTAGTCCTGGCTGTCCTGGAACTCACTCTGTAGACCAGGCTGGCCTCGAACTCAGTAATCCGCCTGCCTCTGCCTCCCAAGTGCTGGGATTACAGGCATGCGCCACCACGCCCGGCTAAAAACTTAATAAAACAAGTAAACACATAAATGCCGTACTAAAGTTATGAAAGGACCAGCAATCAAGGCACTTGCTGATGAGCGTAATGAGCTGTGATACCCCAGACCGACATCAGGAAGGAGAGAACCGGCTTCCTCTGACCTCTGTACACACTTGGCCCCCATGGCTTTCCCTCACTCTCCTCCGAGAAGTCCACTCCCACACTTGCAGGGGCAGTTTTCCCTGAGCCTGTCCTTTCCATGTAGTCAAGGAAGGCCTTGTACTCACAATCCCATCAACACAAAGATATCTATTTTCATTTCATTTGCCAGACTGTGGTAACGCATACCTTCAATCCCAGCACTCAGAGACAGAGGCAGGAGGATCTACATGAGTACCAGTCTAGTGAGGGTTCCATCAGGGAACCCTGCCTCAAAAAAGAAAAAGGGAGAGAGAAAAAGACAGAGGAGGGAGAGGGAGAGCGAGAGTGAGAGAGAAAAGTAACCATTTCATTTCATTGATCTCATGTAGCCCAGACTAGCCTTGGACTCCTATTGACTCCACCTCCAGAGTGCAGGGGTGACAGGCACGCACCCCGCATTCCCTGACACCCATGTGGACCTGAGAGCACCCCTTTGCTAACCCTGGTATTCCCAGGCTAAAGCCAAGCCAAAATGTCCTGTCCTTAAGGGGATTTGCCTCTGCCTGAATAGTTATTCAGACCGCCCATGGCCACCGTGCACAGCAGAGGGGACAGGGTAAGTGGCCCAGTGTACCGGCTGGTTCTGTGTGTCAACGTGACCTGCTTGAGTTCCAGTCCTGACTTCCCTTGGTGATGAACAGCTGTGTGGAAGTGTGAGCTGAATAAGCCCTTTCCTCCCCAACTTGCGTCTCGGTCATGGTGTTCGTGCAGGAACAGAACCCTGACTGAGACACCAGCCATGACAACACTTAGGTCTTTATTCTTCTACTTGAGCTACAGAGCGTCAGGAGGAGAGCGACCACCTCCCTGAACCAGTCACTGAAGGGAGAGACAGAAGCCAAAGAGCCGCTCTGAACAACGAGGTCTCAGCTCAGACAGCAGGGGAGAGACCTCCTCGACAGACATGCACATAATCACAGATGTGCACACACAGGTGACAGGTAACACACATTCACACACATGTGCATACGTGTACACACACACGCACATTCATGCACGTGCACACGCACAACTCAGATATACATAGTGCACACATAAGTACACATGCACACGTGCGTGCACACGAGCCCTCACACACTCTGCGCCTGTCCCGTCCCTGAGGACTCGCTCTCACTGCCATTCAGCACTTTCTCTCCATAGACACAGAGCCCAAAAGGGGGCTGATTCAACTCTCTGAACCTTGGGAGACCTGAGCTGGGGAGACCAGGCTGCCAAGAACTGTTTCACCACAGCCAGGCATGGTAGCACCTGTCATCCCAGCATCCAAGAAGCTGAGGCAGGGGGATTTCTACGAGTTCCAGGCACRTCTAGGCTGCCAAGTGAGACATTGTAACCAAAAATGGGGAGGAAGTGGATGCAGGGCATGGAACCCAGAGCACTTCCTGGTCAGCTCTGGTGCACAGCGCCCGGCCTCGGAAGGCCGGGTCTGCCCTGACACGGTCTGTAAGTAGGGTTTATGGGGGTAAACATGGCATCTGCTCAGCAATAGGTCATGTCTTAGTCAGGGTTCTGTTCCTGCATGAACACCATGACCGAGACGCAAGCTGGGGAGGAAAGGGTTTATTCAGCTCACACTTCCACACTGCTGTTCATCACTAAAGGAAGTCAGGACTGGAACTCAAGCAGGTCAGGAAGCAGGAGCTGATGCAGAGGCCATGGAGGGATGTTNACTGGAACTCAAGCAGGTCAGGAAGCAGGAGCTGATGCAGAGGCCATGGAGGGATGTTCCTTACTGGCTTGCTTCCCCTGGCTTGCTCAGCTTGCTCTCTTATAGAACCCAAGACCACCAGCCCAGAGATGGTACCACCCACAAGGGACCCTCCCCCCTTGATCACTAATTGAGAAAATGCCCCAGAGCTGGATCTCATGGAGGCACTTCCCCAACTGAAGCTCCTTTCTCTGTGATGACTCCAGACTGTGTCACGTTGACACACAAAACCAAACAGTACAGGTCACCTGACCACTTCTGTGCACTGACAGCAGTGTTCTCTGAATGGAGGCACTCCCTCCTGGGGGAAGGCTTTCTAGACTCCCAGACTTCCTGAAATTCCCATGATTCATAAGTGCCAGGGAGAGGGGACTGAGTCAGGCAGCTGGACAAGTCCTGCAGAGAACCCCAAGCGGCCTTTGACTCAGTGACCAGTGATCTCACAGGTCGCCTAAGCTCAGTCTGTGGGACCGACTCTGTGGTCCGAGGCTGGTGCCCTGTCCTCAGTGAGGCGGCGGCTGTGTCTCCCCGGGAGACGCTGAGCGAGCGGGTGGGGCGCTGACTGAGTGCTCAGCGGCTGGCCAAGAGTGTAAAATGGCGGTTTTCTCTGCCTGACGTGGACTCCAGCTGAGTTCTGCACCTATGGCTGCTGCCAGGAACAAGGGATTCTCACGGAGCAGTGAGCGACAGACCCACTGACGACGTGCACGGACACCATATTTAAAAGTTGTCATTAGGGCTGGGGGGTGGGCGGCCCACACCACACAGGCAGGTGGATGTCTGAGTTCGAGGCCAGCCTGGTCTACTGGATGACAGAGAAATCCAGTCACGAAACAAACAAACCGAAAAGGCGTTATTAGGAACAGGCTGCGGACGGCTCAGCGGTTAGAGCGCCAGCTGCTCTGGCGGCTGATCTGGTTCAGTTCCCAGCACCGACAACCACCATGTCTCCAGTTCCAAGGGATCTGATGTCCTCCTTGGGCACCAAACACACTCACGGCACACAGACAAAACACTAATACACATAAAAATTAAATAAAGCTTAAAATTAAAAAAATAAATTGAAAAATTAAAAGCAAGCCTAGGTAATAGGAAGGCTCGGCAGGCCAGGGGCTTGCCGCCAAGCCTGGCGTCCTGAGCTCGACCCCCGAGACCCACACGGCCAGAGATCCAACTTCTGTAAGTCAGCCTCTGAGCACACAGCCTCAGTGGTACGCCTCCACGGTACGGCTCCACGCGAATACACACAGATAAGTAAACTTAGAATCGAAGAAAATAAAACTTTAAAAGCCAGGCATGGAGCCATATGCCCTTAATGCTAGCACTTCAGAGGCGGAGCTAGGAGGATTGGGAGCTCCCAGTCATCCTCAGCTAGAAATTGTTTGAAGCTAGCCTGGGCTACGCGAGACCCTATCTCAAAATACAAAGTAATATTAGAAAGGAAGGAAGGGAGAAAGGACGGGAGAGAAGGAGAAAAGGAGGGAGGGAGGGAAGAAGGGAGGAAGGGAGGGAGGGAGGGAAGAAGGGAGGAAGGGAGGGAGGGAGGGAGGGGACAGGGCCAGACTCAGGCACCAGAGGCTGAACTATGAAGAGGCACAGAAGGTGACCTGAGGTCCAGGAGCCACGCATCCAACAGCCACCCCACTGTGGGACACAACTAGCTTGTTTCCATCCAGAAAATCCCTGGTACGCTGCGCAGTGCCAGGAGCCGGTATCAATGGCTGAGCAAGGAAGGCCAGAGCACTGAGCTGGGGCATCCGCCACCCAAGGGGACTCTGGACATGGCAACGTGTGGCTGCCTTGGCCAAAGCTGCCTGGGGCTTCTTAGGGGACTCAGAAATGCTATCCCAGAAGCCGGGAGGCCTGGCGCAGAGGGAGCTAAGAAGCCCAGCCGGCCTCTCCTCATGTGGGCCCTTGAAAGGCATTTTTGTAGGAATCTGGAGCCAGGGGGACAACCATGACTTCTGAATCTGGCTGTGCCTAAGTCCCCAGAGTCTGAGATGATGTCATCTCATGGTCCTGGGCTGATGACTCTGAGGTGGGAGCCATCTCTGTCCCTCAGGGCCTCTCTTTCACCTCGATGTCCACAGAGTGAGGTAGAGTGGCACTGCCCGCTTTGCAGAGGGAGGAGGGGCCAGAGCCAAGGCCTTCCGGTGAGGCCTTCGAAGACTGAGATGGGGGCTTGGCACTCCCCGAGGCTGAGCGGGAACAGCTGTGCCCACTAGGAATGTGGCAGAGAAGCGTCTGGGTCAAGCTGGAGGGTTTTATTATGTATTTATGTATTCGTTTTTTGCAGACTGTAGGTCTGTAGCCTAAAGCAGCCTGGAGTTTTGTGATTCTCCTGCCTCAGCCTCTAGACTTCTGTGACATAGGTATAGTCTACTGCACTTGGCTTAAAGTGCCTTGTGTTGCTGAGACAGGGTTTCTCAGTGACGCCCTTGATTGTCTTTAGAATTCGATCTGTAGACCAGGCTGGCCTCAAACTCAGGGATCCTGGGATTAAAGGAATGTGCCACCACTGCCCGGCTGGGATCACAGTCTTAAAAACCAGAGTCAAGGGGTGGAAGATAGGGGCCAAGCACTATTAACACATGAGTGCCCTGTCTGCTGTGCACCTGCGTGCCAGAAGAGGCCGTCGGATCCCATTGCAGATGGCTGTGAGCCACCTGTGTGTTGCTGGAAATTGAACTCAGGACCTCTGGAAGAGCGGATGGAGCTCTAACCACTGAACCATGCCTCCAGTCCCCGCCCCTGCCCCCCGCCCCCAATGGCTGCTCTGGCAAAGAACTTTCTTTTAGGTTTTGTGCATCCAAGTTAGGCAGCTCACAGCTGCCAGTGAGTCCCACACTCCACAGTTCCACATCTGCTGTGGCCTCCACAGGAGGCCTACCCCACCCCCAAAATAAGGCATTGAGCAACCGAGGAAGACACTTGAGATCAACCTCCAGCCTCCACACATGAGCGCCAGTGCCAGACACACGTTAGACACACGGAGTTGAAGGTAGAGAGACAGGGTGGCCACATCTGTCATGTCATCTCAACACTTGGGAGACAAAGACAGGAGGATTGCTATGAGTCAAGTGCAGGCTGACTTAGTTAGAATGAGGCCTTGTCTTTTATTTATCTATTTTTTGTATAGGATAGAATTTATTTAGGGCATGGGGAGGGGAGTTAGGAGGGTGGTAGAGGCAGAGAAAGGCAGAGAGAAGGAGAGAGTAGAGAAGTAGAGGCTGGCTATGACCACGTGGAGAGAGGGGGAGGGAAGAGCCCAAGAGGGGGAGAGTAAAGGGACAAGAGAGCAAGGCCTTGCCTTAAAACAGAAACATACGCTCAGGAGGAAAAGGCACCTGACAACGGGGTTTCAACTCCAGGAGACAGCCAAGTACCCAGAGCTGCCCCCTAACCTGCACACGAGCTTATGGGGACACATGTACACGTAAACTAAATGGATCTGACAGAGCAGAGGGCCACCAACACCCCCCCACACACACACCGCCTGTGGCCAGACTGTCACTTTGTCTCTCTGGTCACTTGGAGACAGTTCTTCTCTGACAAGTGGATATTTAGACTTCAGAGAACAGGGCCAGATAGAAGGTTCTGGAAGATTCGCCAAGCCGATAATCTCAGGCAACAAAAACATTTCCTAGAATGGGTTTTTAGTCTCATTGCTTTCCGGGGACCGGGGGTGGCAGCAAAAGAGACACGGAGTGGCAGGAAGATAGGCGAGTGAGAGAAACGAAGACAGACGGCGCCATTGCCACTCAGGTGACCTTGAGCCAGAGCGTTCCTGACGCGCGGTTACAAAGCCATCAGAGCGACTGAGGTATCAGCTGCTTGAGGGAGATGTGAGGATATCCCAGACACACTGACCCATAAATTAGGATCTGGAGAAATCTGCTCTCCGACAGTACAAGGATGGCCACAAAAAGCTTCGAGAAGGTTCTTCTCCTCTGAGGTCCAGACCGCAGCTAACCAGAGCTAAGGATTTTTTTATTTAAAGATTCTTATTTATTTTATGCATATGAGTACACCGGCACTGTCTCCAGACACACCAAAAGAAGGCATCAGATCGCATTACAGATGGCTGTGAGCCACTATGTGGTTGCTGGGAATTGAAATCAGAACCTCTGGAAGAGCAGTCAGCGGAATTAGCTCTCCAGCCCTAACCAGAGCTAAGTGACAAGTGGCTGGATTGGTGTCTGAGCAGTGAGACATTCCACTGTATCCCAGCATCCTCTGGGAAGTAGAAGAGGCTCAGGAGACTGAGGCACAAGTCTCGTGAGTTTGAGAACAGCAGGACTGTAGAGAACCCCAGGGTTCACAGTACCACGCTAACCTAGCACGCAGGAAGCCCAAGGTTCCACTCCCAGCACCACACAAACCACGAGGTGGCACCCACCTGTCTTCCTGGCCCTTGGGAGGCAGAAAGGCCAAGGCTAAATGAATGGTCATCCTTAGTCAGACACAGGAGGCCAGCCTGGGCTCATGTCTGAGACCTTTTTCTCAAAAGAGAAGAATTAAACAAAAGACTCAGCTGTCGCTTCAGCTAGGGGCATCAAGGCATCACAGTATTCATTGATGGGGTCTTCCAAGTCATCCCAGCCTGAACCTGTGAGCCAGGACGGCTGCTCAAACTCTTCTTCACCTAACTGTATTGGTGACCGGGGATCAGGAATGAATCAGGGTTTCCTCGAATGCGTGAAGCTGGAGGGCTGTGGACAGAGCAGTGACGGTGAACACGGCTCGCACAGTGACTTCTGTTGTCAGCCTCTTGGGCATTCCAGGGGAGTCTCAGTTTTTGGCCAGCTTGTGCTCACACCACCCTCGCTGTTGGCAGGGTCAGCTGTGCACAAAGTAGAGCAAGCGCCAGGCAAGAAGCCCGAGATGAGATGGAAGGCAGTAGCTCAGTCATTAAGACACCAGATACTGCAAGGAGTGAGGGCCACTGGGCAGGCACCCCAGCAGTACCCTAACGCTGCAGTCTGGGGTCCTGAATTCATGCTCCCAGCCCCTCACTGGGGGATTCTAGGCGGGGCTCCACCCTGACCAAGCCCCCACCCCTCACTGGCGGATTCTAGACGGGGCTCCACCCCCTGACCACGCCTCCAAGTCCTCACTTGGGGATTCTAGGCAGGTTCTTTGGACACACCTCCTGCCCTGTTTTAAATTTTTACTTTGAGATAAACTCTCACGCTAGCCCAAGTGGGCCTTGAACTCCCAGTTTCTGTCACCTGAGCTCCTTGAGTGTCTGCGGTGACAAGCCAGGCTGCCAGCACTCCCACCCGCCCCATCCTGGCCCCAATCGCGAAGTAAATCACTCAGCAAGTGTAAAAGAAGCTCAGTGAGCTCGCTCCTTTTCTACCTCTTTTTGTCTCTGGCGTTTTTTGTTTGCCTGCAAGGGAAGAGATGTTTGGGAGAAAACCATTGATGTGACCTCTGCAGTTCTGTCAGAACTATAATGTGCCCGGAGGAAAGAGAAGCCGGTGGTGGTGGTGTGGGAGACACAGGCAGCCGAGAAACACGCTGGGGGGAGGGTGTGTCAAAGCTAGAGACTCAGAAATGGAAGCCGCTCACAGCTCAGAGAAGGTTTCCACAAGGGGCCAAAACGCACCAGGGACTCGATGACTGTCTCTATCTGCTCTGTCTCTGGTCCCCACCTGTGTCTGCCTTATTGGTCTCTACGTTTGTCTGTCTGTATGCCTGTCTGTCCTTGTCTGTCTTGATGTCTCTCTGTATCTCTCTCTCTATTTCACTTGCTCTTTCTCTCTTTCTCTGTCTTTGTGTCTGTCTGTCCCCTCCCTACACTAACATTCACATGTGTGTGGCTGACAATGACCCTGGCTCTTGCAGAGAGAGCCCCAGTGTGGGTTTCTGTAACAAAGAGACGGAAGAAAAGACAGGACTGCATCCAATTCTGCATTCATAGAGCAKCTCTGAGTCCAGGACTCCCAACCCAGCATCCAAGGGCTCTGAGGACAGATGAAACCCCAAGCCGAACCCTCAGGCGTTTTCATCCTACTAGCGAAATGGTAACTTCCTAAGGAAGGAAGAGGCAGGTTCCTTGRAATGACAGGGAACCTGAACTCATAGTCACAAAGATGGTGGTTCAAATGCTAACTCCTCTAACTATAGGCCTTGGGTAAGCAGGTGCCTCTCTGAATCTCAGTTTCTCTATCTCTTCAATGGGTATAAGAGAAATAGATCAGATGCTCTGTTAAGTAGTATAACACAATGCCTGATGCCTGCCAGTAACATCAACCTTATTGATATTATTTTATACAGAAAGCAGATACCAGAATCATGATGGAAATAGGCAGAAATTGAAAGGCATTTGTTTTTGGTTTTGTTCTGTAAAAGTGTCTGCCACACAAGCTTGATTACCTGAGTTTGATCCCTGGAACTCACAGCAAAAGGAGAGATTTATATCCCATCAGCACACATATACATAATTTAAAAAAGAAAGGAGGCAAAGGAGGAGAAGGAGTTAAAAAGAAAAAAAAAAAGGGACAAGTCAGCCGGGCAGTGGTGGTGCATGCCTTTAATCCCAGCACTTGGGAGGCAGAGGCAGGCGGATCTCTGAGTTCGAGGCCAGCCTGGTCTACAG
>BDUI01000023.1:760288-771430 GCA_002335545.1 Apodemus speciosus
TCTCTGCCTCTACTACCCTCTTAACTCCCTTCCCCACGCCCTGAATAAACTCTATTCTATACTAGAAGAAGAAGAAAGAAAGAAAGAAAGAAAGGAAGAAAGAAAGAAAGAAAGAAAGAAAGAAAGAAAGAAAGAAGAAGAAGAAGAAGAAGAAGAAGAAGAAGAAGAAGAAGAAGAAGAAGACGTGCTTAAGGGCATGTAGGCCTGAGAGCAGGCTGCAACCCAGGACTTCCTTCAGTGCTATCCCGCCTGTCAGGCACTCCATCCTTACAGAAGGCTAACTGTCCACCAATTACACTACGACGGGTGGCCACAAAATCCAAGGAATCCATTTGCCTCTACCTCCCCCCCAGCACTGGGATTCAAGCATGTCCCACCACAGCCTGGCTGGGTTCTTACTGCTGGGTGACGGATGGGGAGCTTACACGAGCTCTGTCTCCGGCTCACCAAGATCTTTACTGAGCGCCTACATGCTCAGTGCTGCAGTAACCCCAGGAAAGGTGCAACTAGCTCATGCCAGGATCAYAAACTGAGGCTTGCTGGTGGCATGTGCCCACAATTCCAATGGGGATGGTTAGGAGAATCACAAGTTTGAGGCCAGCCTGGGCTACATGTGAGACTGTTTCAATGTAACAACAACCTTTCAAATAACCGAGGACTTGGCTGCCAGGAGCTGGGATCTGAGTGGCCAGAGGGTCTGCATCTGTGAAGTTTCATCATATTTGAAGAGTCACCTTTACTGAGACAGATCAAGGTTAACAAACCAGGCCAATATTTCCCCTAACAAGTATCTTAAGAGTGTGATAGTGGGGCTCAGAGGTTAAGAGATTGATTGCTCTTCCAGAGGTCCTGAGTTCAATTCCCAGCAATCACATGGTGGCTCACAACCATCTGTAATGAGATCTGATGCCCTCTTCTGGGGTGTCTCAAGACAGCAACTGTGTACTCAAAGAAAAAAGAAAAAAAAGTGTGACAGTGACAGGTGATAAGGTGGTGGCACACACCTTTAATCACAGCACTCAGGAGACAAAGGTAGCTGAGTCTCTGTTTGAGGCCAGCCTGGTCTACAGAGGACATTCAGGGCTACACAGAGAAACCCATGTCTAGAAACAAATGAACAAACAAAAAAGTGTGACAGCCCAGTGTGGTGGTGCATGTCTTTAACCCTAGCAATCGGGAGGCAGAGGCAGGTGAACCTCTGTAATTTAAAGACCAGCCTGGTCTACACAGTAAGTTCCAGATCAGTCAGGGCTAGAAAGTATGAGACCCTGTCTCAAAAATAATGAAAAAAATCACGTCAAGCTTAGTTTTTAAGATCCCCCACGTTCCCCTTTCAGCTGACTTCACTCCCCATCCCTAGATCTGTATTCTTATATCTCCTTCAAGGTCCAGCTGACTGCTTTTGCGTTCAGGTCTCCTCAGAGGCAGACTTGCACCTTTCCTGGGGTTACTGCAGCGCTGAGCTCAGGTGCTCAGTAAAGATCTCGGTGAGCCAGAGACAGAGCTCCGTGTAGGGGAAGTACCTTCTGCACAAGCCTCGGTCTGATCCCCACTACCCAGTAGTAAGAAACCAGGTGTGAGCCGCCAGGCGTTGGTGGTGCACGCCTTTAATCTCAGCACTTGGGAGGCAGAGGCAGGCGGATCTCTGAGTTCGAGGCCAGCCTGGTCTACAGANAAAAAAACAAAAAAACAAAAAAACAAAAAAAAAAAAGAAAGAAAATAAATAATAAAAATTAAGAAAAAAGATTTTGCCCGTGTGTGCGTCTGTCAAGGGTGCGTGTGCATGGACGCAGGCCCTCCAGCGTTGAGGACAGCCACAAGCCATAGGGAGGTATGACGACCCGATGAGCCGCTAACACGGTGCTGGGGCCTGTGTGAGCGCTCCTGACTGCAGTCCCTGGGGCTATGTTCTTTTTCTTGCTTTGTTTCTCTTTTTTTCTAGACAGGGTCTCTTGGTGTAGCCCTGGCTGCCCAGTAACTCCATAGGAGACCAGGCTGGACTTAATTCAGAGATCCACCTGCCTCTACCTCCTGAGTGCTGGGATTAAAGGGGTGCCACCACTGCCTGGCTTGAAAACAGGGTCTTATTGCAATCAGTGGTGAGGCTGCTGTGTGACCCAAGGGCACTGGGGAACTGACTCAGGTGCCCAGGCCAGCCCAGGCCTCCCACCCCCCACAGGACAGGAGGCCACTGTGAGTATGAAAAGCTGTTTAATCCCCTGACAACCTAAGGCCAGGGCCCTCAGGTGGCACCTTGCAGGGCACCTCCGACCACCCTAGAGGCGGAAGGACTGCTTGGACACCCAGTACAAAATGGCTTGTCAAGTCCAGGCAGCTGGGCCTGGGTCCTCTGCCCGTCCATTCTGGTTAGACAGGGTGACTAGGGGCGGTCCTCCCTCCTACCATCCCCAGAGCTCTGGAGGACCGCCCAGCTGTCACTGCCGTCACCCTGCAGCAGACACCCTTGTCCATGCAAGAGTGGGTGACCATGGCTCCCAGGGTCTACCACAGCGTGTGGGACCGTGGCCTCTGCCTCGGTGACATGCAGCATGTGTGGTGGGCTCCCTGCAGGCAGATCTGTCATGGAGTCCAGAGCCTGGTTGGTGAGGTAGAGGATAGATGCCAGACCAGAAGCCACCGCTGGGGCGGGGGCAGTGGCCACAGCAGAGCACTCGCACTCAGATGGTCAGCTGCGGGGGGACATGGACCGGCCAGCTCCCACTGGGCCGCACCCCGCAGAGCCTGGAGCTGGAGCCGTTTGCTGGCGTGGAGCAGTGGCCCGCATTCTCAACTCCATCTTGGCGTGGACTCTCCTGACGGGGTTCGGGCCCCTGTATAAGCCCAGGCCCACACACAGGCCTCTCGAGGCTGCTCCCGACACAGGAACCTGCTTGCTGGGGTGGTCGCTCTGGCCCCAGAGAGTCCAGGCCTATGGAGGGAGGCGCGGCCACAGGAGCGTCCGCAGGACGGGCGTCAGCAAAGCCCCAGAGGCCAGGGCCTTGCGTGGAGCGGGCAGCAGGGGAAGCTCACGGCCTGGTGCAGAGCAGAGCTGGGCGCAGGGTGCAGCTGCAGGGAGGCTGGGCTTGAGGCCTCAGAGGGCTGAGCACCATGTTAGGGGGGTGTGGAGCAGGTCTGTCACCCTGGTGGGTGGCAGCTGTCCCTGTCCCCTGCAGGTCCCAGGTGGCCGGCATCTGTGCGGCATGGAAGGCGGCGAGGGCCCAGCTCTCGCACCTCCTCTTCTTAAGCCGAAGTCCCTGGCTTCACCACAGGGTTAGGCTGGGCCTGGTCCCCATCTGAGGGGCTGAGAGGACTGGCCCCAGGGCTGTCGGGATCCTTGGCAGGGTCTGCGGCTCCCGCCTCCTCAGTGGACAGGGAGCTCTGGGCTGGCTCTTCACCTGAAGGCTGCTCGGAGGGGGAGGCGTCCGCGTCCTTCGGAGGCACAGGTCCCTGGGTTGCAGCCCATGGGGACTGAGGTGCATCCTTCTGGAGAGAGGAGGAGGCTGTGAGACCAGGACCAGTCGGGAGCAGACCCCACAGGGACAGACCCCACCCAGGTGCAGGAGAAGTAGAGCAGGAGGCATGCGGCACCCCCCAGAGCCAGAAACACCCAGCCCGCACCACCCGGCGCCACCCATGCCCAGCAGCACCCAGCAAGCAGGGCAGCAGGCCCCGGGACAGGTGTACGGGACCACGGCTCTCTCCCTCGCATGCCACCCGACGCTCCTCCAGGGCAGCCGCACTCATTCCTATGGTGGAACCCACCCTGTGGGGAGCAGTAACCCGCACGTTCAAGAGGTCTGCGAGCACAGGCTGGCCCTGAGCACATCCCTGACTACCCCAGCAGCTGCCTCTGTGATACCAAGAAGTCCCAGAGCACAGAGCCCCCAGAAAGACGCACCCAAGAAGCAAGGCTCATCTCAGGGAGCCATGTGGCACCCACTGTCTGAGGTGGCCATCTTCCCATCTCCTCACAGCCCTCTTCTGTACCCTGAATCCTCTCTGGCCGGTACAGGGCCTGGGGCTGGGGGTGACGTTGGCAATGCAGCAGGAGTGCTCACAGCCTCACATCACACCCAGAGAGTCCCCCACAGGGGACCAGAAAGCCCAAAGCACGACCTTCCAGAAGCGAGGTGCCCAGGCCAGGGGCTCAGAGGGAGCACACGGAGGTTGGACTCAACTTGACCTGGCAGCTATCGCTGCAGTCATAGCAAACTGGTATTCACCGCAAAACCGCTGCCCGTCCAGAAGGCGCCCAGCTCCCGGCGCCACAGAGCCACGGTGCAGCTGGTCAGCAGCGTGCAGGGCACCAGGTAGAGAAGCGCAGGCTGGCCACGCTGCATGAGGACAAGAGCCACGAAGGTCACCAAGAGGCCCAGGCCATAGGCTGCAGGGACAGAGAGAGCATTGGACGGGCGCCGCCGCAGAGGACGGCGGAAGGGAGCAAGGGCAGACGCGGGGAGCACTAGCTGCAAGCCAGGCATCCCGGGCCTGTGGGAGCGGAGGCAGGAGGACCAGAAACCCCAAGCCCAGGGTGGTGCAGGTTGGCGTGGAAAACAGGTGGCCCTGGAAGCCTGTATGGGAAGCACTCGAGCCACGCCCCACGAGGTAACACTTAAACCATCCCAGGACAAGGGGAGCTCGGGACTTGGGGACCAGAAAGGGACAGACAAAAGGCAGAGAAGAGAGGGACAGCGGTTTGACCACCTACCAATAGTACAGGCCACAAAGTAAATCCTGGACGACTGCACCTGGATATCGAACCTGTGACAGTAGGCCACCAGCAGTCCTGCGGGAGGGAGGATGCAGAGTCACCACGACGGCAGGCCCAGGCCGCACTTCAGCGTGCCCCCCCTGGCTGTGTCAGGAACCAGTGTCCCACAGGACCTGGAGGGGTCCTGCCGTGTGGGTGGTGACAGTGACTGTGAACATCACCTATGCAGCGAGGGGACCTGGCAGGCACGGCCACGCAGCCCTGCACCCTGGAGGCCATCTTGCCACCAGACCCTTCCTGAGCTCCCTGCATGGGCGTCGCGCCCCACAGCCCACCTGCTCACCCGCCCCGCGTGCTCAGCCCACACCTGGCACCAAGATGTCTCCAAAGCCCAGGAGGGAGAATGGCCGGTCGCACAGGGAGAGTGGCGAGGTGTTCAGCCTGGGCACCTTCAGCACCATGGGCAGCTGTGGGGAGAGCGGGGCTCAGCCTGGACTCCCGTGCCCACCAACCCCGCTGGGGCCACAGCCCACGCCCCGCGTAGCGGGCGGTGTACCTTCTCATGGGTGGATGAGTTCGAGGGCCCAGCGGCCACCTCCACCATGATGCTGTTGCCACTCTGCACAAGAAAGACAGGCTGTCAGCCAGGGCGGGGGAAGGGGGCGGGGGAAGGGAGGGGCAGGGGGAGGGCGGAGGGGACCCACCTTGGTCAAGAAGGGGGTGATGAAGACGAAGAAGATGTCGTAGATGAAGAGCACCAGCAGCAGCAGCGTGCAGGCCTGTGGAAGCCAGGCCCTGAGTGGCCACAGCTGGACCTGTGCTCAGAACCCCATCCCTGGGCCCACATGCACCCAGGTCCTCAGGCCTCCCAGGGACTGTGCCCGCGTGGCCCGCGGGCGGCCTCACCTTGAAGGTGGGCAGGCGGATGGTCTTCAGCATGTACAGGCAGAAGGCGATGCCCAGGGTGTCCTGCAGGACCCACGCCCACCTGGAGGAGGACGCTTGCTCAGTGGCGCGGAGCTCTGCCCTGCCTCATCCCACGCCAGGCCACCAGCAGGGTCCTGCCACCAAGCTACACACTCCAGCCACCCTGCCCACACAAGGTCTCGGACCCCAGAAGCAGGGCGCCGCAGGGGCAGGCCGACAACAAGGACCACAGCACGGCTCCAAGCAGAGGTGGAGCGGGGCTCCGTGTGGGGTAAAGGCCAGCGCGGTGGTTCCTGTCACATTCCAACTTCCCAGAACACACAACTGTGAGATCTAGGAGTGGGTCTGCCCAGGGCTCTGCAGCCCAGCGTGAAGGGCAGAAGCAGGCTTCTGTGGGAACATGGCCTTCAGTGAGAGCATGACTCTCCTGTGTCTTGACTGCCGCTGCAGGCAACCACAGGACATGTGGGGACAGCAGGGACAAAGTACGCGTGGGTGGGCGCTTGGCTCCGTCCCATTCCTTCTCCCAGCATGTCTGTTAGCATGCCAAGTAGCAGGGAAGCCAGCGCTGCCTGAGCTGTGCCAGCCGGTGTCAGTGACGACCAGGAGCCAGGTGGGGACAGGCAGGCTGTCCTCAGGGCCATGGCGCCAGGCCTCTGCCTTGAGGGGGCTGTGTATGCATAAGAACCCGTGGGAATTCACTACAGGAGAAAAAGGAGCTTCCTGTCACCGTGCGCGGATGGCAAGTGGCACCCGGGCATCAGGTGCTGCCTGAGCCTATGCCAAGATGAGAGTGACAAATAGTGGCTCTGGGCCAGCATGTCCCCTCGCCCTGCCCAGGGCTGGACGAAGGGTGGACAGAACCCTTATCTAGATTCCTATCGGGGCGTGGGCTCTTGGCCAGGCCTAAATGAAACGGGACGCGGGCAGGCGGCAGCCGCGGTGTGCAGCCCTGCAGATGGGAAGCCCCAGGTCTCGCTGGACAGCAGGGCACCCAAGGACAGCAGAAGCTGGCAGGGTGGACGCCAGCAGGCCCGGCCGCGGCAGCACTTACTGGTCCTCGTTGCGGAAGACGCCCCACAGCACGGAGACGGTGACACTGAAGAGCGCCAACAGCAGCATGCGGGCCTGTGGGCGCTTGTGGAAGTACGGCAGGTTGTTGTCGGGGACCCTGGAGGGGACCGCCTATCAGTGTCCCTCCTCCCACACCACGCCCAGCTCACCTCCACTCCGCCCTGAGCCTCGCCTCCCGGCCTGTGCCTGCCGTCCGCTCTCATCCCGAGTAGGAGCCCTGACTACGTGGCCAGGTCCCTCCGGTTCTAGGCTAGGAACCTGAAAGGCCTCCAGCCTGTGGCCGCTGGCCTGGCCTCTGGTGACTGGGGCTCTCCTTACCTAGCAGCAGCTGGCTCTGAGAAGCAGTGTCGTCCAGGGCGGGAAGACCCCGGAGACCCGTGACGGTGCCACTCCCTCCCAGCCTACCATCCTGGGCCTCACGCTTCAGGACCCCCGCGTCATGCCGTGTGGCTCAATTAGACAGGAAGGGGTACAGTGCACAGGCGACTGGAGCCCCAAAGCCTACTCAACCCATGACCAGCACTTAGTAGGCACCTCCTAGCTCTCTGTTTTTTTTTGTTTGTTTGTTTGTTTTGTTTTTTTTCGAGACAGGGTTTCTCTGTGTAGTCCTGGCTATCCTGGAACTCACTCTGTAGACCAGGCTGGCCTCGAACTCAGAAATCCGCCTGCCTCTGCCTCCCAAGTGCTGGGATTNAAACAAACAAACAAAAAAAGAAACCAGGTGTGGTGGAACGTGCTAGAACTTCTGTGAAGAGGATTTGAGGGCTGGTGGATTCTTGGGGTTCCAAGGCCAGCCAGCTTAGCCTAACTGGAGAGTTCCAGGCCAAGTGGGAGATCTGTACACACAATACCACACAATAACAAAGCCAGTGAAGGCACTTGCAGTTAAGCTGGACGACCTGAACCCCTCCCTAGGATCGCAGGGTAGATAACTGACTCCTACAAGTCATCCTCCGACCTCTGCACACACACCCATCACCCCTTATACCTGCCTCCTACCCAAGTGTATCTATGTACATATTTAAAAAACCCAAAGCATGGCTCCTGAGGAGTCTTCAACATGAGCACACACAGTCCTCACATACCTAAGGTCCCTTCT
Organism: Apodemus speciosus; assembly: GCA_002335545.1. Classification (NCBI taxonomy): domain Eukaryota; kingdom Metazoa; phylum Chordata; class Mammalia; order Rodentia; family Muridae; genus Apodemus; species Apodemus speciosus. The sequence goes on from BDUI01000023.1 coordinate 768,100, forward strand.
GTGCTCCAGTGGACGTGATTTTTTTCTTATGTGTGAGCATGGTTTTTCCAGACAGGGTTTCTCTTTCTCTGGGTTAACAGCCGTGTGTGTGTGTGTGTGTGTGTGTGTGTGTGTGTGTGTGTGTGTGTGTGTGTGTTCTCTTTCTCTCTGTAACAGCCCTGGCTCTGTGTGTGTCTGTGTGTCGTGGTTTTTCCAGACATGATTTCTCTGTGAATCCCTGACTGGCCTAGAACTCAAGCGATCTGCCTGCCTGTGTCTTTGTTTCCTGGCTACTGGGATTAAAGGCATGCTCCACCATGCCAGGCTGTTTTTCTGTTTTAATTGCAGTTTTTTTTTTTCCTAGCTTTAGGCCCAGCCCGGGGACCCTTAGCACAGAATGACAGGAGTGATGGAGGCTTCGTGGCCAGTCCATCCCCACTTAAGTCCAAGAAGATACTGGAACCAGATTTTGGTCCCTCCACACAGAGGATATGTGATCTTGTATTTTCGTCCCCTCTTCCACTGAGGACACACCTCAGGCCCTCCAGGCCAACACTGCACCTCTGACCTAGAATCACTGATTCCCTAAAAAGATTTGAACTAGGCTAAGTCGACCCAGCTGGCTGCCAACTTTTGGCTTTCCTAGGTTTACTAGGGYCGTAGATTGCACTTGTGCTTTGAAGAATGGGGGACATGCTGTGCCCTTCCTGGAGTGGTYGCATGGAATAGGTTGGTGCTAGTCAAGGCCCAGCACCAGGCCAGCTCCCCGAGGTATGTCCAGAACGCTGCTACTCCACTCTGCCAAACTACCTGTCCCTTCCTGTGCAAGCCGGAGCTGGCCCAAGGTCAGTTTTAAGGATGGCAGCGCCACTCTGCAGTATGATGGATTCTAGTGTGTCTGTGAGGGACTGTCCCAAAGGGCAGGACCCACCCCACGCCGCTGCCGGAGCTGACCAAAGCGCTGGGTGTGGCCACCCCGTGCAAAGCCGCCCCTCAGTCCGGRGCCGAGGCGCCTCGGCTTCTCCATACAGGGCTATCTGTGGGTATCCGCTTCTCAAGCCTGAGCTCTGCCTTGGGTTCTGTGGCGCTTTCCTGGCCTGGGCTGCGACAACGTCTGCCAGTGGAACCACCATCGCCGCGCCCCAACCGCTCCCCACCCTCCAACGCTGCGGCGGTAAAATGCAGCACTCCTAAGGCGCCTGCGCAGCTCTCCAGCACGGCCCTCGCCGCTGCTATTTATAGTAGGTGACGTCACCTTAAAAAAAGACCGTTAGGGCTGGGCCGCCCCGCCCCCTCCCGTGGCTCTCGGCGGGCCGCTCCGAGTGCGCAGGCGTGGTCGCGTCCTCCCCGCCCGCCCGCGGCGCCCCCTATCCTCTCTCGGCGGCTCCGCGGCGCTCGSCACAGCGTGTGCAGCCAGCCAGCGAGAAGGCGCGAGCGGCGGCCCAGCCTTCAGCCTCCCGCCAGCCGGCGAGCCAGTGCGCGTGCGCGGCGGCGACCGGGAAGCGGACGGGCGGGCGAGCGAGCGAGCGAGCAGGCGCTGCGGGCGTGCGAGGCGAGGCCGAGTCGCGAGCGATATGGGGGACCGAGAGCAGCTGCTGCAGCGGGCGCGACTGGCGGAGCAGGCGGAGCGCTACGACGACATGGCCTCCGCCATGAAGGCGGTGAGCGCGCCGGGAGCCGGGCGGCCGGGGGCTGCGGGGCGGGGCGGCCCGGGCCTGGGCGGCGGCTCTCTCCCCGCGTACGGCCACCTTTTGGGCGCGGCGGCCGCCGGGCTCTCCGTTTCCTGAGGCCTGGCCGGGCGGGGTCTCCCCGGGAGGCCTCTCGGAGGCTGGCGGGCCGGGGTCGCCGTGTCCTAGCTCGGAACCCTGGTGGGGGAGGGGGCACCCGAGGAAAGGAGGAAGTCGCGTTCCTGCTTCTAGACCCTTCTGCCGGACCTGGGGCGAAGCGCGATTGCCGTCCATCGTTCACCCACTTGTAATAAAGACTCATCCGCGAGTGGAGACCCGTCTCCTGGTTTTCTCTGCCACGACCTGTTTGCTTTGCTTGTCTGAAGTTGGTTTTTYCCCCCGTTTTCCACACCTCTGGCTTTGTGTGGGAAGACCCCTTTCTCAGCAGTCATAGGCGTGAAGGCGGGTGTGGGTCCCTGCATACAGCCCAACGGTCAGTGCTGTGCCTTCCTGGAGATGAAATGAAAATGAAGCGAACCTGGGTGCCTTTGCATTCCTGAGACCCTCATAGATGGATTCTGCAGCTAGATTTCCGGTAAAGGAGACATGCCCAGCCACACCCTAGCGAATATCTTAGGTTAGAGCCCACCTGCCTATCTGCTCCTTGAGTTCTGTTACCACACCACTGTAGACGCTTCATATCATCCTGGGTTTTTTCTAAAAGAATATTTCTTGTCAAGGTCATACAGTGGCAGAATTAGAACTATGGCCACCTAGCTCTTCAGACTAGGGAGAAAAATCTCCTTGGACTCCACCTTAGACTGCTAAATACATAAACATTTTTGAGGGTAAGACTCAGAAATATGCATTTTAGCAGTCCTTGGGCAGTTTTTTAGCCGACTTAAGTATTAACTGGCCTGGATTGTAGCTCATATGGCCTATGGCTGGTATTTGAAAGGATTTCTTAAACCTAGATACAAATTTAATTTGGAAATTGTATTTTGATACTACATAAAATAGAAAATTGAAGCCAACATTTAGGATTTCCCAGGTAAGATCGATAACCAAGTTATCTTTCCTCTAGTGTCCTGGTAGACATTCAGCAAAATGTCTTTGGAACCCATCAACATCACAGGCCATTTGTTGATTGCTTTGGTGATCCTGATTTCAGCATTATGGTATGCTGTTCTGGTTAGAAGCATTCATTTATACCAGGGAATGTTCTAGATTTGGGGTCTGAATTTTAAGAAATTGTGGATTCTTTAAGAAAATGAATTTAAAATACAGTTTTGTGAAATTTTTTGGAAACAAGACTGATATTACTACAGTGCATCCTGAAAACCACCTCTATCCACACACCAGTCACTACTAAATGTTTCTGGAATTATGCAAGATGAGGCCTCTCCCTGAGCAGCTGGGTTAGGAGACCTTTGCTCAGTATGTGAGTGGGACTCCAAGGCTACAGTTGAGGGAGGCCTTCTGGAAATGAAGATAATATACAGTAAAGGGAAGATGGCCGTCAGATATCTAGAGCTGTCAACCTTCCTGAGGTGGGAAGGAAGGAAAGACTTGAGGGAGATTACAAGAATAAAACAGTTTAGCAGGGGGGTGGGGGAAGCCCCTCTGGTGTTTCTAAATGGCCTTGAAGAATGTTCTGCAATTTCCTGCTTGTATCCACAGACATT
>BDUI01000023.1:772020-806365 GCA_002335545.1 Apodemus speciosus
CTGCTCAGGCCTGGGACTCACCTGCATGTGCAGAAGGGCAGCTTGCGCACACAGGGTGCCAGGCAGCTGTAGAGACCGGTGGAGGAGGCCAGGCAGAAGATCCCAATGATCACGTAGACTGCGGGGCCAGGCAGGCGGCAGGCGGGCACAGTGGCAGTGAGGGGCAGGAAGGGTAAGAAGTCAAGGAGGTGGCAATGGCCCTTGGGCTCTTGGGCTAGAGCGGGGGGTGGGGGCGGGGCCCTCGGGCGGGGCCCTCGGGCGGGCGGGGCCCTCGGGCGGGCGGGTACATACCTAGGCGGTCATAGAAGTAGTAGAGAAGCACAAGCATGAAGCAGCACATGACGACAAACACGCAGATCATGACCGGCGTCACGTCCACCGCTTCGTCCTCCTGTTTCTCAGGACCATCGTCTCGCTTATGCTTCATGTACCTTCTTGGAAAACACGGGGGTCACCCAGGGCCACGGCTCCTGCGGCTCGGCCCTCCCGCGTGCCTGGAGTCAAGCTGTACTCACTTCTTCACGTCATGACTGCCAGCCCAGTAGCCGCCTAGGGCCACGGTGCCCACGGCCATGATGAAGATGATGACCATGTTGTAGTCCATCACCGGCTCGCTCGGGGCGTACAACGCCACCATGACGTCACGGCCAAAGCGCTGTTCCCGAAGAGTGGGCTCAGACGGTGGGCATCACTGTGCCCCGGCCTCACCCAGGACCTACCCAGAGCCCTCAGGACCTGCACCCAGGACCCAGACTCTGAGCCCCACCCACCCTGCCCAGCCCTGGTGCCCACCCTGAAGATGTCTCGAAGGTCCCTGTGGCTTAGCAGGGCCACGGGGATGCTTATCTCCTCATACTGTGTCTTGTTGCCTCCTGGAGGGACCTGCAGTGAACAGGAAGTGTAGAGTCACCCCAGCCCTCTGGCTGGGCAACTCCAGTCCTCTCAGGTACCCTGTGTGCCCAGCTCTGCACACACACTGGTGTGCCGGAGGGCAGCAAGGCCCAGGGTTCAAGCTGGCAGGGCCAGGCACGAAACCCTGGAGCTCCCAAGCACTGGCCCTGCACAGGGGCCACTCTACAGGTCTCCAGCCCCAGGGGCTTATCAACCCCAGCTCTGGGGCATGACCTCATAGACCTGTGCCTCCACCAATCATTTCAGCATCTCTTACCATGTGGGAGCCAGGGCTCCCCGACCCTTCCCCACCACCCCAGAGGTGTCGGAGGGAGACCCGTGCCCTACCAGCCTCTCCTTGCTGACGATCAGCAGCCCGTGTGCCCCACTGCCCTGCGCCAGCCGTACTTTCTCATAGAAGGTACAGTTGCCCCGGGCCACCAGTGCGATTTGGTTGGTGAAGTCTTCTGCAGGGACGTCAAGGTAGGAACAGAGCTGGGTGGTGCTTAAGTCTCGAAGCTTCAGGAGAGACTGTGGAGGACATGGGGTCAGGACCACCAAGTGCCACAGAAAAGCCAGGGAGCAGCCTGTGCTAACTATCCCTACTGGGCCCCACACCGAGTCAGCAGGCCTGCTGCCGTCCCATCTTTACTGGGGGCCTGAGGACTGCTGAGGATCCTGAGAGAGGACACGTGTGAGGGGACACAACATGCCAGGCTATGACAGGTGCACCCAGGACTCACAAAGCCCTCTCCCACCCACACTGTATGTCCTTCAGATGCCTAGCAAGTGTCCCGGGCCTCAGTATAGGTCACAGTGGCATGAGCGTCACTCAAGGCTGCAGAGGCGAGCATGCCGCCCCGCTGTGAGGCCGTGGGCCTGGAGGCTGGGCCACCCACACAGCCTGCAAACGCGCTCGCGCAGAGTGCACAGACGCTCACGCGCGCACCATTAAATGTGGATGGGAAGGGGGAAAGGCCCAGTCAGAGGACAGACACCTCCCGGGGAACAGCATGGGGGACAGGGAGACCCAGGGAGACCCAGAGAGGTGAGACGAACAGTCCTGCCCTAGGCTGTCACCCCTAAGCTGCCCTCTGATCTGGTCCGTCTGTCACACAGTAGTGGGGGTGACAAGCCTTGTCTGACCAGGGTCTCCAGCAGACCCGCCTCCCCACAGCCCTCAGCCAGCTGCTACTCCTGAGCATGAGAAGCCAGGCCTAGAGGGACAGAGGGGCCCACCCACGGACTCCCAGGTGAGTGGCAGAGGCAGACCACAGGGACAGGACCACAGGAAAGGTGGCCTAGTGTGACACTCACCACCTTGCTGAGATCATGTGGCAAGCGGGCCCACTGTGGGTTGTAGAGGACGCAGTAGTCCCTGCCCCGGGTCTGGGACACAACTCGCAGCACGCCGAACTCACAAGCCGCCTGGAATGACAAGACAGCAGTGAGGACTTCAGGTGCCAGAGGCAACACGGATGCCTGGCCTTGGTGAGGACAGCAGACAAAGACAAGGATGCCTTTCTGAGCAAGGCACGTGGCACAGGTCAGGCATCCCTGCACTCTGGAGGCTGAGGCAGGAGAATTGCCTCAGCCTGGGCTGCAGAGACCTTGTCCAAAACAAAGAAGGGGGAGCTCCCTCACTACTGTCCCTTGCACCCTCCTCTGACCAAGGGCCAGCTCTTGGGACAGCCAGTGCTGCCATCCCCATCCGCAGAGTAGCAGCGACTCACAGCCACACTGAGGAGAGCGGCAGGGACACGGCTAGTTCCCAGAGCCTGCTGTGGGGACCAGTGCTTGGCAGGGCTCCTGAGACCAGCACCTATAAGACTGCCTTGGCCTCTTCTGGGTGGCTTGCTACTGGGGCTGTAAATGGCCAGAAGGAAGCCAGCCCGGTTCTCTGAGCTACAGCAGAGACTTGGATCCCAGAACAGAAGCGATGACTGCTTGCATGCCCTGCACCCCCAGCTGTGGCCTTGAGCTGGGGACACCCCGAAGACCACACATGGAGTTAAATGGGACATATGCAACCCATCAGAGCAGCGCCTGGGCTGGGGGTTGGAGCAGGCTGGAGTCAGCTATGTGGCTCCTACAGAAATAGCCACTCAGCCGAGAGTCAGCTGTCTGCCCAGGAACCTAGTGTCCTGGGTAAGGCATTAGCCTTCTTGTAGGCCTCTGATCTGGCAGGAGCTGGGGAGGAGGGAGGCAGCTATGGAGGTGCAGGCTAGCCGTCCAGCTGGGAGGCAGGGAGCTAGACTGGTGCTTATGAGCACCTCCGGCCTCCGAGAACCAAAGCTACAAGAGAAATCAGACAGTGGAGAAGCAGGGGGCTAGGAAGAGGTGACTGACACCCCAGATTCGTCCTCAATGCCGAGGAAGGAGCTAGCCCAGGCACGGTGGCTTAATGCCAGCACTCGGGAAGAGACTAGTCAGTAGGAGGCCAGCCTGGTCTACCTAGGGAGTCCACCATGGGGCTGAGTGGGCAGAGCTCAGTCCCACAGGAGCAGTGGCCAGAATGCAGAAAGCAGAGAGGCATGTGTCCCTCCGTGCTGTGACGCTCCTCCACGCTGTGGCGCCAGCCTGTCCCGGCTGAGGGGAGCGGCCACCACAGGCTGGGCTTGGCCTGGGCAGCGTGCTCTTTCTGGTATCCTTGGCAGCCGCTTAAGACCGACAGGTCCTTACACAAAAAGGTCTTCAGTACAGGGCCTCGAGGTGGCCCAGCAGGTAAAGGTCACCCGAGGACCAGAGTTCCTCAGTAGGAAGAGACCCCCACACGGTCCTCTAATGTCCCTATGCACTGCAGCACATGCGTACAGACACAGCCTCAAACACAAAGTGAGTATTTAAAAGTGTACTTTCATTCCATAACGCTAATCCTTGAGGGTCCTGCAGAGTCCCACAGGTTTGTAAAACAGGCTGTGAAGTGTCACAGCACAGCAGCGCCCTGATACTGAAGACCCACAAACTGGCTGCCGAAGCCAGAGGTCAGGCTGCGAGCTAGCCATATGGCTGTGTGGGCTGCTGGGGAAACTTAACCAACTGCCTGCTGGGACGAGGGGCCCACTGGCCGATCCCGGGGGACGGGGAGGAGCCCACTGGCACGCGGCTGGCACTGCTGCAGCTGTGACCAAGTGCTTACGTCAAGACAGGTCTAAGGCTTGACTCAGCTCACAGGTGGCATCGGGCAAAGGCTGTGGGCTGGGGAGATCACGGTCCACAGAAGAAATATAACTGCTATTGTTGGCAGGGCCCCATGTAGCCCAGGCTGGTATGTGACTCTCTGTAGCTGAGGAGGACCCTGAGCTGGCCTTGCCATATCCACCTCTTGAGTGCTGGGATGGCCTGTGTCACAGCACTGTGGCGGCAGAGATGGAGTCCAGGGCTTCAGCCATACTAGGCAAGCATTCTACCACCAAGCCAAAGCCCCGGCCACGCTCTAGGGTCAATGAGTGACTGGGATGTGTTGTCAAGCTCCCGTCTACACAGCTGTGCTCGCTACATGGTGACTGCTGTCGGTCTGGCTGACACGGAGCAGCGCGCCCAGCCTCTGAGCACAGCTCACTATTGCTGTGGCCCAGCAGTCCCATGGCTGCCACTCAGCAGAGAAATCGACCATAGCTATCAGGCTCCCAAGGCTCAGGGCAGGGTGCAGGAGGGAGGACTGGCAGGGGCTGGAGGGCTCTAAGGTTCCGGACTCCATCATAACTCTCCTAAACTCAGGAAGGCCTGGTGCTGCGGCCACAGAGGCAGCCTGCCCAGCCTGTCGGGAGCCCTAGGGGTGCACGTCCAGGACCTGTGCTGCCAGCTCTCTAGCGCCAGCCACCCACGTTCCTGTAAGGATGTCCCATAAGCTCACTGCTCTCCTGAGCTCGACCTGGGCCGAGTCGTTTCTGTTCCGTGGGTGAACTATCTGGGGCAAACAGGTTTTGTTTACATCTCCCCAGAAGTCACTCAAAACCAGGCCTCCAGAGCTCACTCCTGGCTGCAAACTCCTCAGGGGAGACGGTGTTACCTGAGGACCTGCTGTACAAGCTGGCAGGGAGCACGGGGATCACTGGCCCGAGACACTGACAGACACCAGCCTGCAGCTAGCAAGAGCAGAATCCTGGGCTTCTCACACAGACCTGGTGTGCCAGCTTTGGGGGGTCGGGAGCCCGGCCCAGCCTGAAACACTGTAGGAGAGCCTGGCCACACCCGGCGCCAGCGGCTGGGGACCTTATTTTTAAGCTTTCCCTGCGGGCCCTGCACTGACCCTACTCCTCTTCAAAGAGAGCTGAGCCCCTGGCACCAGCTGTCCCCAAGATATTATCCCTGTCTGCCTCTCCAGGCAGCTGGGTGTGCCCCAGGAAGGCCTTGAGCTGAAGCAGTTCAGGGGAGGGCAGGGGCAGGGGACAACTGAGAACCGAGGCTGAGCAGCTGGTCAGAGCCACGCTCCCACTCCCGCCTCCTCCCTAGACGCTCACCGCCCACGTGCTCCTCCCATAAAGTTCCTTCCATGAGGGATTCGGGGGCCACAGAGGGGCCAGAGTCCACATCCCAAACTTGCCTGCCTTTTGTGTTTATAAAGTTTTAATGGCACACAAGTTCATTCCAGTGACCGTGGTTCCTCCCCCACCCAGCAGCTTTGATGGGGCCTGCGGAGCAGAGAGCTTTCCTTGTCAGAGGACAGCGACGCTGTGTGAACTCAGGATGGGCTCTCTGTGAAAAGTGGCTTTTGTGTAGAACGGAAATGGGTAGAACTGCCTCTCTTCGCTGAGGTCACTGACTGCACAAAGGCACATTCACGGTCACCCGCCCCACTGCACACATGGCAGTCTTTCTACTCCGTCACCAAGGGGACGGCACAATGACACTCTTAACAGGTCAGGCTCTTCCAAGGCGCCGTGTCCTGGTCACACCTAGAAGGACCTGGACACTAGAAGCCCCGACGGCACGCCCACTTAGACGCAGCCCCCAATACCACCTCAAAAGGTCAGGAAACCAAGACAGCATGGCCAGGAGCAGGATGTGGGCCACCTGGGAAGGAGGGGGGGGGACCTCAGGGACAGAGGCCTGCAGAGTGCCACTCAGACCCACGCACACTCCTTTCCTAGTTTACAGGGAGAGAGCGAGGATCAACTTAGGATCAAGTCTCTAAGACAGGTTCACAAAAAGCCACAGGGTACAGAACTGCCACCAAGACGCCTCTCACTCGGAGTTAGTCTCAGTCTTGGGTAGGAGGATCAGGCTGCAATGCAGCCAAGAATGGCGCCCTGCCTGCTCCCTACTGGATATGAGGATGCACGTGCAGCTCTGCCCATGCAGGAGACAGTCCAGGTGACCCCCACCACCGGCGCAGTAAAGTCCCCAAGCACGCCGATTCACTGTCTAGCCAGGTCCACCCTCCGCTACCAGTGCCTATAGCCCTGAGTAAGAACCAGAGTCTCATCGTTTTTGTGGAAACAGCTTCTCCAAAGCAAGCACTCGCTGCTGTAGAACACACCGCACATGCAGACTGAAATCAGCTCATCTTCAGGAAAACACCATCTCTCACACCTTGGGCCCACAGCGCCTCTCCTCTCCCACCCTCAGCAAAGTCCTATTCATCCTTCAGAACCTGCCATTGTCATTGTCCCTGCAAAGCCCTCCATCAGACAGACCAGMAAAAAAAAAAAAAAAAARACCCACAAAAAAAGACATGGACTGGCCCACCCCAGGGCAGGTTCAGCCAGGAGAGACTGCATGGCCAGGAGAGTTCCTCCATCAAAAGGGGAAAAAAAAAAAACACGGAGAAACCAGAATAGCCTTGGTGGACATCACCTGCACAAAGAGGGCAGTTCCCAGAGGTCGGTGGCCTGCTAAATATGACGCAGAGCCGTGGACCACCGGCAGGATGCAGCAAGCCCTGACACACTTTCAAAAGCTCATGCCCAGCCAAAAGCAGGATGTGGGCTGAGAACAGCCAAAGAAAGATGCGGGCCACACGGTGGACGGCCCAGGAACCACGTGTGAGGAATCCCTTAAGGCTCAGCCAATCGAGGAGGCACATGGCAGCCGTTGTGCCAGCACTGGGGGAGGCTGAGGCAGAGCCGCCGCAAGGCCACCACCAGCCTGAGCTATGCTGGGAGACCCTGTCACAAAAGTCTGCAATCCCAAAGGGGAAAAGGAAAAGTTGTTTAAAAATGACCCGGGTTCTTGTCCACGAGAGAAGACCGTATCCATGCAGCAGCGGCACTTAGAACAGGACAGACGCACAGGCCACCCTTCAGACCGTCCCGACCCCGAGGCTGCGGCACCCCAGGACCCACTGGGACTGGAGGCTGGAGCCACAAAAACAGAACGAAAAGGGAATCTAATAACTACTCCACGAGTTGCAATGCAGCACGAGAGACAACGAGGCAGGTGTTCTGCTTTGAGTTCCAGGTTAGCCAAGCCTCACAGGGTGGGTGTCCAGGGGCATCCAGGGCAACATGGCAAGTCAGAGACCGGCCTGGATTCAATGCAGAGCGAGCTGGAGACCAGCCTGGACTGCAGAGTTAAGTGTGAAGCCAGCATGGGTTACATAGTGAGTTCAAGGCTAGCCTGGACTACACGGTGAGTTCAAGACCAGCATGTCACCTCTCTCAGAAAGCAAAGCACAGCAAAAGCCAGCCTCCTGCCAGGGCGCATCCCGCGCACACCTGAGGCATCCGCAGCAGAAGCTCGTCCCCAGCGTTTTTGCATCGACCCTAAGGTGGGGACCCCCTTCTGCCCAAGGTCACAGAGCAGAAGCTGGGGAGCGGGATTGCAAGCACCTCGGGGGCCGCTCTGGGCGCCCCGGGGATGGAGCGCGGTGACTCGCCCCATTCTGCAGAAGGGGAAACAGGCTGGCAGGGACGGCGGCGGCGGTTGGGGCCCCGGGGCGCAGGGCGGGCTAAGCCCGGCCGGAAGTCTGCCGTGGCGACAGAGAGTGGACCGCAAGGTCACGGCCACGGTCAGGAGTGGCGGAGCCGAGCCGACCGGCCGTGGCGCTCACCTGGGCCGCGAGTAGCAGCAAGGCTGCGGCCAGCCGCGCCGCCGCCATGTCCGCCGGTCCCACCGCAGCTCTAGGCGGAAGGTTTCCCGGCAACGCCTTCGGTGCCCCGCGACGCGCATGCGCCGAGTCTGCGCGTGCGCGGAGACCCCCCTCGTTAGAAAGGGGCGGGGCGGCGGCTGCGCAGAACGGCGCGAGGCGACAAGATGGCGGTGAGCACTGCTAGATCGCGGAAAGCGGGGCTACGGGCTCGAGGGGCAGTGGAAGCTAGCACAGAAAGACTAAAAGGAGAGTGACGGACGTCCGAAAATAGGGAGGCAGGGTGCTGAGGGATGGGAGCCACGTGGGACTGCAGAGCAGGGGACGTGGGTTGCAGAGGACAGACGTGAGGATGCAGACGCGGGACATGGGGGATGCTGACAGGGGCCATGAAATGCAGACAGGACGTGAGGATGTAGACACGGGGCATGGGGGTTGCAGACCAGGCAACATAGGGATGCGTACAGGAAATAGTGCAGATGGGAGATGTAAGGATGCTGAAGAGGCCATGAACATGCAGACAGAAATGCAGACTCGGGGGGGGGGGGGCATAGAATGAGGGGTTGGAGAGTTGACCCAGCGGTTAAGAGCACTGACGGCTCTTCCGAAGGTCCTGAGTTCTAATCCCAGCAACCACATGGTGGCTCACAACCATCCTTAAGGAGATCTGACGCCCTCTTCTGGGGTATCTGAAGACAGCTACGGTGAACTTACATATAATAAATAAATGTCTTTAAAAGGGGAAAAAAGAATTTAATTAGGGGGACACTGGAGATGAGGATGCACACAGGGTTATGAGGGCTTGAGGTGGAAAGGAGTCCCTGGGTGCCAGGCCCAGGCAACAGGGATGTGGGAAGGCTGGACCTCTCTTCCTCAGCGCCCCACCCTCCAGCAGGACAAAGAGAAAAAGAAGAAAGAAAGCATCTTGGACCTGTCGAAGTATATTGATAAGACCATCAGAGTGAAGTTCCAGGGTGGCCGGGAAGGTGAGTAGGTACCACAGGGTTCCCGAACACAGCTTGGCCAAGGTCATAGCCAGCAAGGGAAACACAGGCCTTCCAATCAGGGCTGAGCTTGGGCGGCCGTGTCCGTTGAAAGGCATGCCCCAATTGTGGGTGGGGAACAGAGTCCCAGGAAAGGAAGCCCAGTGGGACTAGCACCCAGGCCAGCATGGATGGATCCTGAAGGAAGGGCCAGGATCCAGGAGGAGGTGGGAGGAGGCACTAGGAAGACGTGTCCTTGAGCATCTGGGCATAGCAGGAATGCGGACGGTTTCTAAGTGGAAGGAGGATTGACAGTTCCAGGCCAGTGTGAGTGTTGTAGCAAGACCCTGTCTCTAAAAATCAACCAGGGTGGTGCTGTATCTCTGTGGGTAGATTGCTGGTTTAGCATGCGTGAAGCCATGGGCTCTATTCCCAACCCCGTGTAAACCTGGCGTGGTTGTATAAACCTGGCATTCTAACGCTGGAGGTAAGACAGGACGATCAGGCTGCCTCGGGAGTCCCAGAACAGCTTGGGCAAATGAGACCCTCAAGGAAAAAAAAAAAGGAAGAAAATGTTTCGTATTGCATGGAAACTGAGAATTCAGTTTGGGTGACTATTAAGTTTTATTGACACTATCTATAGCCCTTCCATACTGGAAAGAAGAGGGGTCACAGTGACTAGGCCGCCACATTTACCTATGAGTTCTGCGGTGGCAGCTGTCCCTGAAGTCTCCATACCAGGGTGTATGTGTGTTGGGGGGTGGACTGACATTCTTCCTCATGTCTCTCCCCTGTTCCTCAAGCCAGTGGCGTCCTGAAAGGGTTTGACCCACTTCTCAACCTGGTGCTGGATGGGACCATTGAGCACATGCGAGGTGAGCTGGCGATGCTGTCACAGGGCGATGCGGGGGGGGGGGCCTTTGGGGTCCGATTACACCAGGTGGTGACTTAGGATGAGGGGTGGCAAGCTTGTCAGGAGGGCCCCAGGAGTGAGACTTCCAGCTCATTCTCCTCAGGTAGCTGGCTTTCTCCTCAGCACTCAGGGGACAGCAGGAGTGGTGGCCACTGTCCTCTGCCAGGAATGTCTATCTGCATCAGGGCCTCCAGGACTCATGGGATCTCAGCTCTGTGTAAGCAGGCCCACCCTGAATGCTCTGAGCAGATCCCCCACCATCAGGTTACCCGTCTCGAGCCCTCATGACAATTATGTCTAATGGATTACCAGCTGCACCTGTTGTCCGCCCTCTGCAGTGCTTCTGCTGCCCAACAGTGTCCTCAGTGTTTATGGGCTCAGTATGGGCTCTCGGGGTTTCGAAGCACGTTGGAGATGTGGCTCCTCCTCAGCCGCCCCCAGGGTGCTGTGGTACAGCCTCTGCTGGTGCAGGCGTTCCGGAGCGTCTGGACCTATCAGCCCCTGACAGCTGTGAGCGAGCTCTCGGCCCCTCTGAGGTGCTGGCTGTGGCCTGCTCACGGAAGGATGCACACTTAATTCCTCTTGCCTGTCATTCCCCCAGACCCTGATGACCAGTACAAGCTGACGGAGGACACTCGGCAGCTGGGGCTCGTGGTGTGTCGCGGCACCTCGGTGGTGCTCATCTGCCCGCAGGACGGCATGGAGGCCATCCCCAACCCCTTCGTGCAGCAGCAGGACACTTAGCAGCGATGGAGGGCGCGGCCCCAGGCACCTTCCTTCTATGGGGCGAACTTCTGTTTGATGTTTTGATGTTTGGGTCTTTTGTTCTTGTTTTGTTTTGTTTTTTAATAAAATTGCCCATGTGAGCATCCCGGTCCCCCCTCCACCCCCTGCCCCCTTCTGCTCCGTAACTTTGATCTTTGGAGAAGCCAGGATGGAGACTTTGCTCACACACTGTGGTCCAGAGCAGAGCACAGCACAGCTGGGGATGGGAGAAACACAGCACAGCTGGGGATGGGAGCCCCTGCGGTCACGCAGCCCAGCCAGCCTCACCTGCTGGACTGTGCAATAGGACACTCCTAGAGCTGGCCTTGAGTGGGCTTCCTCCATGTGGGCTCCCCTCAGCACTCACCAGTGCCTATTCTCTCTGCCCAGGGGAACCAGGAGGGCCTCAGGAGAGGACTGGCGAGCAGGGAGCCTGGGCCCTGAGCTTCCTCATGCTGGAGTGGGTCCCTAAAGCGTCTGCCACAAGAGAGGCAGCCAGGGCCAGGGCCGAACTCTACGCTCCTGGGAAATTAGGAAATGACTTGTGTCCATCGTAGTCTGGCCCTGTAGCCTCTGGCTCATGGAGCACAGGATCCCACGGCCACAACCCTCAGGGACAATCAGCCCACTCTTAAGTTTGGGGAGCTAGGCAGGGAGCATGAATCCCTGAAGTGTGACCCAAGGCTAGAGTTGGGCTCCCTGCTCCTTAGTCAAGATTTGCAGCCAGTCAGCCCTGCCTAGCACTCCCAGAAGCCAAGGAGGAAATTAAGTCAGTGCAGCCAACCCTCCCCTCAGCACCCCTAAGTTAGCAAGGCTTGTCCATGACCCTCCTCAAAACAGCCACCTACCCTGCAGGTAACAAACCATGTGGGGGGGGGGGGGAGTCTGTACCCCTGCCCTTCCTCACACTAGGGGAAGTGTCCCACACTTGCTGAGCCTTGGAGTATGGACACCCCAGCCCTGCCACAGAGCAGTGATGCCACAGGCCCTGGAGGCTCAGAGCTCAGAAAGTGGCCTGAAATCATTTCAACCAGGAGCGACGGACCCAGTTCCTAAAAGCTAACAGCTGTCTGCCCATCTTGGGGGGAGATGAACTGCACACAGTAGGGTGTCCCCTGCTAGGTTCCAAGTTACTTTTCCTTGCAGACCTCATGCTGTGAGTAGGCTGTGCAGGACTACTACGCTCTGGCCCTGGCCCAGGGCTGGGGACTTGGAGCCAGCCTAGCACTTGTTGCCTGGAGACGGAAAAGTGCAGAGCCTTTCTTCTTGGGGCCGGCAAATATCTGTTGGCCTTGCACTTGGGAGGCTGAAGCAGAAGGGTAGCAAGTTCCAGGACAGCCTGGGCTACGGAGCCAGACCTCAGCCATACAAAAAAACAGGCCAGTGAGGAGGCTCCGCGGGTAAAAGTGTTTGCTTTCAAGCCTGATGACCTCGGTTTAATCCCTGCAGAACCTACAGAGGAAACAAAACAAAAAACAACAAAACCCCTGAAAATGGCGCGGTGACAGCGCTTGTCCTCAGAGATACAAACACAGAAATAAAATGAAAGCCACAGTGGACAGCATAGGTGAGGCTGTCCAGACATAAGCCATGATGAAGATCGTCGTGCTACTAGGTGGATGCGTGTTATACAGTGTGATGTCACAGAAACTTGCTGACCCAGCCCAGGATCGTGGCAGAGGGAAGTACACAATGTGTGAAGAAGTGTCCCATTTGTGGTGAGCTTTTTTTTTTTTTTTTTTTTTTTCAACACAGGGTTTCTCTGTGTAGCTCTGGCTGTCCTTGAATTATGTCTGTAGACCAGGCTGGCCTTGAATTTGCCGAGATCCACCTGCCTCTGCCGCCCGAGTGCTGGGATTAAAGACCCATCCATGCCTGGCCCCTAATTTTTATTTTAAGCTCGAGGTTTCACGGGTGTGTCACTGTGAGTTTTGTAGACAAAGATGTCCTGCCAAAAATCCAAAAGGTTGGATGTGTCTGAAAGTCCCATGTCACCTTGGAATGGGAGAAAGTGGTCTAGGGCTGGGGAGCCGGATCCAGCTGAGCATTTAGATATTTTTAAAAGGAGACATTTAATATTTCATGTTTTTCCTTAATATTACATTGAAATTTTAATATTTTACTAGGATTCAGAGGGGAGAAAGGCAGACAAGGAAGGGGAGACCATGGAGACTTAGATGAGAGGCAGAGGGGGTGGAGCAGCGGGGAGGTACCGGGCCACAGCACAGCACCTCACAGGATCCGGCTGTGCTGACTGGCCGCCACCCCCTCCGACTCCCGCCCTTCCAGCTCCTCAGCAGCCAGCGCAGGCCTCCTCCGGCTGCATTGGGGGCTCCTGCCATCAGCCCCGGGCCCGGCCTGCGCGTGCCCATCACCACGGCCTTTGGCTTGCAGATCTTCACGGAGAGGCCGCGGGCCTTGTGCAGGGAGGCCCTACTCTGAGACACCCTGCCCTGAGACACTGCAGACTGGGACCAACAGCCAGGCCACAGCTTAACCGCAGACTGGGGACACCCCTGAGCCTCCACTATCGCAGTAGCTTCCGGAAGCTTCGGGAAGTGGGCCAGCAGCTCTGCCTCTCCTCACCCCACAGCCTCCTCTGGCTCACATAGCCTTCCTCCAAACCATTGCATAGACCCAATCTGCACTGTGACAATGCAGCTGAGGCCCAGAGATGGTAAGAGACTCCCACCTACTGTCTTACAGCCTAACACCAGCTGCTCACAGGGCCGCGCCACTGCTGCCTTCCTCTCCTCTGTGGCATCGAACCCTTCTCTGACTACACAGGACTTGGGGATACAGATCGGGCGACATGGAGGGCATGGAGATGCAGGCACCACAGGGGGATCCGAATCTATGTGGCGATCTATGTCTGTAGCTTGAAGACAGTGCCTGTGGGCGTGCACCAGGATGTACCGGGACTGGACGCAGGAGGATTACAAGTTTAAAGTCATCTTTGGCTAGAAGGGAATGAGGAATCAGGGGAGAGGGGAGGAGACAGCAGGGACAGGATAATGGGAAAGGGACATCTCTCACACCACAGGTGCCTTCCAGACATGCAAAGGGAGCCCTTGCTCCAGCCCTGGCGAGGTCCCAGAAGGACCCAGGTAATTCTTTGTAGAACAGAACCTTCTGCCACCGAAACCCTAACCCACCTGCAACAGAGACGCATCACTGCTCAGCGAACCGGACACCTGAGGCCTGACCCAGGCTGGGTCAATAGATTCCTCCAGGAAGAATCCAGGCACCGTTGACTTCTGGGGACACTTCCCTCTCCAGAGGAGCGAGTTAGGATGCACCAGGGAATCCAGCCTGCAGCCTGCACCAGGGAATCTCTCTGCAGCTCTTCCAAAGGGGCCCAGTTACCTCTGCACTCCACTTGGGCTCTGCAGCTGTCCTTATCTGGGAGGGGCAGGGGGATCCAGGGCTCACACAATAAAAGACTCTAGTGGGTGAGCTTTAACCCTCTTCCCACAGCTCACTCTCAGTATCCAGCAGGGCTCACCCTGAGCAGCAGAGACCATGGGGGAGGGGCTGTAGCCACCAACATTCTCCTGCTGGGCAGCGATGTGATCTCGAGGGGAGGGGAGACGGCCGGCTAAGGCAGGATGGAAGACAAGAGAGCCAGACTGGTTAGCACATGCCTATGAGCCCAACTATGGGGCCGCTGAGCCAGGAGGATGACCAATTCAAGGCCAGGCTGGACTGTATATTCAGACCCAGCATCAAAAAAAAAAAAAAAAAAAAAAAAAAAAAAAAAAAAAAACCTGGCTGGCCGGATGGATCAGTGGTTAAAGGCACTTGCTGCCGAATCTGATAACCTGACTTCCATCCCCAGGACCCAAATGGTGGAGGAGAGGACTGACTTCCACTCATTGTCCTGTGTCCTGTACTCATGAACTCAGTGGTAGAAACCAGATCCACAACCACTTGGGGATCCACCCACACTCCCCTTTCCACCTAGTGCCTCCCTGGCTACTGCTGTCAAAAATAGGTTTGTGAGCCGGGCGTGGTGGCGCACGCCTGTAATCCCAGCACTTGGGAGGCAGAGGCAGGCGGATTTCTGAGTTCGAGGCCAGCCTGGTCTACAGAGTGAGTTCCAGGACAGCCAGGACTACACAGAGAAACCCTGTCTCAAAAAAAACAAAACAAAACAAAACAAAAAAAAAATAGGTTAGGTTTGTGATTCAGGCATCCATGGGTCACTTGACACCACTCATCCCCTAACTCCAACGAGCAGGCAGAGGGCGTGGTCAGTATGGAGCCCCACCTAGAATCCCTCAGTGAGGGTGGTGGGGGCGTGGCCAGAGGTGGCCCCGCCTAAAATTCTCCCATGAGTGACTGGGGGCGTGGTCAGGGATGGGGCCCCGCCTAAAATCCCCAGTGAGGGGCTGGGGGAGTGGTCAGGGGTGGTGCCACCGACTAGACTTCCCCAGTTAAGGGCTGGGGGCGGAGCTCCGGGGTGAGCACTTTCAGCATTGCCACCTTGGTTCTTTCCCAGCTCCACAAACCGCAAAAACCAAGTGGATCTGCAAAGTTCCCAGGAACTAACGCCCCCGAGGCTTTCAGAAACGAGAGGCAGAGGGAATATTTTCCTACCAGTTTCTGAAGCAGGTCCCCTCGTGACCTGGGCGTAGGCTTCGCCACGCTAGCAACTGAACCCAACCAGGTATGGAGATGTACCTGTCGTTGCCCTGGCTATTCAGATCACAGGAGTTGAGGTCTGAGGGCAGCCTGCATGACATAGTAACATCGTTTCAGGAAAGCCTTTGTTCACAGGCAGCCAGGCCTGGTGGACCGTACTGGCATCCTGTTGAAGAACGCTGGCGCAGGAGGATGACAAGCTGCAGGCTGGTTAGCGCTACAGGCTGGTTAGCGCTACATAGCTAGATCCTGTTCAGATGTGGGCAGTGGTAAGTCTGTCCCAACCATGAGCGAAGGCACTTGGCACCCAGCCTGAGGCCCGCGTTCTGTCCTGGGACACTCAAGAGTTGACCTCTGACCTCTGCATGTGGCAAGAGTGCGTGGCCCACATACAAAATAAATGTATGACATAATTTTTAAAAATTGATGCTGGGGGCTGGCGAGACGGCTCAGTGGTTAAGAGCACCGGCTGTTCTTCCAGAGAGCCTGGGTTCAATTCCCAGCAACCACATGGTAGCTCACAGCCATCTGTAATGGGATCTGATGCCCTCTCCTGGTTGATGCTGGGCTGGGCAGTGGTGGCRCACACCTTTAGTCCCAATACGCAGGAGGCAGAGGCAGATGGATCTCTTGAGTTCGAGGCCACCTGGTTAGTGAGTAAGTGCCAGATAGCTAGGAAGACACAGAGAAACCCTGTCTGGGAAAAAAACAAAAAACAAAAAACGAATGTGTGTTTATGTGTGACCCAGCTGCAACTTCTGGAGACCCAAAGGCAGGTCCCCACGCTTGATAGCACCTTGCCCTGCTGAGCCGTGCCCTGGCTCGAGACCATTTCTTTTTTTCTTTTTTCTTTTCTTCTTTTTATGGATATGTTCCTGTTACCTTCACATCTGTCTGTGCACGTTTCTGAGCAATCCAGATGGAGGCGCCGGGTCCTGGAGCTGGAGTCACAGACTCCTGTGAGTGCTGGGAACTGAACTCAGGTCCTCCGTGAGAGCAGTTGATGCTCGGGACCACCACTGAGGACCCTCTAGGGTCAGGAGCCCCAGCCCTCCCTTCCCCTCCCCCCCTTTCTTTTGTGTTTTGAGACAGAGCCTATAWAGTCCTGGCTGGCTGGGCCATGAGGCCATTTTTCTAAGTTCCCTTTGGGAGTGGCTGCAGGTCCTATGGAGCACAAAGGCTCCTCCCCTATTGTACAGGCTGGGTCTGTGTGTCAACTTGACACAGGCTGGAGTTGTCACAGAGAAAGGAGCTTCAGGTGGGGAAGTGCCTCCATGAGATCCAGCTGTGTGGCATTTTCTCAGTTAGTGATCAAGGGGGGAGGGCCCCGTGTGGGTGGTGCCTTCCCTGGGCTGGTGGTCTTGGGGTCTATAAGAGAGCAGGCTGAGCAAGCCAGGGGAAGCAAGTCAGTAAGAAACATCCTCCCATGGCCTCTGCATCAGCTCCTGCTTCCTGACCTGCTTGAGTTCCAGTCCTGACTTCCCTTGGTGATGAACAGCAGTGTAAGCGGAATAAACCCTTTCCTCCCCAGCTTGCTTCTTGGTCATGATGTGTGTGCAGGAATGGAAACCCTGACTGAGACACCCATCATCAGGCAAACCTGGCTGTAATCCCCCCTGCCTAGAACTCTCGTGTCCCCCATGTACCTTTCAGGTAAAGTGTTTGTACCATTTCCAATGCCATCACCCCTGTAACTGTCTAGACATTTATTGTTGACCACAGACAGCCTTGGGGATACCACATACCCGCTCAAAGTCACGGGGATTGTTAACCTGATTCACAGTTTACAGATGGAGCTACTGGGGCTCAGAGAGGTTTGTCACTGACCTGCGGATGCACAGCATTGAGCCTGGGGCTAGGCTGAAGGGAACCGGCTATTTCACACCTTGGTATCTGACCTCTACCCTGTAGGTACACAGGGGCGGCCGCTGGTTAGGCGCTGAGGCGGTGCAGCTGCTCTCAGCTCCTTGGACGGTGCCACCCTACTGTGGCAATCAAGATCTAAAAGGAGAGCGACATAGGGCATTCCGTTTCAAAGCCCATTCCTGAAGTTTGGCATGGGGACCCCCATGCTGTTCCCAGACCATACTGAGCATGCCTGTACCCCATGCAGCCACTGCCCCCCAAGACACACTCAGCTTCCCCATCAGCAGGAGCCACCCTTTTCACCCAGGTGGTCCATCTCCGTGGCAACATCACCTCCGCAGGTGGTCGTAGCCTTGGCAACCAGGTGCCAAAGCTCTGCTGCCTGCAAGGCCGCGACCCTCCCGCAGCAGCTCTCCCACGCAGCCTCCGCACTGGAGCGGCTCAGAAGAGCTGCGGGGTGGGGGTGGGGTGGGAGAACCTGCCAGGAACGCTGAGCTCAGAGAGGGCAAGAGACATGCCATAGTCACACAGCAACTAGGCCTGGGGTCTTCACACCCACCACCCTCATCCAGGCCTTACAAGTTTAGAGTCTATTAAGTGCCGGCTGTATGCATGGCTCAAGCACATTGTCCTCAGCTGACTCCCACGGGTGACACCTGACTGAGCAGAGAGGGCAGGGGATGCCTCGGTCTTCAGAACCTCACACTCTTCTGCTCAGACCGCCCCTGTCCAGTTTGCCATCACTTAAGTCGCTAGTTCAAGCAGGAGTCTATTGGACGCCGAGCACGTGCAGGGGGGGGAGGGCAGACATAAATAGGATGAATGAGTAAATTATAGGATATCTTAGGAAATTGCAGGGAGGCTGGGAACGGGGGACAGAAGGCAGCCGGGTGGGGATGTGAGTCAGGAGGAAGCAGGGGCGGGTGGGGCAGACGCTGGGGAAGGCGGTCTGCTCTGCAGCCGGAACAGCATGTGCAAAGGTCCTGCAGCGGGAGCCAGGCTCCTAGGCTGTTCCCCGCCTGCTGTTGCCGCCCCCTCGCGCCCTGGTGCCCCGCCCCCTCGCGCCCTGGTGCCCCGCCCCCTCGCGCCCTGGTGCCCCGCCCCCTCGCGCCCTGGTGCCCCCCTCCCCCTGTCATTAAAGCTCTGGTCTGCTGCACTAGGCACGTGAGCACCTTGGTCCTTGGGGGTGGACTCAGGCCACATGGGCGGGACCTAGAATGGGGCCCAGGCATCCGTCCAGCGCCCCTGAGGCGCCCCGCATCCACCTCTGGCTTTGATCATAGCTGTCTCCCCAGGCGTGCAAAGCCCAATGTACCATGTAGCTTTGTGTGCAGTAGGCGCTCAACATATGCCTGTCCAGGAGTCCCCAGAGCCAGTGGTCACAACCTCAGAGACTCAGAGAAGGGATGCAATCTGCCTGAGGTCCCACAGCACAGCAGTACACAGGGCTGGCCTGGTGTGGAGTTGGGAGTCCACCTCCGAGGATGTTGGGGGGCACTGGCTTCCTGGCCTCTTGGCTTGGGGAGGGACCTGGTCTGCCCCACAGGCTGCAGTTTCTGACCTCAGGCCAATGGGCCAGTCTGGGAAAGGAGCCTGCTTGAGTCACAGGTGGCAGCGCTGACTGCCACCGAACCTTCCTGGAGGACAGTGAGGGCACACGAGGGGGTCGTCGTGCAGGACACGCCCCGGCCCCCTGCAGCTAGGCTTAGAGTCCACCCCTGTCCAGGGACAAAGGCACCTGAGCCTCCGCACACTTAGGCTGCTACAGGGGAAAGGACAGAGCCAGATGCAGCTAGCTCCTCAGAATGGCTGCTCAGTGAGCCTCTGCTCTTGGGGACTGTCACCTCCTCCCTCTCACATCTCCCACCCTGGACCCCAAGGCCTGAGCCCCTAACTTGGGAGGCGCTGGTCCACACCCCAGCCCCGCCTTCCTTTCTGCTTAGGCTGGCTCACACCAGGAAGCACGGGGTCCGCGGCCTCAGAAGGGGGTGGGGTAGGGGTCCTCTGTGCAGTGAACCCTTTCACCAGGCAGGGCTAGGCACGCACACGCCTTTGTAAGTTTAGTTTGTTTATTTTGAGTCGCGGCTTCTCACTGTAGCCCTGGCTGTCCTGGAACTCACTCTGTAGACCAGGCTTGCCTGGAACTCAGAGATCCACCTGTCTCTGCCTCCCAAGCGCTGAGATTTGGGCTAAGATTTATCTTATTTTTAACTCTGTGTATTGCATACAGGAGCTCACAAACCAGAAGGTGGCCTCAGATCCCCCGGAGCTGGAGTCACAGATGGTTGTGAGCTGCTATGTGAATGCTGGGACCCAAACCGCTGTCCTCAGCGACAGCAGCCAGTGCTCTGGCTTCAGAGCCTTCTCTCTGGCTCCTCCTCCTATCTCTGGACTCTCTCCATGTTCCCCTATGTAATGTATGATCGATCTGCCTACCACCCACACCAGGCTGAATGTGCCATAGCGCACAGCGCAGTCCCAGGCACAGGGAAGAGGACTGGATGGCGGCAGCCTCAGCCGCGGGTGGCAGTTGGAGTAAGGCCGGCAGGGGAGCAGTGGGGAGCCAAGGAAGGCTGGGGACTCACTGAGGAGCAAGGCCACTAGGG
This sequence comes from Apodemus speciosus, assembly GCA_002335545.1. Lineage (NCBI taxonomy): Eukaryota > Metazoa > Chordata > Mammalia > Rodentia > Muridae > Apodemus > Apodemus speciosus. The sequence continues at coordinate 791,719 of BDUI01000023.1, forward strand.
ATGAGACTTGGCAGAGCCCGCAGGTGTGCGGTACAGTGCAGATGGTAGAGGCTTGTCCTGCGAGGGAGGGGACAGCGGAGAGTTGGCATTTCCAGAAGGTTCCAACGGGACAACCTGTCGTATCTGGGGAGCCCCCAAGCATTTCTCGGTACCCAGTGTCTGCGGAGGCCCCGAGGACAGATATGTGCTAGGCACGCGGGGTACCCGGGTGCCGCGTCCCCGTCTGCCCCGGACCTGCTCCAACACGTGTTGTCGCGCGCGCCTCTTGCAGCTCGCGCGCGCCCTGGCCATGAGCACGGGGATGCGCGGTGGGAACGCGCACGGCGGAGCCTGGGAGGTGGCGGTGGCGGCGGTGGTGGCGGTGGCGGCCGTGGCAGCGGCTGGTGGCGGCTCCGAGCGGCCCCCCCGCGCCCGTCCGAGGAGGAGCCGCCCAGGTGAGTGACAGCGCTGCAGTCCGGGGACCCCTCCAGGCCCCCCACTCGCGCTCCTCTCCAGCCCTTCTGTACCCCCCGGGGAAACTTCAGGGTTCACCCCGCCTCCAGAGATGCAGAGCCTAGGGGTTTGAGGGGCGCATGTGGGTGAACACCCTGGGGGATGCGGAATGGTAATGCGCACTGCGGCAGGGGGACAACCGGGATGGAGCCGCGGCTGGACGCCTTGAGATTCCCCGCCAGCCAATGCAGGGCGATGCGCGCGAGGTGAATTGGAGGGGGGGTGTCTACACGCGGGACTCACACATTTTGGGGGTCTCGATCCCGTGGGGAAGGACTGGGGTGTTGGGCAGAGCCCCCCACTGGGCAGGCCTGTGTCCCGGTAGCGGCCACAGTGGTGGGGCCATCTGTCTATCCCATCCCACAGGCCAGGCCCGGTGTCCCCTGGGCACCGGGCCTGACCAGGGAGGCCACTGGGCCCCATTCAACAAGTTGAGAGGCTAAGAGCTTGGGTTCCGGTTGAACACGGTGCCCGTGTCCCCACCCCACCTTATGAGCAAGGGTTCCTAACGCCAGAGTCCCCACCACACAGGTGTCCCTCCTCCCGTGGGGAGTACTCAGAATGTGGGGGTCAGATGCATTTGGGAAGCTATTTTGGTGCCAGGAGGCTTCTTGATGTGTGTGGAGGAGAACCCAGAGTCCAGGCAGATCCTGAGACCCTGTGGCTCCAGGTGGCTTGGTGGGTGGGTGAGTGAGTGGGTGGGGTATATGATACCTGCCTTTGGTGTCAGGGAGGGGGTTATTAGGGCTTGGAACTTGGAGACTTAGCAAGAGCAGAAGTATCAGGCTGAAGGTAACCCAGGAGGGCTCCCTGGAGGAAGCACCAGGCTACAACTGTTGTAAGAAGGGTGTTAAGAGGTGAATGACAGCCGGGCGGTGGTGGCACACGCCTTTAATCCCAGCACTTGAGAGGCAGAGACAGGTGGATTTCTGAGTTCGAGGCCAGCCTGGTCTACAGAGTGAGTTCCAGGACAGCCAGGACTACACAGAGAAACCCTGTCTCGGGGGAAAAAAAAAAAAAAAAAAAAAAAGAGGTGAATGACATGAGGTAGAGGGGCTCAGGCTGGAAGCCACATCCCTCGAGGACTTGAGAGTTCCAAAGCTCAGCCCTGGCCCCTTCACCTCTGAGCTGCCAGGGAGGCTTAGAATGGTCCCTTCGACACAGACACCCAGATGAGGTGGGGTGGGAGGAAGAAGACATCCAGGACGGGGTGGGGGGACCAGCGGGGGGGGGTCCCCTCAGCTTCCTAGTTGCTCTTCTGTCCCTGGTTCCTTCCTACCTACGGTTTGACACCCCATCCCCATCCCGGCAACCACCTCCTCTCAGGACCAGGGTGTCGCATACTGATCCACCCAGGCCCTGACACTGCACCAGGGTAGCTAGGATGTCGAAGAGTCCCTCCGTCAGCTCCCACCCCAGCAGCACACATGCATGTCCGGCCTCAGTGTTTCCATCTGTAGAGTGGGGGTGGCCACAGCCATCCACCCCCAGATGCAGCCAGGCATGAAGGGTGGGAGCATACAAGGTCCCAAAGGCAAGGTTTTCGTGCCTCTTCCCCCAGGGAACTCCTGACTCACTGCCAGCTCACCAGGTTGGAAGCCTTTTAGAACTCTTTCCCAGATACCGCGGGCGTTGTTCCGTGTGGGCAGCCCGGGTGAGCCGCCCACCGCCTCCCATGTCAATCTTGAGCTTGAGAACAATGAGGAGTTAGGATTTAGTAAAAACAGCTCACAGGTGAGTGAGCTGGGCCGCCCCCCACACACACAGACACCCAGATGAGGTGGGGCGGGAGGAAGAACACCCGGGACCCCAGGACGGGGTGGGGGCTCAGTGGGGGTCCCCTCAGCTTCCTAGCTGCTCTTCTGTGCCTGGTTCCTTTCTATAATTGACACCCCAACCTGGCAACCCCCTCCTCCAGGACCAGGGTGTAAAGCCGGATTCCCCAGTCTCCTCCCCTCGTGAGGGCCGCCATTTCTGGACTCAGGGCTAGTGGATGAGTGGACACAACATGTACTGGGGATTAAGTGTTTGCCCGTCTCGAGCTTCCTCTCCTTCATGCTGTGGTGGGCAGTGGAGTCCACTGCTCTCCGCAGGCACAGGTTACTAACGAAAGTGGGTCAGGAGCCCCCCCACCCCAAACAGTGGCCAGGGACCCAGGGCAGATGGAGGCTAATTAGACCTTAATGAATTGTCATGGATTAAAGGCCCAGGAGGGCTGAGATCTAGGACAGAGAATGTACCAGCACTGGAGGTGGGGGGCTGGGAGAGTGTCCCCAAAAGTATACCTCAGAGGGGGGTGCTTTGGGGGGTGCCAGGCCCGTCCTCACCCCACTTTACCCCTACACTCTTATTGTGGTAGGGGGACCCAGGGCTGGAGGACAGGAGGCCGCTGAACCCTGTGACCCCCAGCACACAGGTTCATCTTTCCTAGGACAGGGACTCAGTGTCTTGCTGCCTAGAGGGCCCCGGGCTCCTACAGCCAAACCCTGCCTCCCCGTGGGCTGAGCGCATCTTTGTCTGTAGCCAGAGAGTTAGGAGGTGGGAGGAGAGGCCTCTGTGTTCCAGACTGTCCCATGGGTGTAGGCCTTGGGGACCTCTAGCTGACCCCCAGTGTGGCCTTGGCAGGTGTTAGACCTCAGAGCGGGGAGCAAAACCATTCTCCCAACAACAGAGGCCACACCCCACTCCCACCAAACCGCGGTGGCGAGTTCCCCCAGCTGCTGGAAGAAGCCACCACCTGCTACACACACACTCCCTCCTAAGACGCGGGCTGGCCCAGGGACCATCCACAGCAGGGCCATGGTGTGGAAATCCCACGGGCCTTGGCTCAAGGCCCCTTCCTCCCCCTGTGGATCTGAGATCACAAAATCTAAGTCTTCCTGCCACGCCTTCCTGCCTGTTTCCTTCCCACAACCCCAAGGACACATGGGACAGAAGATCCAGGACAATCCTTGGCTTGGGCCCATAGGCAGTGTCCTGTCTCCCCAGGGAGGTGACCAATCCCTATGACCATAGTCCCATTTCCATTAAAACTGAGGACAAAGCCAGGTGGTGGTGGCACACGCCTTCAATCTCAGTGTTTGGGAAGCAGAGGCAGAGGCAGGCGGATTTCTGAGTTCGAGGCCAGCCTGGTCTACAGAGTGAGTTCCAGGACAGCCAGGGCTATACAGAGAAACCCTGTCTCAAAAAAAAAAAAAAAAAAAAAAAAAAAAAAAAAAGACTGAGGACAGCAACAGGCATACAGCAGGTGTCTACTAAATGCTTGTTGAGTGAATGAATGAATGAATGAGAGTGATTGAGTTGGAGACCTGCTCCTAACTGGCAGTCTAGAAGCGGGCTACTCGGAGGATAACACCCCAGTCCTGGAATCCTGTTTGGCCCTTCTGCAAAATGGGGCGCTGAGGCTGGAGAGATGAGCGTCGTTCTGCCCTCAGAGACGAGCAGGGTTGAGCAGACCCTGACCCTGGGCATCCGAGCTGTGTGTTTGTGTGTGTGTGTGTGTGTGTGTGTGTGTGCGTGCGCGCGCACAAATGTGAGCGCATCCCTGGAGGCCGGAGGACAACTGGTGGGAGGCAGTCTCCTCCAACACCGTGCGGACCCGGGCAGGCGGGCGGGCGGTCAAGGCAGCGAGCACTTCATAAAGCGTATATGACTGGCTTTCCTGCTCTGCATTTCTCCATGGTCCCTATTGTCCCGGGCTGAGTGGGAACACCTCCGCTCCACCCAAACATGGGACAGGGTGACCCGACCCCTCGGGGCTACCCTTCACCATCCTGTAGCCCTGAACTCACTCTCCTCTGGAAGGCTTTACAAACCTTCAGTTCATTTATTTGTCTGTATTTTTTTTTAAATGTCTGCTCACCCTCAGCAAACTACAAGGACCCAGCAGGCCACCTGGTGTGGGATTCCATGATAGGAAATGTACAGAATGGGAGAATCGGATGTGGATTTGTAGGTAGCTGGGCGCTGGAGAGAGGGTGGGGTGACAGAGGTCTGAGGTAGAGGTGTTTGTTGTACGAGAATGTACTTGGAGGCCCTGGGCAGCCGCTCGAAATCATAGGACCCCCATCCCAGGGTGACATGAGTGACAGGTTGGGAGGACAGTGACTGGGCAGGCTGGACCCTGCAATCAGGCCCTACCAAGGCCGCTGCGGAGGTTTCTCATGCATATTAATGAGTCGTGTCCTTGAAGCCTTCCGGCTTGGCTCCCTTCCACAGAGTCTATCCTGGGCTAGCCAGACCCCTGAAGTCCACCGAGGGTGATCTCAGTGGTGGCTGCATGAGCCAGCCCAGGCAGCCCAGGCAGCCCAGCATCACGGGTTCCACTGTGGGGTGGAGTGAGGGAGAAGCCAGAAGGTTCTAGATTCTGCTACGTGAGGCAGCCATCCTAGGGTCAGGTGCACAGCCTCAGAGGGGGGCCTTTGGGTCAAAAGTGTCCCTTTTAGACTTTTCCCCCAGTGTCAGGAATGGAACCCCGGGGTCTCTGGCAGGTTAAACAAGTGTTCCACTCCTGACCACACCCCAAGACTGGCACTAGAGCATTCTAAGGAGGCTCCAGTCGTGAGCCTCACTCCAGCTTTCTTTTCCTTCCTTCCTTCCTTCCTTCCTTCCTTCCTTCCTTTCTTTCTTTCTTTCTTTTTGTTTTCAAATTTTATTTTTTTAAAACTCATTTGGGTTCGGGGGTAAGGGTTTTTGTTTTGGGATGTTTGTTTGTTTGTTTGTTTGTTTGAAACAAGGTTTCTAGCCAGGGATACACAGAGAAACCCTGTCTTGAAGAAAGAAAGAAAGAAAGAAAGAAAGAAAGAAAGAAAGAAAGAAAGAAAGAAAGAAAGAAAATAAATCTCTGTGTAGCCCTGGCTGTCCTAGAACTTACTCTGTAGACCAGGCTCACAGAGATCCCCCTGCCTCTGCCCCGAGTGCTGGGATTAAAGGCGTGTAAGCCATCACGACTGACTAGTCATCCCCCAGATCGATATATTTATTTTATGTGAGCAGAATGTCGCCCGCGTGTGCACCTCTCGTGTGCAGTGTCCCAGGAAACCAGAATAAGGTGTCGGATCCCCCGGAAATGGACTTTCAGGGTTTGTGAACTGCCACAAGGGTTCTAGGACCCAAACCCAGCAGAGCCAACAGGGCTCTGACCACTGAGCTGTCTCACCAGACTCTCCGTTTTTCCAGCACTTTTGGGAGGTCTCTTTACATTCCTTTGTGTGACGGAGGTGCCGGCGCCTGGTGACCTGTCAGTGGGAGTAAAGAAAAGCACCCCCTTTCCTCGGCTCCCGGACCCTGGAGGGGGATTGAGAGGAACCCAGGGCGATTCACATGGCAGAAGGCAAACGAGAGATGACTAGCCAGTTCTACTTACTGTCTTTCCTTTGTCAGCCCTCGGGAGTGTGAGGCAGGAGGATTGCTGACAGTTTGAGACCTGACTGAGCTTTGGTGTGGCAAAGTCTAAAGCAAGCACAAAAAGCCACAGAGTAGTGCAGTCCTCAGCGGGGGAGACACTCAACCAGGGGCCGGGATCCAGAGAGGTGACTTTGTGAGTAGCCCTCCCCCAATGCCACCGGGCAAGAGAGGGGACAGAAAGCAGCCACTCCAGCCATCCCAATTCCTAGTGCCCCGGACACCCTTTTCCTGCCTTCTTCAACACGAGAGGCCAGCGATGGCCTTCAACCCCACAGCGATGCCCCAGCATCCACTGTCCCTCTCCCACTGTCCACTGTCCGTCTGAGAAAGCACACGTGGGGGGATCCCACACTCCCGCCCTTACATGCCATGGTCAGTAAACACGGGAAAGGGGCCGGTAAGGTCCTGCAATCACACAGCAAGAAGGGTCAGAGTCCAAGCTGGAAGCTGGCAGTTGCTTCAGACAGCGAGCTGCCCACCCTTCCCCCTCCCCTCCCACCCCACCCCACCCCTGCAGCTTCTCCATCACCCTGCAGAGATGACAGGGCCAGGCCTGCCAGGGGAGGTTAGAGTTGAAAAACTAGGTCACCCTTTGAGTGGCCCCTGCTGAGCTGGCTCAAGAGATCCGCTGTCCCTGCCTGGCGGAGTAATTATAGAGAGAGCACTTGCCCGCGGTGCCCTGGAGGGATATGGTGACTGAGGTTTGACAAGCCTGGGCCACAGAGGGTGCAGGGACCTCAGCATCGGCGATGTCTCGGGGAGGCGGTGGTTCAGTACCAGCGACCTAGAGACACTTGACCTATCAGTACTAGGCACTTTCTGCCAGACCTGGAGGGTCTTTTCTGAGTCTAGAACTCCGGAGGTAGAAACGAAGACCACGTGTTTAAGAACACCCACACAGATGGTTCCAGGCCAGTCTGGGCTACCTGAAGACCCGCTTCAAAAAAAACCACTCGTGCAACGAAGTCTGAGAGAGGGGCTCTGGTTCAAGAACTTAGCAGCACTGCGTAGCTCGTGGGAGGCTGTGATGGTGATGGCTCAGTCGCGAGGTGCTGTTACACAAGCCTGAAGACCTGAGTTCAAATCCCCACAGAGAAGCTGGTAGGGGGCGGGGGGGGGGCAGACTTTGGTATTTCAATGCTGAAGAAGTAGGGGGACCCCTGGGGCTCGTGGCTGTACAGCCTAGCCCAGTCGTCAGACTTCGGGTCCCACTGAGAGACCTTGTCTCAAAAGGCAAGGTTGAGAATGACTGCGGAGGATTTCGCCTTTGCACTCCACACATGCACACAGCACAGAAAGACAAAGTGAGGACATAGGGGCTCCACCCCTACCACGCCCCCAGCCCCTCTTAGGGGGATTCCAGGCAGGGCTCCACCCCTGACCACACCTCCTGCCCCTCACAGTGGATTCCACGCTTGGCCACCTCCCTACCCCCCCTCACTGGGGGACCCTAGGCGGGGCTTCACCCTGACCACGCCCCCAGCCCGCCTCTCAGGGGGATTCTAGGTGGAGCTCCACCCCGACCACGCCCCCAGCCCCTCACAAGGGAACTCCTGGCAGGGGCTCTCCTTCACACCTGTGCCTCCCAGTCTCTCCTCGCAAGCCTGGCATACTCAGTTACCAGGGCTGCCAGTCCGCTCTGGGTCGGTAGTCTTGCCTGGGGGGCTTCAGCTGCCAACATGCCATAAATAGCTGCCCGGCAGATGGGAAGCCGCGCTGCAAAAGAGGCCAGGCAGCTCAGTGCAGCTGTCCCTCTGCCACCTCGACCCCTGGGTCTGGGCTACAGTCAGGCTCCCTGAGAGAAACACTAGTCCAGTCTAGTCAGGCCAGCACTGCAAGATGTCTCAGCATCTATTGGCATCTTAGCTCCCTGCCCACTCTAGTCTCCAGTGCCCACCCGTAGCTCCATGAGCCCTCAGTCCAGTCTTAGGGCGTTCCCCGGCTGTTCCTCCATCCTAGCTAGAGTATCTCTCTCACAGCCACTGAGGGTCATCACGACTCACCAGCTGGGTCTCTGCAGAAGGGGAGTTGTCCTCTGTCTCAGTGCCAGACTTGACAGGCAAACTCAAGTGTTTACCAGGCCCAGCCCCTCCGAGGCAAAGGGCAGGAATCTTCCTGTTGCTCAAGTTCTCAGTTACAGGAGTCCCCGAGCAGTTTGCTTTATCACCCAGCTCTGCCTCCATCTTCAAGGGTAGCCTCAGCTACTTACCAGACTGGTTTGAGGCCAGCCTGAGCTACAAGAGAACTTGTTTTAAGCCTTGTCTGCCTGTTCTAGGTATTTCACGGAGCCCCGCTAAGCGGTCTTCCAGGACATGGTCTCTCACTGAGCAGAGTGTCCTCGAGGGCCCCTCAGGTGTGTGTCAGAGCCCCGCTCCCCTTCACGGCTGAGTAATACTCCAGCGTGGATGACCCCCACTTTTTCTGCTCTGTCCACGAGCCCTGGGTTTCTATCATGTGTATCGTCACTGTGGGCATCTGCGTCGAGATTTTCTGGGTGTGCTGTCATTGGGTCAGCATCCTTGGCTCTAGCTGGGCACCATGGATATGATTTAGTCTATCTCTCTTCCCATTCCAGCTGTCCTGGACTATGCCGGTGTGGCCCTAGGCCCAGACCCTACACCATGACCTGCTGGCTGCACATGCTGGGCCTGCACTTGCTGCTGCTGCCCACAGCGCCCCTGGCCGCGGGCTGCCCCGCACGCTGCGAGTGCTCCCCGTCCACCCGCACCGTGGCCTGCGGACGCCGCCGGCTGACTGCCATCCCCGAAGGCATCCCGGCAGAGACCCGGATGCTGGAGCTGAGCCGCAACCGCATCCGCTGCCTGAACCCAGGGGACCTGGCCTCACTGCCCACCCTGGAGGAGCTGGACCTCAACCATAACGTGATTGCCCACGTGGAGCCCGGGGCCTTCGCCAACCTGCCCCGCCTGCGCGTCCTGCGTCTCCGTGGCAACCAGCTGAAGCTTATCCCGCCAGGTGTGTTCACACATCTGGACAGCCTCACGCTGCTGGACCTGAGCGAGAACAAGCTGGTTATCCTGCTGGATTTCAGCTTCCAGGACCTGCGCAGCCTGCAGCGGCTGGAGGTGGGCGACAATGACCTGGTGTTCATTTCCCGCAGGGCCTTTGCGGGGCTGCTGGGGCTGGCCGAGCTCACGCTGGAGCGCTGCAATCTCACATCACTGTCCCCGGAGTCGCTGGGTCACCTGCGGGGCTTGGGCGCTCTGCGTCTGCGCCACCTGGCCATCGCCGCTCTGGAGGACCAGAATTTCCAGAAGCTTCCGGGACTCTCGCATCTGGAGATTGACAACTGGCCGCTGCTGGAGGAAGTGGCCCCGGGCAGCCTGCGTGGGCTGAACCTCACGTCGCTGTCCATCACGCACACCAACATCACGGCTGTGCCGGCCGCCGCGCTGCGACAGCAGGCCCACCTCACGTGCCTCAACCTGTCGCACAACCCCATCAGCACGGTGCCACGAGGCTCCTTCAGAGACCTGGTGCGCCTGCGCGAGCTGCACCTAGCGGGAGCCCTGCTGGCCGTCATCGAGCCGCAGGCCTTCGTGGGGCTGCGACAGATCCGCCTGCTCAACCTCTCCGACAACCTGCTGTCCACGCTGGAGGAAAACACCTTCCACTCGGTGAACACGCTCGAGACACTGCGCGTGGACGGCAACCCGCTGGCCTGCGACTGTCGCCTGCTGTGGATCGTGCAGAGGCGGAAGACCCTTAACTTCGATGGCAGACTTCCCGCCTGTGCCACCCCCGCCGAGGTGCGCGGCGACGCCCTGCACAACCTCCCTGACTCTGTGCTCTTTGAGTACTTCGTGTGTCGCAAGCCCAAGATCCGGGAGAGGCGGCTGCAGCATGTGACCGCCACCGAGGGCGATGACGTGCGCTTTCTGTGTCGCGCTGAGGGTGAGCCCGCGCCCACGGTGGCCTGGGTGACGCCCCAGCACCACTCGGTTACGGCTGCCAGCCGGGGCCGGGCACGCGTGCTGCCTGGGGGCACCCTGGCTATCGCGGACACGCAGCCCCAGGACAGTGGCACCTACACGTGCGTGGCCAGCAACGCCGGGGGTAACGACACTTATTTCGCCACCTTGACCGTCCAGCCCGCCGCCAACCGGACCCAGGGCAATGGGCACAATGAGACGCAGGTGGGCGTCCGTTTCCCGCTGGACCTCACCACCATTCTTGTGTCCACCGCCATGGGGTGCATCACCTTCCTGGGCGTGGTCCTCTTCTGCTTTCTGCTGCTGTTTGTGTGGAGCCGCGGCCGTGGACAGCACAAGAATAACTTCTCCGTGGAATATTCCTTTCGCAAGGTGGACGGTCCTGCGGCTGCGGCTGGCCAGGGTGGTGCACGCAAGTTCAACATGAAGATGATCTGAGCCGGCCCCACGGTGAACTGTGGGAACGGGGAACCTCTGTCCAGTCCCAGATAATTTCCACCTATGCATATTTTTCCCAGGGGGTAGTCATGGAGGTGGCTGCAAGTCAACTCACAAGCAGAACTTCCTCATTTTTGTAGACATCTGCGGACTGTTTTTGAGCAGATCACACATTTTGCAGTTCCTGAAGTGTTTTGTAAGGGTTTCAACCTGTCTTTACCATCCTCTGCTATGGCTGCTATGCTGGGACCCAAAGTGGCTGGGGACACTCAGGGTCCAAGGTTTCTTATGCAGGTGCAGGCTACGGCCCCAAAGTCCTGTGTCCTCCCTCTGTCCCTACTCAGCAGTCACGTCCCCCAGGTGCCTACAGTGAGAACACCTGGGGACACAGGACACACCGTGCTTGTAGTGGATATCTGTCTTCTAAGCTCATCGTGACCTGTGTCACACACAAGGCCCAGGACTACAATAGGGACCCTGGGAATGCTCAGGTCCAGCTCCTGTCCACTGCTACTCGGGTCCCCAGGGCCATCCCAGACCCTGCTGAGAGGCTTGCAGTCACCCACCAGGAACTTCAGGCCCAGGAGGCCACCTGCCAGGAAAAGCCATGTCCCCATGTCCCCTGGACGTCCCTCCGCCCTGCCTTCCCATGCTGGACATCTACTTGCAGGAGGGCTGGCTGCCCTGGGTCCGAGGAGTGCCTCTCAGGCCAGCCACATCCACTCTGCTGCTCTGCAGGGGGAGTCGCACGCTGCCGGGGTGAGCAGGCAGGGCAGTTGATGGTGAATGCCCAGACATTAGACAGGGCCACGTCATGATCCACTAGCCTATCCCGACTCACCTCTTCCAGTGTAACCTCTGCCCAGTCACAGTTAGGACACTGTTGAAAGAGGGGACAGAGGGCACTTTGTGGGACTTGGCCAGACACAGGAAGGCACAGCTGACCCCTTGGACACGTGGTAAGACAGACTGCGACTGGCTTCCCACCTGCCCGGCTGTAATGTCTGTGGCCCACTGGGACTCTCTGTGTCTTCCTTTATAGAACAAGTCTAGGCGTGTATCCTCTGCTCTGTACGCCGAGGCAGGCCCTCATGACCGTGTCCAGACAGGAAGGCAACCCAATGCGACGAAAGACCCCGAAAGCCTGGCGCGTCTGAGCTGGGCGAGGAACATGAGGACCCTTCGGTCCTGACCTCCCCAGCCTTCCCATCACATACAAACTGATCCACAGGACACGAGTGACTGGGTGGACTGGCATTTTCAGACTCTGTCCCTGAGCCTGCCGAAATCGACCTCTTTGGTCCTGGAGTGTCCTCTTAGCCCCTGTTGCTGTGGCAACCCCAGGGCCCTCAAAACAACCACCGACAAAACCCAAGTGCCTTTAGAGTTACTCAGACAGAGGGGCGCACTCCGGCAGGGTTAGGGTTCAGGGTTTCAGCAAGTTACATTGGGTCCCCCAGCCACAACAGCTTCTATCCTCACCTGCTGTGTTTCACTAAAATGCAATTAAACAAGCTGATTTAATACAAAAAAAGTCAGACTTTTAGACAGTATCATTCCCAGAGGAGGGGTGGCATGGGTGTTGGGGTGGCTGGGTCCCTCCCTTGCGGTTGGGAAGCTGGGTGGCCCTGATAACAAGGGTGACCCAAGACCGGAGGCAGGGGCAGGAGGCCAGCCTCAGCTGTGCAGCACGGTGGGGCTGAGGCTGGGGCTCACTTCCCACGCAGGAAGCCGGTTCTATCCCCAGCACCTCAGACACTTGGTGTCACCAATAGGTGTGTGACAGAGACTTTCCCTGAGGCCACACAGGGGCAGGACAGGGCTGTGAGAGTTCACTGACTGTCGTCCATGTGCTCCGTGTTAGACAGGGGCACCAGGGCCTTCCTAGGTGACCTGCTGACAGGAACCCAGGGAAGCAACGGCCCAGCCTGGGCTACCTCAGCTGTACTCCTCCCTAAATAGAAGTCACTGGAGCACTTGGCTAAAAGACCCCAGCCTTTTTTTTTTTTTTTTTTTTTTTTTTTTTTTTTGGTTTTCCGAGACAGGGTTTCTCTGTGTAGTCCTGACTGTCCTGGAACTCACTCAGTAGACCAGGCTGGCCTTGAACTCAGAAATCCGCCTGCCTCTGCCTCCCAAGTGCTGGGATTACAGGCCTGTGCCACCACCGCCCGGCCTGCCTTCTTATAATGTATTATTTGAGCCATTAATTTTTTTAATAGAAATTCATGTAGCCCAGGCTCTCGAACTTGCTATGTAGCTGAAGCTGACCTTGAACTCTGGATTCTTCTGCCTCCCCATCGGGTGCTGGATGACAAGTGTAAGCCACCACGCCCGTCTTTGCACCTCCCTCGCCCCTGCCCTGCTCACTTCAGAGTCTTACCTCCTGGTTTCTGTCCCCACAATGCCCCATCCTCCAGGCTAGAGGTGAGGGGTAGCCCTGGGAAGGTCCCAGCTCCACTCTGAGCCTGGCCTGTCTGCCTAAGTCTGACACCTCCTCTTTCAGGGGGCCTGAGCTGCTGCTGCAGGCACCTGCCTAGCTTCGGGGGCTGAGTTCTCCAGCACTAGGCCCTGTTTATACAGTAGTTCTGTCCTCCTGGTGTCCTCCGGGCTGGACGTCGTATCCCAATCCCAGAGCGTGATGAGTGCTTCCCAGCATCCTGAAAGACGCCTGACATCCCTGTTCCACAGGTGAGAAAATGAATCAGAGAGGGCAAGCAGCCCCCCACGACCACACAGCACCAAGGTTCTGTTGTGGATCTAAGAGTCCAGGTGTCTGTCACCTTCATCTCAGAGGGTCCTTGGAGCAGAGAACTTCAGTCTCCAACCGACCTGTGACGTGCACTGTGTGCATGTGCCCCCAAGACCCCAGGACGATAGAAGCAACTCTAGTCACCCATGGGTAGCTACTGAAATAGCAGTTCCCTGCTGGGCAGTCATCCTGCCCTTGGCTGCCTCACTCAGGAGGTTGGAGCAGCTCCCTGGGCCCAGGAAGGAGCCTGGGCACTCACTGTTCTAGGCCAGAAGACAAATGCCCTGTACAGGGGCACTTTATGGTCCAAACGAGAAAACATATTCCTAACTTGTCCAAGCCAGTTATTGCAGCTATTTGGGAGACTGAGGCAGCCCCACCTAGAATCCCCGGCAATGATGATGGGGTTGTGGTGAGAGGTGGAGCTCCCACTTAGACTCCCCAGGGAGGGGCTGGGGTGTGGTCAGGGTGGAGCCCCGCCTAGAATCCCCAGTGAGAGGCTGGGGGCGTGGTCAGTAGTTGCCTAGTGTGTGAAACCCTGAGTTTACAGGAGCATCACGAGTCAGGGGCTGGAGAAAGCTCAAAGCTTAAGTCCATGGTTAAGGGCTCTCTCGTTTGGCCAGCCGAGATGGGTCCATGGTTAAGAGCACATACAGCAGACTTGGGCCGGACACCAGTAGATTGGCTTAAAATGGTGTTAACTCCAGCTCCAGGTGCCTATCGCCTTCTCAGGCAACTCCACACACACACACACACACACACACACACACACACACACACACACACATATAATTAAAAACAAAGTAGCAAGGCATGGTGGTGTTCACTTGGCAGCCTCTGGGCTCCTGCTAGGAACCTCTGCACGAGTGAACTGTCCACCCAGTGAGGCCACAGGACCTGTGTCTGCTATTACACCTTGTTGGGAGCGTGGTACCCTGAAACGTGTGTTCAGGAGGTGACTGTCTCCCACCTGAGGCTTCTGAACCAAAAGGGGTTGTCAAGCTCAGGTGGCGCTCGTGTTCCTATCCTCAGGCCTAAGCAGGCTAGCTTGAAACTCAAATCCTCCTGTCCCAGCCCTCTGGGCACTGGAGTGACAGGCATGGCCTCGTTGGTATTTCTGAGGCCATGGTCAGGGAGAGCTGTCCACTGGGAAGCAGGAGGCACGGAGCTCACCTGTTCCACAAGGCGTCACTATCAGGCCCTTGACTGGCAGTATCCCAACCCATCTGGGATACACCCACAGCCTCTGACCGGTGGCTCTCACACAGCTGAGCTCCTGTACCCTGCAAGCTCACCACATGGCCCGAGACCTCTGTCAGAGCACCTACCTGTCACCCGCTGAAATCTATCAGGATCTCCGGGCACCCATACGTTACTACTAATTTAAAACAAAGAGATGGGGGAGTGACACATGTCCATCACCCTGGCACTCAGGACCAGAAAGATCATGAATTCTAGGTCATCCTTGGCCACCAAGGAAACTCAAGGCTAGCCAAAGCTACCTGAAAAACAGCGCCAGGCAGTGGTGGCGCACGCCTTTAATCCCAGCACTTGGGAGGCAGAGGCAGAGGCAGAGGCAGAGGCAGAGGCAGAGGCAGAGGCAGAGGCA
>BDUI01000023.1:836033-878375 GCA_002335545.1 Apodemus speciosus
CCTGGCTGTCCTGGAACTCACTCTGTAGACCAGGCTGGCCTCGAACTCAGAAATCCACCTGCCTCTGCCTCCCAAGTGCTGGGATTACAGGTGTGCGCCACCACGCCCGGCTGAGACCCTGTCTTGAAATCAGAAAAGTGATCGGGACAGACAGGGCTCTCCCACGCGAGAGTAAAGGGCTGAGTGGGAAGGACTCAGGTCTTGCAATACAGAAGGGAGGTTGACAGGAGTTTCTTCCACCCACAGACACCCCAGCTGAGTGTTTGCTGATCTTTATTGGGGCACTGACGGGGGGGGGTTGGGGGGGGGGTGTAGGATGGGCGTCACCGGCAGCCGCATTCAGTGGCTATCATGTTGGGCACGTGGTGCGCACTGATGCGCTCCTCCGACAGGCTGATGAGCAGCTTGCCCGCATAGGCAGTGGGCACACAGCAGGGCAGGCGCCCCAGGGAGGCCCCGCGTGCCTGCATTTTTAGCAGCAGCACAACGTGGTTCCCGTAGCGCGGGTTGCGGTCAGACTGCGGCCACGCGCAGGCGCCTTGGCAGTTGTTGGCTTGGTAGGTCTCCGGGATGAGCACTGAACGCTCAGCGCGCAGGTCTACGCTCAGCTCGCGCAGCGCGCAAGGCCCGTCTGTCCCTGTCCCTGTCCCCGCGCTGCGCCCCGCCCTCCCACGGCCTTCCCGCCCACGCCACTCGGCACGTAAGCCCTGCAGCGCCTTCAGCAGCAGCAGCGCACGCAGCGGGTCCCCGGCGCTGCGGGAGTCGTTGGGGCACAGCGCCAGCAAGCGCGACAGCAGCGGGGGGGCTGTGGGTGGCAGGCCCGGGAGGTCCCGCAGCTCCGAGGCTGCGGCCTGAAGCTCCACTGCTACCCTGCGTGCCAGGTTCGCTGCCCAGGGAGCAGAAGCGGGGCCGTGCAGTGGCATCGGTTCCCCCACGGCGGCCGCAGCAGGTGAAAGCAGCAGTAACAGGGGTTCCTCCCCATCGAGCAGGCGCCCCAGGGCTGCGGGGTCTGACAGGTTGACCAGGCCCTGTGGGAAGCTCGCCAGCGCACCAGGGTCCAGGGCCAGACGTGTGTTCGAGGCCCGGGTCAGAGGTCCCCGTAGAGCACGAACCAAGCGAGTGAGGGTCTCTAGGAAGGGGTCGGCGCTGTGTGGCAGGTCCTCAGGCTCCAGGGACGGCCTGGAATAGAACGAGGTGGGCCAGCTGTGAGCACAAGAGGCTGTGTTGGGCCCTCTATCCCCTCCAGCTTCCCAGTTCCTCCTCCATCTCTGTGCGCACCCGGGCTGCGGGAAAGGCATGGTGTCCAGCTGGCCATGTGCTGACTGCGGTGACGCCTCGGCGGGTGGCAGCAGCACCAGGGTGGGAGTCATCCGCGTGAAACAGCGGGAATCAGAGCCAAACAGAAAGGCCTGCAGCTGAGCAATGCTCAGGGTGGCGCCTGTAGAGGGTGGGCACGCGCTGGCTGAGGCCGGGGGCTCTGGGCAGCTTCCTTCCACACTGCTCCTCCCCTCTGCTAGGACCTACCTTCTCCGCTTGGTTGAAGGGTTAGGGCGAGGCCTGAGCCGCTCCAGGCCCCCGCTGGGAAGTCCACGGTCAGCACCAAATAGCGGGTGTCTCGAGTAGGGCAGAGGTTCTGTGGACACAGGGACTCGTGTGCGCTGGGGAAGATGGCCAGGCTACAGGCACCAGCCCTGCCGGGAACAGACGCCCAGGTGTCCTCCAACCCCACCCACCCTTCCCTTTGGCACAACCTCTTGCCCAGCTTTCAATCAGAGGGCTGTTGGGGGATGGGTCCACGCAGTCTCTGGTACCTGTGTGCCCCGCAGTCCAGCCCCTGTCACCGTGACCTGGGGGCCTGGCCCAGGGTATAGTACTAACAGGGCCTGCTCCCAGCGGCCGGCTCCCCCCGGCGGAGGCTCGTGGAACTTCAGCAAGAGCTCGGGCTCCCAAATCACTGTGGGCAAATATTGGTGACAGCTGAGTCTCTGAGGCCATTAGCTTCTGTCCTCCAAGGCCTGTCCTACAGAGTCCCTCGGCTGGCCTCTAACTGGGGATCTTCTGGGGCCATGTAGGCCTGAGGGACCCTGACCCAAGGTGAAGACCTTGCTTGTAAGGACACGGCAGCTCTGCTGCCACCTGCCTGTCTGGGAAGGTGTGATTGTAGGGGTGTGTCATGCCATCTTGCCCACTACAGCTCCTGAAAGGGTGTACAAGATTCTGCCTGGCAATCTAGCGAGGGTCCCCCCACCCCCCCAAGCGTCTGCCCAAAGCTTGGGAGGAGCCTCAGTCCCAAGGCAGCACCAGCGCTGAGAAGAGTCCATCACGTACCTTCGGCCAGATGTAGGACCAGCAGCTGCTGTTCCCCAGTGTCCCCTAGCCAGACCCCAAGGTGCTGCAGGGCAGGCAGGGTGGCCTGGGAGTCAGTACTGCAGACTCCGAAGGTGGCCAGGTCTTGGGGTCCCCAGCGAGACCCCTGGACAGCCTCCAGGAAGGCATGCTCATAGCTGCCCAGGCCCCCCACCACCCCGAGGGCTTTGCCTGTGTGCCCCTCTCCTCTCACTGTCACCAGGCACAAAGGTTCAGGGGGGCTGCTGGGAGGCCAGAGCCCATCTTCCAGGAAGATGAGGCCCCTGGCACTGGTGGCCAGCTCTTCCACTGCCTCAACCTGTAACACAGCCCCCAGAGCCGCCAGCAGCAGTGCCAATGGACAGCAGTGTGGCCCCTGCATGGTGGCACAACAAGGTCTGGGAGGCCCTGCTTATATGCATGGCTGAGCCAGGGTGCTTGGGAGGGACACCCCTATCAACTCCAGAGGTGACCTTGGGGGACAGTGCCTGGCGCTCTGCATGCCCAGCAGGTGGGAGGCGGCCGTCTCAAAGGGCTCTCTGTCCTCAGGGCTGGGCCACAACTGCAGAAGCCGGAGCTGTCCTTGGGTAGCTCCCATCCCCTGGGGAGCCCACCTGGAGGTCCCCAGGTCACCACGCCTTCAACAGACAGAAGCAGTACCCACCCATTCCCACTACCAAAAACACACTGCAGACAGGGAGACATGGGGGAGGCTGTTTAATAGGCAAAGGACGGGACAAAACAGAAAACCTTCCAAGGACCGGCCACGGGAAAAAGACCACACAGACAACAGAGGCTGGGGGACTGCTCAGTTGCCTGGGGGAGGGGGAGGCATGTTCCCAGGGCCGTCTGAGGGGAGTGGAGGCCTTAGCATAGGGGGCATAGGAGCAGGGTGCACCCCAGGATTTGAGGGGTGAACCCCTGGAGGCTGAGGGTGGACGCCCGGGGCAGCAGGGTGGACTCCAGGAGGAGGCTGGGGGTGCACCCCTGGTGCCTGAGGGTGGATCCCAGGGGCTAGGGGGTGTACCGTCAGGGGCTTGAGGGTGGACTGCAGGAGCAGGTGGGTGCACACCTGGAGCCTGAGGATGAACTCCAGCTGATGGAGGAGGGTGGACCCCTGGGGCTGGGGGGTGGACGCCTGGGGCTGGGGGGTGGACCCCTGGAGCTGGTGGGTGCACTCCAGGGGCTGGGGGGTGCACTCCAGGGGCTGGTGGGTGCACTCCAGGGGCTGGGGGGTGCACTCCAGGGGCTGGGGGGTGTACCCCAGGGGCTGGGGGATGGACCCCAGATGTTGGTGGGTGTACTACTGGTGCTGGGGGGTGTACCCCAGGAGCTGGCGGGGGCATCTGGGGAGGTCCAGGGGGCCCAGAAGGAGCAGGCCCAGTGGGGGGCATAGGAGGGAGAGGCAGGCCACCAGGTGGAGGTGGGGGCAAGGTGTCAGGGAGTGGTGGGCGAGGAGGCAGTCCATTCATCAGCGGGGGCGGGGGCCGCTTGACGCCTGGGGGTCCCGCTGGCAGGCTGGGAGGGGCCGGGGGCTTCTCCATCTTAAAGTGGAACTGAAGAAAAAACTGTAGGGGGAGAAGGAGGGTCAGTGACTGGGCAGGGCCATGGGGGGTGGGCGTGGGGGAAGTACCCGTGCTAGGACCGCGGAACCTCACCTGCTTGGTCTCTCTGTTCCAGTGGGTCCAAAACTTGCCCTCAGCCTTGTCAATTTCCCGGCTCGGCACCTAGGGAGGGAGTCAGAGGCTGCAGCACCCCAAAGGAGGGGCTGGGATAGACAGACAGCAGAATCTAGCTGCTCTCTCTGTCCTGCAGGGTCACTACCTTGAAGGCAATGGTCTCATAGGGCTCAGCAGCCATGAGCAGGTACTGCCAGCGGCGGTCTGGGGG
This sequence comes from Apodemus speciosus, assembly GCA_002335545.1. Classification (NCBI taxonomy): domain Eukaryota; kingdom Metazoa; phylum Chordata; class Mammalia; order Rodentia; family Muridae; genus Apodemus; species Apodemus speciosus. The sequence continues at coordinate 840,270 of BDUI01000023.1, forward strand.
CTCGATCCTCTGCTCATAGGCAGACATGAAGCGGTGGCGTGGCATGATACCCTCTGCAATCTCAGGGTAGTCAATCTGTGGAACATGCACAGCAGTGTTGGTGTGCGCACGTACACACACACACACACACACACACACACACACACACACACACACACACACACACGTCCAGTCCACCCCTGACCGGTCAGTCCCACCTCACCTGGAACAGCAGGCTCTGCTGGCCCATCTCTGTGTCCCTCTGCTTGGTCACTGCAACAGAGGGGACAGGGCTGTCATGTGCTGTGGGTACACTGGGTGCACAGCAGAGCAGGGTCCCTCAATACAAGGCCTGGCTTCTCTGCCTGAGGCCACATGGCTAGGACCTAAAATGGGGCCAGCGGCTGAAGTCTCAGAGGAGCACGGGCAGGGAAACGCTGTGTCACAGCTCCTGCGACCCTGGCGCCTCCTCATCTTCCTGTAGGTCCAACAGGGATGATGCTCATCAGCACCTGTGAGCTCTCGGCAACACTAAGGGAATGATGTCATGAAGACAAAGAAGGCGCTGTGTGTCCTGGAGACAAGGGTGCATACAGTGCCAGGGCCTAGGGCACATTCATGCCGCAGCCCACGGCTGTGGTCAGGCCATCACTCACACGCGCGCGTGCACACACAAACACACACCTTTGTAGCCAGGGCGGCCGATCTTCACAAACTTCTTCACCTCCACCTTGACCTTCTCCGGTGCAGGCTGGGCGGGGGCTTCTTTGGCCTCCTTGGCAGCTCGCCGGGCCCTGTAAACAGACGCAGGTGCTTGGGCTTTCCACCAGCCACCAAGGCCAAGCACCCAGGAGACAGAGCCCCTCCCCAAGCAGGGCAGAACGGGAGAGTCTCAGCGCCACCACCGTCCTTGTCCCTTGGCTCTGCTCTGTAATGAGACAGTAAGGCTAAACGTGGGGTGCGGGCGGGGGTCGAGAATGCAGATGCAGGTGACCTTTCCCCTGTCCTCCCCCCCCATTCACCCAGCCCAGGGAAGGTTTCCCTCCCGAGTAGCAGGGCTGTAGGGCTCACAAGTTAGTCTGATGTTTCTTCCCTTGGGTATGGGCCAGGTAGCTCCCCTGCAGAGAGAAAGGAGACGTGCTGCTGACGGGAGGGAGGGCAGGATCCTGGAGGAGGGAGGGCTGGCCCCTGGCAGCTCACTGTGACAGCACGGCTGAGGCCTGAGCTCTGAGCTCAGGAGCCTGCAGGGCATCTCAGTGGCTGCGACTGCACTCATCCCTCCCCAGAGATTTCTCTGTGGTTTAGAGCAGCAGACGTTGCACAAGTCTGCAGTGCTGAGCCCACCCCTGGGGATGGGCAACTGTCTGGAGACGTGCCCAACAGAGGAGTGGGGCCTAGGACATACCACTCAGCACCACTCCACTGTCAACCAGGCCAGACGTGTTCCATCCACTGCTGATCAGTCTGGTCCTCCAGCAAGAGGGGTGGGGAGGCAACTCCCAGAGTCCTCTCCCCTCCAGAAAAAAGGACGATAGCCACACCCTCCCTGAACCCCCAAAATGCAGAGGCGACTCTGCTGTTGGCCGGCACCCATTGCTATTTGTGAGGACATTCATAAAGCACGCACACACACAGTCAAAGAACAAGAATGAAGGGTACTGGTGCCCTGCCAACCATGCTGTTGTATGTTAGAGGACCAGCCGAGGACACAGGCAGGAGCATCAGGAGTGCACGGGGCCGGCCAGCTACACAGTGAGCCCGGCTCGTCAGCGCTGCACAGCGAGGCCCTCCACCTAGGGCCAACTGGGAGGAAGCTCATGCTTACCCAGCAGGCTCAAGCCCTAGGCTGAGCTCTGAGCCCAGAGCTGAGGGAAAAAGGAATTCAATGAAAGCAGACCAATACTGAGCGAGCAGTTGGCTCTGGACGGCAGGTCCAAGGCCTACCAATGTCACCTCACCAGTGCAGAACAGTGGGGAGAGCGCAGGGACAGATACCTCATTGTTATGCAGAGTCAGGCAGAGTTTGCACTCATAGGATCCCAGGTGGTTTTTCATAAAATACGGGTCCTGGGAATGAATAAAGATACTGTGAGACTGCAAAGCCTGGCCCCACGAACCAGGGACTGAGGCATGCGGAGAGCTCTGCGGGTGTGGGGGCTCTTGCCCGCTGCCCCACCTTGTTGATGTCAATGGTTTCCAGGGCCAGTTGGCGGAGGCGTTCTCTCCGGTCCCGGTTGCTCTCGGAGGAGGAGGCTACGCCCCCACTCCCAGTTTTGCCTCCAGGTCGGTGCTGAAAGTCCATGATGCAGGCCTGGGTGCTTTAGGGGACAGGAAGAAACCTGGGGGAGCAAGGAGGACTAAGGTGGGAACACAGAAGGTGATGCTAGGACCACAGGGTGGCCCAGCAGGCGGCCATCCCTTCTCTGAATTCCTGATCCTCCCAAGAGCTGACTACAGTTGAGCCACCTCTCCCCGATTGTTCGTTGTTGTTGTTGTTATTATTATTATTATTATTAAGAGAGGGTTTTCTATCTTAAAACTCTCTACATAGATCATGTTGGCCTGCCTTTGTGGGCATTAGAGGACACACCCTCCTCCACCGGACGCATGGCACATGGAATGTTTGGCACCAAGGGCCCCACCTTTGAGGCTTAACCAAAGCCTCCGGGCAGCATTATCTGATGGCACAACACTTTAGACACTCAGTGTGCCTCAGCCCTTGGCTTAAACTTAGGTAAACGCAGAGACACCACCCAGGAGACAAGTGGAGGCATCTTGTCATCACTGCTAGGGCCTCCTGCAAACGTGACCAAGAACCTTGAGGGCCAGGGACCTAGTTACTACAATATCACCACAGAGCGTGTCCGAGGCAGACAGGACACCCACATCACTGGCTGTCAGGGAGGAAGAGGCCAGAAGGCAAAGGATACAAGATACTCCAGAGGAATGGCTGAGATGGACATGGAGTGCCGGGCAGAACCAGCCTGGTGGATGTTTCACACTCAGCCACACATGGACTGAAAAGCTTCCGAGAAAGACATTCCTCTAGATGAAATGGGCCAGACGCAAGAGCAGAGTCTAAGGGTGGCAGCGTGGGCTTCTCAAAGGAACAGGGCACCCGCAGCAGCAGGATGGAAAACCTCTTCAACCTCTGGCAAAGACAACTGCCAAGAACACAGGTGTCTGTGGCGGCCCTCCCAGGAGGCTGGGTGTCCAGCCACAGGTGTGAGGGTGGAGCATATGTCCAGCGTGCATGAGGTCCCCTAGGGGTGCGTGCTTAAGGTTGAGTGTGTGTGGGTATCCACTGCATAACTGCAGTTAATTCATGAGCGTTGGCGGGAAAACGCGGCCTGGGCGAGCACTGCTCGGCTCTGTGGATGGAGCACATCGTCCTGCAAACTCACCAAGGAGCTTTGTCCTCAGCCCACCATGTCCCCAACCTCAGGAAACAGAAAACGTGGGGCATGGTGGTGCACACATTTCATCTCAGATCGTTACCTTAGAGGCCAAGGTAGGAAGATGGTTAGGTTAGAGTTAGAGGCCAAACTGGGATGTGCAGTGAGATCCTGTCTCAAAAAAAAGAAAAAAGGGTCCTGGGTAGGCTGGCAAGATGACTTGGAGGCTTATAACAACCACCAGAAACTCCAGCTCCAGGGAATCTGACATCCTTTCCTGGACTTGATGGGAACTATACTCCTCACACACAAAGCTCCACACAGGCACAACAAAAGAAAAAAAAAATCTTTAAAAACACAGGGAAGGGATCGAACACCAGCATTTATCTGCTTCCCGACCACCACGGCAGACTGCACCTTCATACCGTCAGCCAAAATAAACCCTTGCTTCCTTAAAACAGCTAAGTGTGGTGGCACACGCTGTAAATCCCAGTACGCGGGAGAAGGCAGAGCAGCGAGGCGATGGATGTGAGCTCGAAACCGGCCTAGTCCGCACAGAGGTCCAGGTCGGCCTCAGTTGTGCGGTGGGACCGTGTCTGAAATACATTAAACGTTGTGCCGATGACTGGATGGGCCAGGACGAATGGATGGGCGACGTGGGACCCCACGGGCTACCGTAAGATCACAGAAGAACGATCAATCGGGACAGGAAAGTGGTATTTGCTAAGGTGATGGTCTGGGAGGAAGCCGGGTCCAAGGACAAATCATTTTTAAGTGCATATACCGTTATCTTTCGATCCCAGCAATGGACCTACTCCGGTGGGCAGGCGCAGTAGTCGCCAGGGCCCCGACTAACTTAGAGGGAAACTGAGGCAACTAAAGAGGTCAAAAGACACTCCCAGACCCCGAAACACCCTGGAGGCCACAGACGCGGCACACAAATCCGCGATCACGCCACGACCCAACGGGCCTCGTGAGAGCGCGCTCTCCGGGCAGGCGCGCGCCAAGCCTGAGGAAAGAGGGCGGCCGCTGCTACTCCCCGTCCCGCCCCCGCGCTCTCGCCCCCACTTCCAAGCCTCACAGACGGAACAGTCGCCACCGACAAACCGTGTAGCTCCTCACCAGCACCAAGGCCTCGCTACTCCAGCTTAATTTCCACGAAGGCCGCGGTTTCTCCGTGCGCATGCGCACGACCGACTAAGCAATCCCTTCCGGGAACAAAGCGGAGTTTCATGTGTGCGCATGCCCAGCGGATGGACTCCGGCTTCGGGAGGCGGGAGGAAAAAGGAGCCCTGAGGCACGGAGTACGCGTGCGCACTGCATTGTCCACAAAGTCTCGTTCCGCCCTTAGTCTAGGGGCGCTGACTATCGCGACAGGAGGAAACGTTAGGGTTCCCGGCCCGGAAGGCGCTTCGCTTATTTTGGAGTGCTACGAGTGTAACGTTAAAGCTCACGTTTAGTGTGTCTGACGGTTGTTTAAAGTCGGGCCATTTCCTTCTCGTCCGACTCTGTGTTCAACTGCGCGGACCCATAAGCTAGAACCGCGCAACAAGCCCGACAACGCGCAGGCGCAGTAGCCCTGGTGGGACTTCCGAGGTCGCTCCCTGAGACTTTTGTGGCGCTGATTGCGGCTTCGGGGAGGACGGCGGCCGAGAGGCTGGGCGCGTTTTTGTTCGCGCGGATCCGGGCGGCGAGATGCGGTACAACGAGAAAGAGTTGCAGGCGCTGTCCCGGCAGCCGGCAGAAATGGCAGCTGAGCTGGGCATGAGAGGCCCCAAGAAGGGCAGCGGTGAGCCAGTCGGGGCCGCGGCTGGGGCACTTGGGCGGGCCGGCGCGGTTCCTGGGTAGGTGAATGAGAACAGTTCCGCGCTGACGACCGCCCTGTGCCTGCAGTGGCCAAGAGGCGGCTGGTGAAGCTGGTGGTCAACTTCCTCTTTTACTTCCGCCCGGACGAGGCCGAGGTAGGGGCGTGGGGGGCGCGGGGGACCCGCGCGGCCCGGAGTCCGGCGCTCATGGCCGTGTCTCGCGCAGCCCCTCGGAGCCCTGTTGCTGGAGCGCTGCAGAGTGGCCCAGGAAGAGCCGGGCGGCTTCTCCATCAGTAAGTGCTCTGGTCCCCACTGTTTCCACCCCGGACTCTGCTCCTCGCCCCCGATCCTTTCTACTTCCTTAGGAGCATCCGTTTGTCCTGGATCTCACGTCCGCTGATGGACCAGGACTGGCTCAGCTGTGCCCACTGGGTCTGGTTCTCGTCTTAAGTTTCTTCCCCGACCCTGCCCGTTCCCAGCTGAGAGAGGTGCAGCCTGCGAACTTGGTGTGTATAGCAGAAACAGTCTCTGCCGCCTTCTCTGCCACAGGCGGGGTGCAGGCAGAGCTTTAAGGCCTTGACGCGACACCTATCTTAGCCTTCTTCCCTGGCGAGAACTTTACAGTACCTTGTAGAGATTTGGCCATCATGTCTACCTCTATCATCCAGTAGGGTTCTCTATCTGTACTCCTATTTTCTGCTTATTGCATGCGTGCACTTGTGTTTTGGTGTGTGAATATGCCAGTAAGGCCAAAGGAAAACTCGTGTAGTTGGTTCTTATCTTCCACTATGTAGGTCTCCAACATGAAACGCCGATCATCAAGGCTTGGCAGCAGGGTCCTACCTGCTTGGCCACTGTCCCACCTGGGACTTATTTTTAAGCTATACTGACTGGCCAGCAAGCCCTAGGAACCCTTCCGTCTCTTTCTTCAGCACTGAGGTTACAGGTGTATTCGTTCCGCTCTTTGACATGAATGCTGGGGTTACGATGAATGCTGGGGTTGCGTGACAGGCACTTTAACCACTGAGCCATCTCCCACTGCCTTTTTCCATTCGGTTTAGGGTCTACCCTCATGGCCTTATATTAGCCACTTCTATTCCAAACAACCCAGCTAACCAGTGGGTCCCGTATTTGTGGGTTCAAGGGTCAGGATTCTGGGGGACAAAGCCAGCCTGTGACAGGCAGAAGATGGCTTGGTGTTAGGACAGGAGAAGGTGCAGTTTGAAACCCTGGTGAGAGGAAGCTGGGATTTGTGGCCAGCAGGTTGTAGACCAACTGGACACTGACCAGAGGTGGCTCCTTTCCTTTATCCCTTTCCAGGCTTCGTGGAAGACCTCAGCAGGAAATATCACTTCGAATGCTGTAGCCAAGAGCAGTGTCAGGAATGGATGGAGGCTCTGCAGCGGGCCAGGTGGGCTTTAGGAACTGCTGGGAGCTGGGTGGAAACATGGGGGAACGTGACCAGTGAGCCCAGCCTTTCCCCCCAGCTACGAATACATGCGACGGAGCCTCATCTTCTACAGGAATGAGATCAGGAAGATGACTGGCAAGGTTTGTGGGGTTGGAGGGGTTGGGGCAGCTTTCCCTGGCCTTGCTCACAGCCACCATACCCTCCACAGGACCCCCTGGAGCAGTTCGGCATCTCCGAGGAGGCCAGGTTCCAGTTGGATAGCCTGCCTAAGGATGGGCGGACTGCTTGTACTGGCTCCCAGTTAGATGTGTTGGACTGACCCTCTCTGGGCCCCTGGCGACCCTGGGAGGTGTTTCTTATAGGTTTAAATACATCTGTTCAAAGATCCAGAGGAGGTGGGCAGGGTCTGCAGTCCTTGTTCTTCATGCCATCTCCCTGCCAGCACCCCTTGAATGTCCACATTCAGGGCCTGTGCTTGGCACAGGTTCCCTGCCCTTGTCAAATGAATGTATAATGTCAGATGAAACTGTGAACCCCCACTCCTGCTGAAGAGCAGGCTATGGGTGCTGGCCTTCAGTGCTGAGCCTGCTCTTTAATAAAGGTACCTCTTTTTTGAGCCACATTGGAGTGAGTGGAAAAGAGGGGGAGGGACACAGGCTGGTGGGCACTTAGGAGGCAGAGGGAAGAGAATCTCTGAGTTCCAGCACAGCCGGGGCTATACAGAGAAACTGTCTGGAAAAACAAAACCACCAGGAAAGCTGGGCTGGTGGCACACATAGAAGTGCAGGTGTAGGCCGGATTTGCAGGGGGTCAGGGGACAGGCATCTGCTCAGTGTGTCTGACCCTGGGCTGGACACCCTCACTGCAGAGATGTGGCACCATCCCTGGGTTTTGGGAGTATACATATAAGTGGGAGTTGTAGGTGACCCTGATGGGGAAAGGCAGTGTTCTGCCCAGGTGGTAAGGGACACATAAACGTTGCCAAGCTCAAGTGTCTAAACTCAGGCAGGATTGGATTTTTTTTTTTTTTTTTTTTTTTTTTTTTGGTTTTTCGAGACAGGGTTTCTCTGTGTAGCCCTGGCTGTCCTGGAACTCACTCTGTAGACCAGGCTGGCCTCGAACTCAGAAATCCGCCTGCCTCTGCCTCCCAAGTGCTGGGATTACAGGCGTGCGCCACCACCGCCCGGCAGGATTGGATTCTTAAGAGAGACTGGGTCCTCCCACAGTGGGAATTCTTCAGAGTCACAGTCAGCCTCACAAGAGATAGGCGCCGCTCTTCCAGTCCAGGTTGGACAACAACAAACAGGGAAAGAAAGACTGGCACTGAGAACTGGCTCAAGTGAAAACGGCTTTATTTATTATACTGTGTCTAGAGGCAGCAACAATGTGTGAGATGCCTTGGGGAAACCAAGGGAAGAGAACAATGCACCCGTTAAGTACAGAGGTCATTACAAGACAGAGCGATGCTGCATCAAGTTACAAACAGGCCAGGCCATCGTCAAAGCTGTGTAGGTTGAGGGTGGGAACTGGAGGTGTGTCCCGTTCTGGGCTAACAAGGGAGTGGTGGTCCCAGTCTGTAGGGCTTTCTATCAGTTCCTGAGCTCAAAGCCCTGCAGCTACCTTGGGTTGGAGTGGCATGGATGACTGAGGCAGCCTTACCCTGCACTATGCCCATCAGTCACAGGGTGCCCGGGGCCACCATGCACCACTGTCAGTTTACTGTGGGATCCCGTTTCTTAAGGGCTCAGGGAAGGACTTGCAGCTGTGCCCAGAGCACCTGTGGCCCACTGGGCCATGAACATGCAGTGTCTGTCCTCTAACACTCAAGTAAGGTGGAGGCAACCACTGCTGGAGCAGCAGCTGCCAGGGTGGCGGGCGGGCGGGCGGGCGGTCAAGCAGTGTGTACAGTGTTCACTCGGTCTTGTCCCAGGCCTGGGATTTGCTAGCTTTTGTTCCGGCCGCCCTGTTCTGCAGCACCTTAGTGAGCTGTGGTGCACAGAGACAGGCCTGCCGGCCATGAGCACCAGCGCGGGGTGGGAGGGGCGGGAAGGGGACACCAGCACCGTCTTCACAACTACTTTGGGAAGTAGGTTGGGGTGGGGGTGGGGCAACATGGCCTCTCCCCTCATAGCCCACCAACCCACGGCTGGAAGTGAGCAACATTGAGGGCAGTCAGGACCATCTCAGAAAGTCAAGTCAGCCCTGACCTCTGCAGTCACTCCCAGCGCACCTATCCCCAGGACCAGGAAGCAACTCCTAGACACAGGCAGGCGACACCCATAGTGACCAGAGGCCCTGGGCAGCCCAGCACATCTGGGCCGCACTCCTGCAGGGTCCCTGGCCAGTGCCAAGTTTTTCTTTTTTTGTGCATTTGAATAAATAAAAGTATTTTTCCTCCTCACTTTTCTTTCCTTTTCCTTAAAGTTCACTGTGCATTATACAATCTAAAAATAAATGCAGTCAAGTCTATGAAATTTATAAATCTCCAGCAAATCTCTATAAAATACTGTCACTGATCATGTGACTCTCTTATACACAGATGCCAGGGGACCCACATTGGGCCAGCCCCACATCACCTGACCAGCATGCCCCGAGCCAGAAAAGCAAAGAAATACAAAGTAAATGCACTTGTCACAGGAGCCACAGAGCCCTGCAGTAGTGGCCCTCACCTGTCAGCACCACTCAGCCCAGTTGGGAACCCCTAATTCCTGCCCCAGCCCAGTCTGCACCCACTGCAAAGGCACACCCAAAGCCACAGGGTTAACAGTGGGGTGTTCACAGTGACAGCAGGCAAGTTCCGAGGAGGGGGACTGCGGGTCAGCCCCCATCGGGCGTGCCGGGCGTGCCTTTGGTGTCAGAACAAGGTGTTGGGGATGCATCTGAGAACTGTTTGGCCACAGTCCATGTTTGGGGCAGCACCCAGGGCCGAGGTGGAGATGGGCAGGCATTGGCTTGCTGGTGAGATAGCACCGGGACAGAGTCAGGAGTCCTCATGGTGGCCAGCCCAGCAGGCCAAGTCTTTATATTATTCTCTCTCACAGACACTTAGACGTCTCAAGAGGTTGCCTTGGACGACTTTGATGGAATAAAGTAAGTCAGAATTGCTTATACTTTAAAAAAAAAAAAAAAAACCGATAAATACTTTATCTAAAACTATTGACAGTACAAAGTGGACCAGTCCAGCACCTCCTGCGGTGCCGCCGATTCACAGTGGCTCCACGTCCGGCTCTGCCGGCCTGGCAGGCAGCAGGCTTGGTCCACACCGTCCTTGCATAGGTCGTGGCTTGAGGTAGTAGAAGTCCTAATTACCTGCAGGAAGGAGGGGCATAGGTTAGGTGCATTCAGTAAGTATGCCTCGGCTGAGCTGTCCAGCAGGACACAAGGGCATAGGGGGGCATTTCTGGCAGGCACCAGTGGGCCCAGCCCCCTCCAGGTCTGCCTTGCTGAGCACCCAGAGTAGGTCAACTGGAAAGGTCCGAGCCCTGGGACCTCCAGATGGTGATGGTCAGGCTGCCCTCTCTGCCCAGGCTACTGCCACCATACAGCCATACCCAGTGGAGAAGGCCAGAGGGCTGCCACCTGGCCCTTCACTTACAGGGCTGACAGCCAGGCAGGGTTCCACCTCTACTCAGGGAGAGGTAGGTTGGCCCAACTCTGCTCCAGGACGCCATGCTACCCCAGGCAGCTTTCGGCCTGTGGTCAGCCTAGAACCTTACCCACCAACTGGCCCCGGTTTCCTCCCCACAGGAGGACTGAGGATGGAGGCTGACGCTAAGAATGCAGCCCCATCACTGGGGATGGCTACAGGCGGGGAGCCTCATGGAGGGTGGAGGTCACCCCGAGCTCTGCGCTACCACACGAATCTCATCACTTCTGCTGTCCTCTCAGTGGCTTGCACAATGGTGGCCCTGCCTGCCTCCCTTAGCCTCCCATCTCTACCACTTAGGAACCCAGGCATCTGCCGAGCCCTGCCAGCCGTCTTCTGGGCAAGAGGAAAGACGGTTTGGCTCTAGCCTTACCTTACAGAACATGAACTGCTAGCTAAGCAAGGTCTTTATCGAGGCTTAACCCCCGAAAGGTGCGCGGCATAAGGAGGCGGCATGCCAAGGGAAACCCACACAGCAGATGGCCCCGAGGTGCTGGCCTGTGGGGCGGCGGGCGCGGCCTGCGCCAGGGCCAGCCGGGGCAGGGGCTGGTGGTGCACCGTGAAGGAGGGGCGGGAGACCTTGTGTGGGAGGGAGGCGAGCTTGACAGATAGAGAGGCATTAGCAGGCTGCAGAGAGGCGGCAGAGGAAGGGGGTAAGAAAGCGTTGTTAGCCGGGAGGGAGGCCAGGCTCTGCAGAAGAACCGGCTCAGGGTTAGAAGCCAGCAGCGCAGGCGGAGGAGGCAAGGCGACGTTAGGAGGAGGGGGTGCATGGAGGACAGGCGGCCCCGCAGGGGGCCGGCCGAGATGCTGAGGAGGAAGTAGGGAAGGTGGAGGGGGCGGCCGAGTCTCGACCGAAGCCGCGGCCTGAAAGGAAGAAGCCGAGGTGCTGGCCGCCGCCTGCAGCGGGCTCAGGCCCAGCGTGGCACTGCTACACACAGCCCCGCTGCCGACACCAGCTCCAAACGGGTGAGCAGAGGCGGAGGGCACCGCGTGGGTAAAGACACCTGTAAACAGGAGAGAAAAAGCAGCTTCAACAGGCGGCACGGTCCAGGCGGGTGAAGCAAGAGGAGCACAGCCGCCGGCAGGGAGAAGCAGAGGACAGTGTGACTCTGGTCCAAGCGCAGGCACGAGCAGCAAGCAGTAGGCTCAGTGTGAGGACACTTACCTGCCAGGCCGAGGCCCTGCCCCTCGGGCCCACCTGCCCGCCCCTGCCCAGCCAGCACCGCACCATGCCCAGCCTGTGGCGCAGGCTCCGCTCCACCCTGCGTCTGAGCAGTCCGAGCAGGCCCTCCTGGACTCATTTCGCACCAGGCCCACGTCCACGGACCAGCCATGAGGCATGTGGGTGGTCTGCTCAAACAGGGGAGGCCCCAGAAGAAAGTACTGCCCTAGTTAAGTGCACCGTGGTCTTCTGAAAACGAGAGGCATGTGTTACGAGGCTAGCCAGCAGTCTCCTCCTCCTCAGGCACCGCGGCCGGCCCGCAGACAGCTTCCACTGATAGCTGTGAGGCCTTATGCCCTCTAGAGAGCTTGGAAGGAAGCTCTAGTTGGCTGGTGAGGGACTGAGCTCCTGGACTGGGGCCGGAAGTCGGCCCTTCCTTGCCTACCTCCAACGGTTCCGCCGGCCACCCCAGAAGAGAAGCTGCCCATGGTGTGTGAGTTGGTCAGTCGGGTCGCAGTGGATGACACATGCACCAGGCCTGCAGCAGCTGGCACAGTGCTGAACAAAGACTGCAGCACAGAGGAGCCGGCCACAGAGCCCAGGTTGGCCTGCAGGGACATGGGGCCCAGAGTAAACTGGGGCCCAGGGGCAAAGGTGCTCAGGAAAGGCCGGGGAGCCTGGGCAGCGGGTGTCGCGCTGCCGGCAGAGGAAGCCACAGTTACAAGACCAGGGCCACCAAGGAGGCCACCTGGAGGCACGGCTGCAGCGGAGATGAAGAGGTTGTGGCCGCCCTTGAAGTCCAGCTCGCGGTCACGGCCTTTGCTGGCCCTGCTGCCATGTGGCAGAGAGGCCTTGTCCGAGGGCCCGCACAGGGGCAGGCTCTCTCCTGACTCCTTGCTTGCGGTGCCCTCACCCTTCAAGCCACCCAGGCCCTCTGGCTGCCGCCTGCTGAGGAAGGGGTTGGCCTCTGTCGTACTGTCCTTGCCCCTCTGGGACGAGAAGCTCAGGGAGGCACTCAAGCCAGTGACATCAGGCCCCTTGTGGGAGAGGGAAGCACCGTCGTTGAAGCTGTGTAAACCGAGGTCTGCAGCAAGGCCCCCACTGAAGGCCAGGCCGTTGGCAGGGTTGGTGCCAGGGCTTGGCCCCTCGGCTGCACCCAGAGAGCCCACAAAGCTTTTCCTTGGGTGGGTGGGGAGCTTGGCCTCAGCAGCAGGCTCCTCCAGGGATGGCCGGAAAGAGAACAGGGGGCTGTGGCTCAGGGCAGAGCCGGCCTGCAGCGGACTGTCCACAGCCTTGGCCAAGCCGAGGTCAGAGATGGGTGAGAAGGTGGACTTCCATTTGCTGCTGTTGACAGGCTCGCTCGAGGGCACGGACTTCCTTCCTACCAAGCCACCACCTGATGGAGAAGTCAGTGGCCATGAGCAGAACTGGGCTGCTGCTTCCCAGAGCTGACTGCATGGCGCCAGGCAGGGGTGTTGAGAGGTGAGGAGTTCTAAGAGGCACAGGTAATGTGAGCCTTCTGTGGCTTAGAACATGAAGGCCTCTGGTCCCACCCTTCCGACCATTCATGTAGCATGCAGTCCCGGGCTGGCCTGCTCTGGGCACAGGGCTCCCCCCACCACCTTCAGGCTCCAGAAAACTCACCATTTTCCAGTGTCTTCGGGGGTGATTTGCTTTCTAAAGAGATTGTTGCAATTTTTCTCTCAATTCTGTGCAAAGAAAATGGTCATTTAGGTGAGTCTGTGTGCTGAGAGAGGATCTGAAGACTCTTAGGAAATGGAGGGTCCAAAAGCTGACCTCAGGCCCCACATGGAAGAACCCCTGAACAGAGCCGGAGTAAATCTGGGCAACTGGCAGCACTAAGGTCTGTGCATGGGCTACTGTGGTGAGGACCCAGAAGGTCTGCTTGGGCTATGGGAGAAGACCAAGGTGCATGGTGACAGCTGTGTGTCTCCAGCAGGGTGACCTGTGAGAGCAAGCTTGCTGTCCGAGCCCTGCTGAACACAGAGCTTAAAGCAACAGAGGTACAGCTAAGCGGCAGGCAGCACATCTACTCCACAATGGTCTATAATGGCGTGCTTGGTGGATCAGTATGAATGTCAGAGCCCTGGGAATATGACACTGGGTGGCTGGCAATCTTAGCCCTGGTCTCAATGTCAAAGCATGACCAAAATTCACATATGCAGTAGTAACTCCACCAGGACATTCAAAAGGTATGCAGACAGAACCTCATCAATGCTCAACTGGCCTGCTAGGCGCACAGAGTAGGTGGGGAGAAGGGAGCATATATAGCTCAGGCACAGAGGGCCTCACGGACGCGCAGGCCCCCATGCAGGCCCGGTCCTCATTCAACAAGAAAAGCAAAGGTAACGAACGCCCAGTAAGAACACTACCCAGACCAGGGAGGTCAGGATGGGAAAGCTGGGCGACAGAGCCAGTGCCTGGTCTAAGACTTTGCAGCCCTCGCAGAGCTGCCCACTCCGTGCTCACCGGGCACTGCTGGGCTCGTCCTCAGAGCCTGGCTCCTCATCTGAGGTCAGTGGCGAGTAGTGGGCCCCATTGGTTGGTCCCAGAGGCCGTTCCTTCCTGAGCACCGGAGGCTGGTCATGGTCCTGGTATGGGGTGGGCGAGCTCTTCAGGGAGCTCTCAGGGGATGAGATGGCTGTAATCTCCAGGGGCTGGTTGATGTTGCTGACCTGTGGGGTCAGGGGAAGGCAGATGAGCCACATGCCCAGGCTACGGTCTTGGGGACCTTGTAAAAGTACAAGTAGGGAGAGGAGAGAGCCAGAATACCAGCCATTGTCCCCGCCGCCCACCCCTAGCTGTTATGTCTCTGAGTCTGTGCCGCTGGACTGCAGCCCCACAGCCCGCATGAGTGGCGCTTGCTCCCCTGCCCTACAGGTCCTGCACTTACCATGGAGTTGAGATTAAGAGGAGACCCCGAGGACTGTGTAAAGAGACCAGCGACAGTTGGCAGAGCCCGGCGCTTGGGGGACACGCCCGTGCTGAGGCTAGGCGTTCCAGCTGATGCACGCTTCCTTCTGCTACGCTTACGACTGTCCTGCCCATGGCTCTGCACACAGTCCCCTCGGGTGCCAGAGGTCAAGGGGCTGTGCCTGGTGGAAGGTGACTGCTTGGAGCTGGCGCCAACGGAAGTGCTGAACACGATCCTCCTCTTTGCTTCGCTCTCTGGGTCTGAGAAGGTGGGGTCAGAAGGTAGTTCCCCTTTGCTGGAGTCGGGCAGCGAGCCCTGGGTGGCCACACTCAGGCGGGGACTGGCTGTGAGTTGGTGGACAGGAGAGGCAGGGCCTGAGTTGCGAGACTGCGACAGGAGAGGTGGGTGTTGTGGTGGTGTGCTGCGAGATCCCATATTGGCAAAGAGGCTGCTGGGGCCAGAGGACTCATCAAAGCCAGCAGATTCCATTCCAGAGGCCAAAGGTGCTGGGCTGCTGGTCAGGGCCCCACTGATGGCCACGGAGCCAGCATAGAAACCTATTAATGAAGATATCAGTTTCCTAAGGAAGGCAAGAAAGCTAAGCACACCAGTGGGGGTGATGAGGACACGTCATCCTGGGAGGGACAACCTGAGGTCAGGGACAGCTTTCTAGAAGAAGAACTAGAGGCTACAGGGCTCTGAGGCCAGCCTCAGAGCACCAGCAGGTCTGGGTGGGCCAGACTCAAAGAGGAGGCAGCCTCCTGACCTCAGTCACCTGCAAACACCTGCCCCTGCTGTGAGCCATCTGAACCTTCAAGGCCCAGCTGACCCCAGCACAGGAAATGGTCCAGCATCCCTCAGTAAAAGGTGCCTGGCCTGCCCTAGCCCAAAACAAGTCCGCAAGGGACAGCCATATACTAGTCTTCTACCTTCCCCAAACAGGACCCTGGGCTCAGAACCTCAGGGCTACCTGCTGTGTGACCTCATGTCCCACAATGGCATCTCCCTCTTCCCCAGGAGAAGCCCCAATGGGGCAGGTGTGCAAAGGTCACCTGTGGGCGCCACGGCGAGGCTCCTGCTTCCTGCTGCAGCACCCCCTGCACCATGGGTAGAAGCACCAATCTGCTTCTCAAGTGAGGATGAGGAGTCTCGGGGCTGTGGCACAGGGCTGGGAGTGCTCCTCTGCAAGAGAGAACCCACCTGGTGAGCGCGGGGGGGGGGGGGGGGGTGGGGGGGTGGGGGGGCTAGGGAGACGGTGTCCGAGAGCAGCAGACCCAGCAGGAGGCAATGGGGCAGAAGGGCTGAGGGCAGGGGAGGCCACAGAGGACAGAGCTGTGCTCAGCTCAGGAGTCCAAGCTGAAAGGCCAGGTCACATCAGGTTAACAAGGAGTGGGACAGGGATAAGATGGTCCCAAGCCAAGGCCAGACACAACTACACGTTCATTTCAATCCAACCTGGGACAGACAAGATACTACCTCAGGATCCTCAGCAAACGGAAGGCAGGGCCACACTGTCTGCCCAGCCCATCTCTGTGAACAACAGGTCACTCATTCCTGACCTAGTCAACTATCAGAAACAGCTGCCCAGGCCACGCCTGACCCTGCTGCTTGAGTGGCTAAAATCATCCTAAGAGGACTTTTCTTTCTTCTCTGCTTCTGCTTCTTACAAAAAACACCCAGGACCTAACTACATGGCTGCAGAATTAGGCTGGGGGCAGTTCAGAGTTCAATCTCCACAGCATGTGACAGTCATAAAGACTAAGGTTGCTCCTGAAACCAACCACAGCCAGTGCTACCTCCATCTCCACCTGGTCTGGAAACTCACCGCCCTCTCGGCACGGTTGGGCAACACCACGCTGGCCAGTGGGATGCTGACGGGCAGCTTGTTGGGCTGCACCGTGCTGAGTGGAATGCTAACAGGTAGGCTGGTGATGGTCTCCCCATGGCTGCTGTAGGCACGCTCCTTCACACCCTGCCAACAGATAACCATGTGTCACCCGGGCCTGGGGACACATAGCCTGGGGAGCTCAGCCAGACCCACCCCCGACGCTGTATTCTCAGGTCATGGGCTGGTCGCTCCTGCAAGGTCCTGTGTGAAGCTGAGGACAATGCACACACACTCCCTAGATCCTTCTTCCCCATTTCTGAGACCTGTGACTGTGGACTGCCAGGCCTCACAAGGACCCTGCCTACTCCTCCCAAACTTCATCCCATCTCTGTAAATACAGTGGAGACCCCAAATCCTAGGTACCATTCCAGATGCCCCAAGCAACGAACTAAACCCTCCTCTAACGTGTGAGCATCTGAGTCCCCCAAGGACACCCGAGGGAGGCTCTGACACACAAGTGCAACCGCACCACGAAGCCCGGGGAGGCCAGTCCCCATCTCCTCCCCAGGTCTCCAAACTGCACTCCATGCATCCTACAGACGAGGACGCCCTTGGGCGCGCTGCACTGGCCTCATCCACTCCTCACACGGCAGCTTCTCTGGAGCAGCCCTTACCTTCTCACTACCCTTCTCAGAGGTGAGGGGCGAGGTCGCCGGGGAGGCCAGCGGTGGATCCTGGGGGCTGAGCTTCATGCTGTTGGACAAGCCAGGGCTCTGGTAGGGAATGCTGCTCTCCTTGGCATGATCTGGCCTGCAATGAAAGGCTGGTCACTCTGCCCATGCCCAGCAGGCACACGGCAGCAACAGTGGCAGAGCCACTACCTGCATTTGTCCTCACCGAGGGTGTGGCTCACTGGCAGCTGCTTTGCCAGCCCCAGTGTGGTCCTGGCTCAGGTGCCGCCTCAACACAATCTTGGCAGGTGACAACCGGGTGTAATCAGGCAAAGCCAGGCCAGAGAGCTTCTCTAGCCGAGGCCGGCCACTGTGGCTAGGGGTGCAGGGTACAACCTCCTGGTCCAAGGGGGAGGCCAGGTACTGGGGCGTGTTCTGCTTGGATGAGGGCCGACTAGCTGCACTGCAGAGCTCATAGCTGGCGGCGTGGCCATTCATGGACAGCTCAGGGCTCATGCTGCTGAGGTGTGGCAGGGAGATCTTGGCACAGTCCAGCTCAAGGCGTAAGCGTCCTGCGTCAGCCTCCAGCTCTCGGCCCAGGGCTCCCTTGCCACGCAGATGCAGGGACAGAGCGTCATCTGGCGGTACACAGGACTTCAACTGCAGGAGCTCCTGCTGGCGCTGGGTCTTCTCAAGCTCCACAATGCTGATCTAGAGGATGGGAGGGCTGTCACAGAGCAGCCCAGGCTCCACCCAGCAGGGTAGGTGGCATGTGGTGGCTCAAGGACATGCACACCCCTGCTGTCCATCATCACAGATGCCCTTCGGAGGGTGAAGATGGGGTCTGATGCACCACACCGATACTGTACCTGCAGCTCCAGGCAATGCCGTTGCTTCTCTGAGATCTGGCTCCGCAGGGCCTGCTTCTCTTTCCGCAGGTTCTCCAGGGACAGTGTGGACCAATCAAGTCTCAGCTCCTCGCAGCGGGCCCTGAGCTGTGGGTACATGAACAGGAAGTCTCAATAGCCAAAGGGAGCGAGGGCCAGGCTCCCTGGGCAGTGCAATGGATCTGCCATTGTGACACAGAACAGGACCACGACAAGAGGAACCATACAGAGCCCAGCAAAGTCTGGCGCCACAGCACACCTCTGGGCCAGTGAGTGGGCAATCAAGTGCCCCTCCGCCCACACGTGTGCACCCGCAGTGCAGGCCCCTCCGCCCACACGTGTGCACCCCGCAGTGCAGGCCCCTCCGCCCACACGTGTGCACCCCGCAGTGCGGGCCCCTCCGCCCACACGTGTGCACCCCGCAGTGCGGGCCCCCCCACCCACCAGCCGCAGGCTCTGGCTCCGCAGCTCGCTGTTGTCCTTCTCCAGCTGCTCCGACTGCTCCCGCAGCTGCTGGTTGTGGGCAGAGATTTCCTTCTGGGCCTGAATCAGGTCGTTGTAGGTCAGCGCCTTCACACCCAACTGGGGATCAGAGGACGAAGCACGGTGAGCAGAGTCCCAATTCACAGGAACAAAAAAGATGACAGCTATCCTATAGCTCTGACCAAATATAGCCAAGGCAATTCCATGACAGTGCTTCCAAAAGGACAAGGGAAGCTATCTTTGGTTGCCCCACCAAACCCTGGGTCAAGTATCTGCTGAAGTGGACAAGCGGCCTCAAGTCACCTCATCCAGCTTCTGCTGAAACAGTCTGCGAATCTCTTCCTTTTGGGCCTGGCAATGGCTGAAGAGCTGCTGGGCTGTGCCCAGCAACTGTGTGTTCTTCTCCTGCGAGGAGGAAAGGGGAAAGTGACCACAGAGCCCCGGGCAGCCCTAAGCTGAGCACTGATATTAAGGCAGAGCCTGCACACCTTCTCCTGGTCCAGAAGCTGCTGCAAGTTGGCCTTGTACTGTGGGGTCTTCGTATAAGCCAGGAACTGCAGGTACTGGACTTTGAAGGACTCTGGAGGCACACACACACACACATACACACACACAGCACGTAAAGCAGGGCTGATGCAGGCATGGTGGCCAGCACACACAGGGAGGCTATCGGGCCCTGTGATGTCAGCTTTTCTTACAATGTGGGAGGTTCCCTCCTGGCAGAACGGACAGCCCTAAACCCCAAGAGGAGATGTCTCCTTCAAGTAAGGGACTTGCCAGCCTTCCTGTGCAGTGAGTTGTTCTACAGAGCTCCCCAAGTACTGTGATGGGTCTCACAGGTCCCCAGATATGGTCCAGGATGCCTGAGGTGAGTCAGTCTCAGCTACTCACAGGGGCCAACATAAGCCAGGCCATGCAGCAAGTGGGCTGGACTGGGGCCCCACCACTTGCACAGCCCCCACAGAACTGCTTCAAGGTCAGAACTATGACCCACCTAAAAGTTTCTGCAGCGCAGGTGGGGTGGGTGCCACTAGCAGTGGGTTGGGTGAGTGCATCTGCGTGCTCGGAGGTAGCTGGTAGAATGGGCTGTGAGGGGCCCTGTACGCATCTGCAGGAGAGAGAAGGGTCGCTGTCAGCTACCAACCAGGGTCCCACACTACTGTGGGCAACGCATTTGTCCAGTGTGGGTTTAAAGCAGCTATGGGATCCAAACCACACTGGGCTCCGCCCTGGTTGTAGCGGCAGGCCTGGCATGAGGCGGAATACCAGTCACATGAATGGGGACTCTGGTGGGCAGATCTCTCATCCACTCTGCCATGCAGAAGAGAAAGAGGCTTACCCTGGGGTGAGGCTGAGGGTGGGGCTGGGGGCGGAGAGTGCAGGAGATCCAGTGCACTTTGGCTCTTCTTGGACTTGCGCTCGGCACTGGCAGCACTCATTTTCTTGGGCCGCCCCCGTTTCCGGCCAGCCATCTTTCTCCCTTTCTTGTTCAGTTTCTTCTTCCGGGCTTTGGAGGGAGATGGCTTTTTGACAGTAGCCACACCTGATTTTTCTTCCTCAGCACCAGAATCCTGGAGGACACAGGCAGGCGGGTAAGGGCCACAGCAGGAGTGCTCACAAGGCCATAGTCTGAGGCACTCCAGCCACCTAGCAGCCCTGTGCTGGACAAGGCATCCATCTCACCACGGGGGCCTCAGCGGCAGATGCTTTGCTCTCAGGGACTTTGGTGGGCGTGGTCGCATTGCTCTTGTTCTCACGCTGCTGCCTGCGCCTAGCTGCCTCCTGTTCCTCCTGAAAGAAGTGCTGGGTAAGTGTCCAGAACGCTGGAGGATCCAACTCTGCTCCAGCACGAATTAAGCAGCCACACACGCAACACACGTGGGAGAGTCCCAGTGCATGACTTGGGCCCCACAGCCCCTCTGAGGGGAAGACATGAGCCTGTCATGGTGTTGTGGCCCAGGATGGCCTTACACTGACAGCTGCAGAACCACACGGCAAAGACAGCTCATGGGACATGCCAGCCAACAGAGAGACCCAACTGATATGGTCCCCAAAGAGCTAGACAAAGCCAAACCACATATTAAAGACCTATGTCCTCTTGGCACAACACAGCCACTGTGACTTGAACAGAGCTGCTCTGGCCTTCATGAGGGACACACTTGCATGCCTGTGTGGAATCTGTCCGAGGCTCAGACCCTCGCTGAGGACATACACTGTTTACAAACTCTAGGCTGCTGGGTGGGATGCACTCCTTGGTGGAGGTTTAACTGCCTGTACGATGGCTACACTCCTATACTGCTGACAGCTCAGCACTTCGCCCAGCACCAGCTGGTAGAGTGTGAGGCCCTGCTCTTAGTGCCCATGTGCAGTGAACAGATCTTGGTTTACATCTCCCCAGGGAAGGCACACAATAGCCCGCCTCTATTTATCCCTGGGGCAGACAGGCAAACGCCCAGATGTGGCTAGAAAAGCACCTGCCATGGAGCACAATGTCCAGCCTTCCAGGGTTCTAGAGACAAGCACCCTCAACTGTTAGTAAACACCCCTGACTTGGGGACACGGTGACAAAGAATGTACTGGCACCTGGACTCTCTGCAGGACCATCACTCACAGAATCATGGACCCAACTCATTATCAGAGCTTAGGGCCTTCAGGGGCCCTGGTTGGACCTGGGATCTCTGGCCACACACACTACAAACATGCACAGCTAGGCACCATGACTTGTGTAGGATCAGAGTCAAGAGAAATGCAAACTTACCCTGAGTTTTGGATTTTTCAGACTAGAAAAATAGTTTTCAAGCTAAAGAGAAAAAGAAAAGGCTTTGTTAGAAGTGGGCCCTAGGCATGGACACAGGATGACCATAAAGACATGCTGCGTCCCAAAGAGCTGCCAGGCACAGCAGCGAACACCCAAAGTGGCACAACTGGAGTTCCAAGACATCTAACCTTGGCTCCCCGTAACTGCTAAGGACCCAGGCCAGGGCCTCTGGGGGGACACTGGATAGCACACTGGGACCTAGATATGATGCCACTAGCAACACGGGGAGCGCTCGTCTATCAGCTGAGGAGCCCGTGTGGCTCTCTCTCTTTTCCCACATCGAGAAGAGCAGGTCAAAGCTGCTGCTGCCTGTCAGCTGCCAGATCACAGCACTGTCCCCAGGAAGACAGAACAACGCACAATTATCAGCATGCTGCTTCTAGAAGCCCAGAGGCCACCAGGACACACAGACAACAGAACCCAGGCTCACACACAAAGAGCTCTGACAAAGAGGGAGGCCATGAGGAGACCACTAGGGAAAGGCCAGCACACACCTGGGCAAGTTGGGAATGGGATCTATTTGTTGGGAAAACCAAGAACCAAGCAAGACCCAGAGCTGCCAGGGGCCATGGCCTGTGATTCTCTCCCACTCGGTAGGGTGTCAAGTGGGGACTCACTATGGTGCGGTCAATGGTGTGCAGGTAGTAGGAGACAGGCTTGCCAGTCCATGACACAGAGCCCTTCAGGGGTGACAGCTCCACCACACGCATGATGGTGCCAATGTCTATGGGAAGAGCATCAGATCAGGACTTCAGCAGGAAGTCTAAACCCTGCGCTACTGCTCAGTCCCACAAGCAGTCTGCACAGCAGTATCCCCAAAGCCTGCCCAGCCATTGAGACAGGGGAATAACCTGGGGCCCCTCAGGAACAAGGTAGCAAGTCCACACAAATGGGGTCAGGCTTCGAGATCAGCCAGAGTCAAAGCAAGCATGCAGAGCCCGAGCTGGGCCAAGCCACTGCCTAGCCCAGGGAGGCCCGCAGGAAGGCTGGCTCCTGCTGCAGGACTCTGCACCCTAAAGGCTTTCGTGGAGTACCATCTCCTCTTGAAGAAACATATTAAAGGGCAACATGGATAATGTACAGGGATCAGAGGCTGGGGAGCAGCGAGCTGAACATCCTCCTTGCCAGGCAGAGCCCCATCTGACCAGTCACAGGAAGCTGGAAACCACGTGTACCACTGGGCCCAGAGCTTACCACTCAAGTTCCTGCTGTTGATCCTGAAGTTCAGAGGGGCAAAGGGCTTTGAGGATACGATTCTGCCGCCTGCAACACAGAAGCCTGTCACTGCCATGTGTTAAAAAAAACAGCCCACGCATGTACACATACACACACTCAGGCATGGGCTGGAGCAGAAGTGAGGAGCGCCAGCCTAGAAGATGCCGGGTCTCATGGAACCCCTCAAGCTCACCTGCCCCTGCACCACGGTAACAACTTAGTACCCGCATCACAGGGTCATGGTGGCACCCAGGCACCAAAGGGCACAGGAGGAGATTGCTGTGAGTCACATTATCAGGATCAGGAGCTGGGCAAATGGGCCTGCCCTGCAGCAGTTCCCTTAAAACCCAACAGGAAGAGACCTCCAGGCACGGTGGCTCAGCGGTTTTCCCAGCATTCTGGCAGCTAAGAGTGGGGAATTGCAAGAGTCTGAAGACAAAACTAGGCTAAGTAGCAATGTCCCTGTTTTAAACACAGAGTGGGAATATGATTAGCTACTGCTGTCCTTGAGGCTGGGGATGTGACAGAAATCAGGGCAGAGAATAGGATCAGAAATGAGTGCCAAGAGGCAAAATGAGCCACACCAAACCACAAAGAGTTTAATTACATTCAAACCTGTGACAGCTACACAGGTAGTTTAGGTGTGAAGGTGCATGCCTTTATTCCCAGAATAAGGTAGAGCTGGACAGAGTCGTCTAGCCTGGTCTACATAGAGTTCTATCACCATCAGGGCTATATAAAGAGACCCTATCTTAAAACAACAAAAGCAGTCAGGCGGTGGTGGCACACGCCTGTAATCCCAGCACTCTGGGAGGCAGAGGCAGGCGAATTTCTGAGTTCGAGGCCAGCCTGGTCTACAGAGTGAGTTCCAGGACAGCCAGGGCTATACAGAGAAACCCTGTCTTGAAAAAACCAAATCCAAAAAACCAACCAACCAACCAAMCAAACAAACAAAAACAAAACACCAACCAAAGCAAGCCTGACTTTTATGAGTGAAGCAGACTCTTCTCTCTATAAGAAAGCAGTGTGGTGGAGAGGGGAGCCTGAGACAGACAGAGCATCATGAAGCGTAGGCCGGCCCGACTGTCTTGTGTCATGCAGGCCAGCGCAGGAGTTCTAAGTCTCCTGCCTTGGCCTCCTGGACGCTGGTACAGGACTAAGCCCCACACCCCCAGACACTCAAAGGACTCTACCTGGCATGGCGGTACAGATCTGTCATCCCAGCACTGCTCCAGGAAGCTGAGGCCACACTGTTCTGGGATAGCCTGAACTACTTTTTCAAAACACACACACACACACACACACACACACATAAATGTACACCAAGTTGAGTATATTAGTGCACTGGCTTCTAGCCCCACTCTAAGTCCTGCCTACCAGCAAAAGGGCCTAAGCCAGAGCAAGGTCAGGTTCCTGTCTCCACTGTGTGGGAAAACAGCAATGACTCGGGGTCAGGCAAAAAGGACACAGGCCAGTCTGGCAAGCACCCTAAGCAGTGATGGGGTGATCCAGGAACACCCACAAGTAGATATTTGTGCTGGACACAAACTAGAGCCATCTAGGAAGAGAGAACCTCAACTGAGAACACACCACCATCAGACTGGCCTGTAGGCAGGTGTGGGAGGCCCAGGAAAGGTCCCGGGCAGTGTCCGTCAGAAAAGTGGCTGAGCACAACCTTGAACTCGGCTGCAGTCTCCCACCATGGCTCCTGTTTGGAGCTCCTGCCCTGATCTCCTTTGACGATGGACTGTGAATAGCTGTGTAAACTCAAACCCTGTTTCTCTGTGGGCTGCATTTGGTCATGGTATTTATACAGCAGAGAGCACACAGTGACAACACTACAACAGCAGTCAGCAGCAGGGACCGAGGCTCTCTGTGGGCAGGGATGGGGCTTAGGCTGGTTGTGTCATCAGAGCCTGGACCCCCTGACAACTGGGCTTACTGGCCCTTAGGAAGCAGGTAGACAGGATTGGATGACTCACAAAGTCACAGGCTTGACCCCAAACAGGCAACATAAGACAAGCTAAGGTGGTAGTGTACACTGTGATCAAGTTCAAGACTGGCCTGGGTCTCAGCCAGACTCTGCCTAGAGTGGAACCCTATCTCAAAGCACCAATGAAGGGATTAAGAAGGAAATAAGGCAGGAGTGAAGCCCAGTGGGGAGTGTCTGCTGAGCATACAAGGCCTTGGGCTCATCCCCAGCACCCCAAATTAACTACTTCTAAAAGCATGGAAGAAGCTAAGGACAGACCCCACAGCAGACAGTTGGCATATTTGCGACAGCTAAGAGGCTGTAAAGTGTGGGTATCCCTGCTCCCTGCGGCAGGCCAGCAGCGTGCAGTACAGACACCACAGGGCAGACAGCCCTGGCCCTCCACAAGGGACAGCGTGTGCTATATGCAACCCCTCATTCTGAAGCAGTCACGGGCAACTCTCCATCATGAAAGATAATAGGCACAAACACGTACAGATACACCATAAGTTCACATGCAAAGAGCCCCAGTGTAGATGGGGCTGCAGGAGTCAGCTTCTGAGCTCGGTTAGCCTTTCAACCGTTCTGCTGTCTGTCTGAGATATGTCGGGAAATGCCTTTGGCCACCAGGACCTTACTTTTGCCATCTAGCCCAGGAGCTGGGAACCTCTCAAGGAAGACTGATGGGCCTGCATGATCCCCTGGAGGGCGGTGCTACGAGGCCTGTGGATGCGTTACCTTCCTTCATGTTTGCGAATCGCTCCTTCAGCTGGTGATCCACCTCAGGACCAAAGGCAAAGTTATTCACAAATATAACACTGCAAAACAATGTTCCAGTTCAGTAAAACCGAGGCTGTGCATGGGAAGTCCCAGCCTGGACACAGTCTGCCGCCGGTCCCTGCCAGGCGCTGTCCCCGCCTGCCCACCCACCTGAGCTGAGCAGAATAAGCAGAAAAGCAGGGAGAGGAAACAGGCACAAACTGCCCCACAGAGGAGGAGACAGGCACAAACTGCCCACAGAGAAGACAGGCACAAACTGCCCACAGAGGAGGCTGCAAGCCCTGGGCCAAAAATCCAGCCCAGCCTGATTTGAATAGTGGCGCTCGTGAAACAGAGAGCGCTCCTGGAAGCACCCCTACCAGAGTTCAGGGATGGAACTGCCCACAGAAGACAGGGTAGACACAGGGTATGGGCAGAGGAAAACGACGACAGGCAGGTGCAATGAATGTGTCAGGCAGGCACTGCTCCCCAACAGAAAATAGGGGTGAGGCCCCAAATCGCCTGCAACCCTGACAGACTGACCCCATGAAGAGACAGCACAGATGTTCAAGGGGACCAGCACAGGGGATACTCGCTGCACCCCAGGTGGGGCCAAACAGACAAGGGCATGATAGGGGCCACAGCCAGGTCAACACCAAGAAGTGGCTGGCACCCTGAAAGCAGCAGACCCACCCCGCCCTCCACAGCAGCCACCCACATCTGAAGAGCAAGTCAGAGGTCCCAGCACAGCCAGCAGCACAGCCCACAGTCGGCCGTACCTCGTGTTGGCGATCCGTTCCCTCCATTCCTCTGAGAGGAAGTCACCTCGTTCCAGCTAAGGAAGAAAGGAACACATTTACTCACAGGCTTGCTTGGTTCAAACCCAGTTCCCGCAACTGCTGTGAGAGACATGGAATGAGCTGGGTCTAAGGATGGGAAGGTGTCCGTGGACAGCTCTACAGAAAGCAGAGACTGAACCCCAGTGGGAAGCAGTATCCACTCAGGAACAGACAAGAGGCTGGCTTGGGTCCGGGTGAGGAGCCATAGTACTGCGTCCGTGGCCAGCCAGCCCTCTCTGCGCCCTGGCCCATGCCCCCAGAAGAACAGCATCACACAGGCCATTTGTTGACCCTACAGACATGAGATGTATCTATGTGGTTAAGAAGCCACTGGACCAATCATTTTTGTCCCTTGTCACTGTCCACCATGGCTGTGCCTCAGATGATGAGGTAGCCTCAGTATACCTTGGGTTAACACACGTTTGCCTCACAAATGACCCCAAAACTGTGGCTTGCCCCCAGCAGTGGGCAGTCCTGCTGCCTGTGTCTGACAGCACTAATGTCGTTCCACCCCCTTAGGCCCAAGTGTGTTGAAGGGAAACAGCTTCTCCCCTAACTGCCCAGAGCCGTGACAGTCAGAGAGCCGAGCAGTGTGGACTATGTGTTCTGAAGACCACTGCTGAGGTGCTAGGCAAGAGCCCCAGGAGAAAATGATCTGCCCTACATGGAAGTCACAGGAGTAGCAGGGTTCATGAAGCCCAAAAGGCAGGGACTTTCATGGATAGACAGACAGACATACAGCATAGTCTGTCCACGTGCTAGGAGGACACTTAGAAACGAAAAGACTCTGATGCGCTCACTCAGGTCACTACAGGTCAGTTTAGGACACCACGACAGGCAAATCTACTGACCACAAGTGGAATGATGAGTATCAGGAGCTGAGGGGAGACAGGGATGTTAACTATACAGGGGTCATGGCAGAAGCCCACCACAGTGCTGTGTGGGGTGATGGGGTGCCCACAGAGGCATAGGTTCAGAGCTACCTCCTACCCTGCTAGGACAAGGCTGACGCTCCCCAGGAGTAGCTGCACAACCTCTGTCCTCTGAGGAACCACATGCAGAGAAGGCCTAGACAGAGCCCCTGTGGGCTCAGCCCCTGAGCATATCGCCAGGCCAGGCCCACCCCTCAGTGACCTTCTGACTCTTCTTTGCTCTGTTGTATACAACAGCCAGGCCTAGGGAAGGGGACTTGACTCAAGTCCCCAAAATGCAGGGGATCTGGCCTCTGCGACTCTAACTCCCCCAACAGGAGGAGACTTCTAATCTAAACCACTGGAGTCAGAAATCAAGGCCCCGTACCATCCGGGGCCCAAGCACCAAGGTGCAAGTGGACACACAGCTTAGCTGTTTACAACATGTTTCCCAAGGAAGTTGCATACACAGAGCTACTAGCACAGAAAAGGCAAGGGGGAGGGGAGGAGCAGGCAGCGTCTATGAGGTGAGTGGAGAATGACAGAGAGGCCTGGAAAATGCCAGAAAAGGTTACAGTGAGTGAGACCCAAGTCGCCATGCCGGACAAAGATTCAGCCACTCCAAGAGTCCATCCACTAGGCGGGAGCACACGAGAAGGGAGGTGCTAAGACCCAGATACAATCCCAGGCACACTCCCTACAGGAATGCCTCAGCAGGACTGGCTCCCCATGGGACACTTTGGCACACCCAACCCCTATGATGGGGATGGATGCCTAGGCAATCTGCAGCCAGCATCGCAGGAGTCACGGGCTACTCTACTATCCTCCAGGGTCACTCACAGCCCAGAGGCACTTCTGAGAGGAACTACTTACACACTATACGACTGAGGCCGAGAGGGTGATGGAAAGTCATCTGACATCACCAAGCCCAAGAATGTACAGAGGCACGGTCAGCAGACATGAGAATGGCCCAATATCTGCCCCAAACTGGATTGGGGCCCTTGGAGGATGGAGAGGGGAGCCCCAAAAGCCCTGCCTGGAAGCTGGTGTGGATTGGGAAGAGCCAAGATCGATTCAGCCACTAGAGGGAGCAGGTAGGCAGACAAACAGGCGAAGCACAAGAAGGCACTGCTTGGTGGGTGGCAGCATCTCTGGCATGAGGCAGTTCTGGGCTATTTTTAGGCTCCCCTGGCTTTTCTCCCGCCTGCTTCTAAGTAGCAAAAGGCAGGGCTCACAGCTTGCCAAGCAGACACGACATCAAAGCCATAGCACTGCGCAGGCCAGGCAGGTGCTGACAGGCCAGGCAGGTGCCTACACAGCCTTCTGGAAAAGGCTGGCGGTCACTCAAGGCACCGTGGGAAGGCAGAGTGGACACAGCAGAAGCCCACACTCTATCCCTGCTGCCAGGTTGTGCGTTGGTCACCAAGGCCTCAGGTAGCATCCTTTCCCTTAGTCCTATTTCCAGCCACAAGCCAAGGGCCACCAGCATGAGCCTGGGGCCCGTGAGGAACCAACACAACAGCCAACATGACAACCAGCTTCAACCATACGGGCCAGGTCATCCAACAAGGACAAGCTGAGGATGAAAACTTGGCAAAGAAGCCACTCAGGACTGGCAGAGCCTTCCTGAAAGCTGTGGCACTGACCAACAACTCCTTTGTAGGTCCCCAGCAAAAGTACAAGACATCATCACAGTTAAAGTACATGAGGAAGGAATCACAGTTAATGTATGCATGAGGAAGGCACACAGTCTCAGGAATCTGGACCCAGCGGGGAACTTTCCATGGGTCCCAGACACAGGCATCAAGTGGGTCTCTCCTAACAAATGCCTCCAGGGAGACTTTCACCAAGAAGCGTGGATGGGCAGCTCTTAAATGCCACTCCAGGAAGGGTGGCAGACAAAGAAAAGCAGAGGAGAGTGGGTATGAGCCCACCTACTGCACAAAGGCACCACAGAAAGTCACTGCAGGTTGTCCCTCCCAGCTGGCCCACAAGATAGCCTAACCAGATGTCTGCATTCCAACGGCCCTAACCCTTAGACCCTTAATGCCACAGACTCTACTGCGGTCCAGCCCAGCAGGGGTGTGTCTGCCCAGTTTGGTGGGTCTCAGCTCTACCAAGCTAAGCATCTGCCACCATGGTCCATGGTCAGCATGTACTGTGTAAGGATGGGTGCCCAGGCCAGGAAAGCAGGGAAGGACAGGACTCAGGGCTCTACAGCCAACTCCAGAGACTGCACTTGCTGTCACAGAGGACCACAGCCACAGAAGACCATATATGGTCACTAGGCAAAACTGTCTGTGGTTGAGAGAGGAAGGGGAAGGGGCTGGGCTGGGACAGAGGCCGAGGGCATGGAGCGATGGCACTCACTGTGTATTCTGCATGCTTTTTTCCATACCATTTCATCCACTTCCTGAACTCTCGGTCCATGGTCTGAGGGGGGAAAGGCATAGGATCTGTTACAAACTCTGGGAGGCCAAGGCAGTGGAAGGTCCACAGGCTGGGCAGAATGAGTGAACAAGGTAATGGCGCCTATCTACAGTGACCCCGCTGCAGAGCACCCGGGGGGGGGGGGGAAGCAACCAGAGGCTAGAGTTCCCAACCCTTCAACAGAGCCCCAAGATCCTCTCCAGCCCCAGGAAGCTGAACCCTTCCTGGGTGGAACTGGGGGCTGGGGTGGGGGCACATCCACAGGAACGTGTTCTGACAACTCATAGGACCTCTCTCCATGAGGGAGGAGGTGACCATTCCCACCAGGAACACACAGTCACTCTTAGAGATACTGGGTGTCACAAACACAGAAGCTCTTGGCCTGGAAGATGTGCCCAGACAGAGAAGCCCTAAGCAGCAAGCACATGTGACTGCTCACCTCCGCGTACTTGGCTGGGATGTCCGCTTTCTCCACTCCGTAGTGATGTTTGCAGTTGGTGGCCGCAGCAACCTGAAGGACAACCTGCCCCACACCTTCAGCCAGAGAGACACACGTCAGAGTCTGTGTGACCTCCACAGAGACCCAGTGGCCTCAGCCACATGACAATGTCCCTTGGTGTCAGAAAGAAAGCCATTCAAAGGCACAAAGCTCCCACCAGAGGATGCCTGTGCCACTCCAGTACCCACGATGTCATGTATGAAGCTGCAATCCTCAGCAGTTTGGCAGGGCCTGGCTGTTCTCACACGGAGATGGCCCTAAGAAAGGCCCTTCTTCACCTGAGTCATCTCCTGGACAGCTGTAACTACTGAGGTCGGCAGGTGCCCTGACCTAACATGTCTGCTTAGGGATGGGAAACCCCAGAGGTTGCAAGAGCTGGTAACTGGCACCTGTTGGCCCCGGACAGAGAAGCTAGGTCAAGGGTCGAGGCTCTGAGGGGAGCGCACCAGCACACACACCCCCACCCCCACTTGCAAGCCAATTCCACATTTCAAGCAGCATACACCGGCCACCTGACCGTCCTGGGCACAGTATTTTTAGTAAAAAATAGCATGCTGCTACTAAGTGTGGGCTCGAAAAGCCCCATGACACAGCACCTTAGGGGACGCGGGCCTGGCTGGAAGGCACCCCTAGGCCACGGTGCCTCAGGACAGGCTCTGAAAGGTTAGGGACCCAGGAGGCTCAACCCACAGCTGGATTAGTGCTTCTAAAAGAGCTAGAGAGGGCAACTGTGTCTTTTCCAGCCTCTATGTCCCATCCCACTCCATTAGGCACGGGAGCAATGGCCTGTACTTGACAGTTTTATGTCAACTTGATACAAGTTACAGTTATCTGGAAGGAAGGAACCTCAATCAAGAAAATGATCTCCATAAGATCTGGCTGTTTCCTAACCAGTGACTGGTATGAGAGGGTCCAGACCATTGTGGTGGCCCTGGGTTCTCTAAGAAGGCTGCAGGCTCAGTGTGGTGGAGCACACCTTTAGTCCCAGCACTCAAGAGGCAAAGGCAGGCAGATCTCTGTAAGTTTGAAGCCAGCCTGGTTTACATACAGAGTTCCAGGACAGCCCAGGTTATGCAGAAAAAAAAAACCTGTCTTGAAAAAACAAGGGGGGGGGGTTGAGGAGGAGGGCATAAAGACAGAAAGCTGACCGAGCCATAGGGAGCAAGCCAGTAAGCAGTGCCTTCCACAGCCTCCCCATTAATCAGCTCCTTCAGGAGCTGCCTCAGGGTTCCTGCCTTGTTTGAGTTCCTGTCCTGAAATCCTTCAGTAATGAACTCTGATCTGGACGTATAAGCCAAGAAACCCTTTCCTTCCCAGATTCCTTTCGGTCATGGGATTTCATCTAAGCAATAAACCCTAAGATGTGCCCCAAGAAAAGTGAACATCACCAGAACCACAACCATACAGGCAGCCTAGGAACACTGCTGTCTGTGTATGTGTCTGTCTATCTGTCTGTCTGCATGTGTCAGTGTGTGGCTGCACAGAGCCATGACCAGAAGCCTCAGGAACTGGATTCTGGTTAAGCAGTCACAACTCAAGACCCATTAGGTCCCAAGCTGGAGCAAGGGTGAAAGGAGGCCCAGGGCAGAGGGCTCTGGAAAAGGCTGACAGAGAGCACTAGTGGTAGCAGGAGCCTCACTCAGCCAGTGTCCTCCGTGCAAAGACCCTTTTGGGACTTATGTGCAGCCTTGGGTGCACTGCACGAGCCAAGGATGGCTCAAAGACCATTGCTGCAAGACACTCACCACTGCCCAGGTCAACAAACAGATCATCCTCAGTCATCTTGATTTCATCAATCATCTGGGCCACCAGGTCAAAGGAGGTCTCCCCATACACCTCAGGGGAGAAGGGCTCGTAGTTGTTAAGCTTCTCCGGGTCTGTGACAGAGTGGTTGTACACCTGCTGCAGAATGTGCCGCAGGAGCCCATTGGACGGTCGAGTATTCAACTTCATGGGCTGTGTGGTGCCCTTCCACTGGGGATAAGAGTGCACAGGACCCATTACACTCAATAGCAGCCAACAGCACCTGCTTTGCACCCAAAACTTAGGAGACTGAGGCAGGAGGAACACTGCCAATTCAAGGCCAACCTGGACTACATGGTAAGATCCTGAATCAAAAACCAAAAGGTTGCCAGGCTCTGGTGTCACAAGCCTTTAATTCAGCACTTGGGAGGCAGGAGCAGGTAGATCTCTGAATTAAGGCCAGCCTGTTCTACAGATTAAGTTCCAGGGAAGGGTGCTGACCTTTGTGGCAGCACACAGGGACAGGCACAGATGCAAGAGTCTGTCTGTGTAGCAGCAATGACCCCAAGAAGCTACTGGAGGAAGCCAGCTGGTGCCAGCTGGGTCTTGATGTCCTGCCACCCGACTCCCCTGCCTCACCATGCCAACTGCTCTCCCTACCACTCTTTCACAGACTGCAGGAGGTCCTAGTGCTTGGCTGCCCTAGGAGGCCCAGGAGCCAGCACCATGCAAACCCAGTGGTCGTGAACAGCCTCGAAAGTGGGGAGTCACTTACCAGCTGGTGGATGCTGTCGATGGCCCGGTTGTATTTGTCACACAGCCTCTGCATGCTTTCAAAACTGGAAAAGGAATGGGAGAGGGAGAGTGTGTGTTATGGGCTGCAATGTACCCAGTTTCCCAGATGTGCAGAGCTGGAAGAATGCCCCACCGAAGCCTGCAGGGAGGCCGCTGGGCTCCAGAACACCCACACGGCAGGCCAGTCAGTGTCAGACAGTTCTCAGAGAGGACTCACACACTCCCTGGCCACAGGACCAAGCCCAAGGGGAGTTTGGGTCGCTCTACTTCACATGTCAATTCCACAGTCAGACTGTGTCACTTAGATGAGGAACTTTAAGAGCAAGTCATGCCAGGCAGTGGTGGTGCACGCCTTTAATCCCAGCACTTGGGAGGCAGAGGCAGGCGGATTTCTGAGTTCAAGGCTGGCCTGGTCTACAGAGTGAGTTCCAGGACAGCCAGGGCTACACAGAGAAACCCTGTCTCAAAAACAAAAGCAAAAAGAGAGAGAAAGAGACAGAGAGAGACAGACCGACTTGGGCTAAGGCTGGGGAGATGGTTCGACAGCTAATGCACTGGTTACGAAGTGTGAGGTCCTAAGGTCCTGAGTCTCCCACCCTTCTAAGGCAGAAGGGGGCTAGGCTGGCTTGTGTAGCATCGAAACACCAAGAGACCATCTCAAGTGAGGCGGAAGGCGGAGTAGCCTAGGCTCTGCTCTCTGAGTGTAAGGAGCATGTGAGACACGGGACGGAACGCTGGCCCTCACTGACAGTCCCAGCTCTTGGGAGGTGGAAAGATGCAGAGATGGACAATGTTACGAGTTCAAGCCAGCCAGGGCTACACAGTAAGACCTGTCTCCAAAAAAGAGAAGAAAGCAGAGTTGGAACATGTAAGACAGCCCAGAGTGACAGCAAAGGCTACCCCTGCAAGAGGACCCAGGTCCCGTTCCCAGAACCTACACCGAGGCTCAAATGAGCTGTAATTTCAGCCCCAGGGGACCCTATGCCCTCTTCTGGCCACTGTGGGTACTGCTTGAATATGGTGCAGAGACAAATGTTTACGCTCAAAGTAAAAATAAATAAAGCCTTTTAATAAGGAAGCGAGCCGGCAGAATGCCTTAGATTGCATGGGCAGTGAGGCCCTGCCAGTCTCTGGACTCCAGGCCACCATTAGCCAGGACCAGATGCTGGGATATCTGTAAATTCTGGACAGGACAGACCCCTCAATTAGGTCTGCTTCCTCTGAGAAGATCCCTGTGCACTTGGAACGCCAGGCAGCAGAAGCACAGTTCTAGGGATTAGGGTGATACTCCACACCCCTATGTTCAGGGATGCCCTAAATGCCCAGGAGGAGCTTCATGCTGGGGACAGGATGCTCTGGGACAGTACGACACAGAGACAGCCTCCTCTCCATGTGAGGGAGTCACACAATGCCACTTGATGCCCCAGCACTCTGGTATGTTACAGTATGAACCTGGACTGGCCCCAGTGAGTGTCTTACACCTTTCTTTCTCTTAAAAGGAACCCAGGACAGCAGCAGCCACAGAACAGAGCATGGCAGCCCTGAACTGGGAAAAACCAAAGCAGGGCAAGGTGTTGGCACAAACTACAATCCTAGTGACTTAGAATTTGGGTCATGTGAGTCCCAGGAGTTTGAGGTCACGCTAGGTAAAGTAAGAAGGCCTACACTACTATCTGTGGGGTGGAGGGTTTCACTGCAAGGGTCTGGGTGGGCTTCTCACATGGAAAAAGTAGTTTCCTGAGGGTCCAGGAACTTCACAGAGGTGGTGAGATGGAGGGCTGAAATTATCCCAACTCTGTAAGGACAGAGGCTCCTGCCTTGGGGCAGCAGTGAGCTCCAGTCCACTTACACCCAGATGTAGTCACAGTGCAGGGAGCCCAGCCAGCAGACGGTCTCATTGTCACTAAGGCTGGCTAGCATCAGGAGTCCTTTCTAATAATGAGGTCATAGGTCAAGCAAAGCTTTTCAGGTAACGTCAAGAATGGGCAGGCTCTGAGCAGGAGGTGGAGCCTGGGTTATCCTTTCTCAAAGAAAAACAAAACTGGCTCCAGACAGCATTCCACTGATGCCTTTGCTTCTCCACCCACTGTGCTGGGAAGGGGGGGGGGCTAGGTGAGGGCAAGGATTGGCCTCACCCAGCACCGATGGAGGCAAGGTGGGAGGCCCATCAACACAGTGCTGGCGGGACCTGCTGCTGTAAAAAGGCCAGTAGCTCCTTTACCAGCCCTGGCAATTTCCCACATATCAATTCAACTTGTACAGAGTAGAAGTTCCCAGTGATCGCCTCACTCCTCCAACCAGATACACTCTTCTACCAAAAGAGCTTCCTGGCCGACTGGCAAGGGTGTGGGTGGTTGGGGAGGCGCAGCCCGCAGCCCGCAGCCCGCAGCCCGCTCCCCATCCCTCCCCGCTCCCCGCTCGCCGCTCACCTTTTGGTGTCGTAGTCGATCAGGACGTAGTTCTCCATGGCCAGCTTGAGATCTGGGATCTCCTCACAGACCCACCTGGAATGGAGCACAGAGGTGCTGCTGGCTCAGCACGCTCTCCAGATTGTGCATGCGTGCGTGCGTGCGTGTGTGTGTGTGTGTTACTGTCCAAGTTCATGAGGAGCTATTGAGAAATCACATAGATTTTGAGGCCAAGATCAGTGTTGGTACTTGGAAAAGAAATTCATGTATTATGGTAAAAAATAAAATATTAGCCAGGCTCAGTGGTACAAGCCAGTCAATCCAGCACTGTTGGGTGGGGCTGAGGCATAAAGGCTCCAAATTCAAAGCTAATCTGGGCTATATAATGGGACCTTTCTCCATAAAAGGGCTGGCAAGCTGGCTCAGTGGGTAAAAGCAACTGTGGCACAGAACCAACAACCCAAGTGTAATCCTGGAACCTACTCAAGAAGGAAAAGTAATTCCACAAAGCTGCCCTCTGCCCCCATCAAGTGCATGCACGTGTGCATACTGACAAATCAACCACATACAAACATGATAAAAAAAAAAAAAAAACCTCTGGGGGAAGGACCAGCCTTGCAGGAAGATCAGGAGTTCAAGGCCTGGGACATAACGCACCCACCAAGCCCCTCCCCCAGAGACAGGGCTTCTCTACAGCCCTGACTGTCCTGAACTTACTATGTAGACCAGGCTGCAAATCAGGCTGGCCTCAAAATCACAGAGATGCACCTGCCTCTGCCTTTGCCTCTCTGCCCTTCTCTGTGCCTCTGCCTCCCAAGTTCTGCTAGGTCCACTCCTCCAGCCAGATATATTCTTCTACCAAAAGAGCCTCCTGGAAGCGTAGACAGCTGGCAAGGGTGTGGGTGGGCCTTCTTATTATTTGTACACAGGGGTAGAGGCTGGGTACATATGCACTTGTGGATGCACAAGATGGGGTGACATGTGTACCACAGAACATAGAGGGTCAGGGGACATCTGCAGCTGGTCCCCTCCTTCCATCTTCACTCACATGGCTTCCAGAGAGGAACTCAGGTCCCCAGGCCAGCGTTCTACCCAACTCACTGTCCTCTTTACAGCCCAGACTGGCCTATAAGTCCCACTGCTTCCACTGCCTCTACCTCAGAACACTCAATGGCAATCTAAGAGTCCAGTCTCTACAGTCTGCCAGGGCTTTCCCCAGTAATCTATGTCCACTATTACAGGAGGCGCAGAGGGTGGAAGCTTCAGAAGGCAGGCTGCAGATCCACCCCAAGGGGAAGCTACCCTGGCACCATGCGTCTGTGCAGGTGTCACAGGAAGGCCCTACTCAGCAACGTCAGGCCTTAGTGGTCCTTACAAACTCCCATGTTTCTCCAGTTCAAAGGCGGGGACCAGTGAAGGGAAGATAGGGAAACACAGAGATGTCCCCAGTTCCATCTTCCAGGAGGGAGCGGCTCAGAGGCTGCACATATGAGAGCTGGCTCAGTCCCCACCGTGGCAGGGAAACAAACAACCGAGGGATTCCCAGACAAGGACCATAGAGAGATGCCCTGCAGCTTGATGCCTCTGCCAGGGCTCCTCCTGCCACTTGCCAAGAGGTCCAGTGAGGACAGCACAGTGGCAGTGCTGGGAACCTAAGGAAGCAGGTCCCGAGTGCTCACCCACACAGGACTTACCGGATAGTCTCGATGATCTCATGAGCAGCATCATGGTGCTTGTCCTGAAAGAGAAAGACTGCACAGTTGGTCCCAACAACCACACATTGATACCCCAACTCCTCTTGCTCTACGATGCACACCACAGCTCCTGGACACCACAGAGATGCTAACTCAACACATTCCTCGGAGCTGTCTCCCTGCAAACCTGATGGGTGTAGGCAGATCCTACAGAGTCCCACTGAGCTAGCGTTCCCACCTACAAAATGGGAACTAGCACATCCACTGGCCAGCACGTGTGCTATGCCTGAAATCAAGCCTTGCCCCAGCATGACCACTCAGGGCCAGCTCTCAAATCTGTCACCATAAGATGAAGCATAAGGATGCCGACTACTGACAGGAAGCGACAGAGGGAGGAAGAAGGACAAGGAAGCAGGAGGCGCAGCGCTCCCGCCTCCCTGGGCTGGCCAGTAACCCCATGAGCTTCCCGCCCTTCACATCCACTGAATACTGATTTTGCACAGCCCCAGCCCCACCGAGAAGTACGCTGTAGGGTAATGAAGGCAGATGTAGACTGATGAAGGCTTGCAGGCCTGCCTCCTGAGAACAGGACACACAGACACCATGGCCAGGGCCACCAGAGCCCAGGCTCTTTGCTCTGCCTGAGTCCTGGCCATTATCCCTGCTGCACAGAGGACTCAGTGCTGAAGTCTTCTAGACAGTCTCCTGCTGTGGTTGTCTGGAGATGAGCCCACTTAGATAGGGGTCAGGGGGTGCTCATTAAGTCTGAGGTTGAGGAAATGTGTGAAATCTCCATGATTCATTCACAAGTGCTAGGAAAAGAAGACTGAACCAGGCAGCTGGTGGAGGGAACCCCAAGCTGCCTTTGAGTCACCCACACTCGATAAGTAACCCCAGTGAACTCACAGTTCTCCTAAACTATAGGATCAATTCTGTGGTTTGTGGCTGGTGCCCTGTCTGGGTGAAGCAGTGATTGTACATGTCTCCCTAGAGAAGCTACACAGCAGTGGGGCAGATGTGTTGTTACGTTACCCAATGCTTCACCTATCCTTTCTCACTGTATAACAACAAAGGCACCGGAGAATATGTGCATGGATGCACACACAGGCAGGCAGGCGGGCAGGCAGGTGGGCAGGCGGGCGGGTGGGGGGGGGGGGGGGGGGGGGGGGGGGTGGGCGGGCAGGCAGGCAGACTTTCATGTGCTCTACCAGCTGTGAATACCCAGTGTACCCAGTGTCCTCAGGATCAGCCTTATCCCAAGGTCACCCAAACCACTCCTGAGCACCCACACTGTGGGTGCTTCACTTGCTTTGGAGACTGGGCAGAAGAGAGAGAGAATCTACTCAACACTGCTGGAGAGGCAGGGCCTACAGCATGTGATACAGAGCCTTGGTTACTCTCTGGGAGCTTACTAGGTTCTCAACCCAGGTGCTTGTCACAGTTCTCAGGCAAGCACAGCACTGGCTCACCACAAGCTCATAACTCAGAAAGATCTTAGAAATGCTGCGCAGCTGGAGAGGCAGCTAGGTGGTTAGAGCACTGGCTGCTCTAGCAGAGGGTCCAGGTTCAATTCCCAGCAACCACACGGTGGCTCACAACAGCCTGTCACTCCAGCTCTAGTGGATACGACACCTTCTTCTGGCCTCCATAGGCACTGCATGGACATGGTGCAGACAAACATGCAGGTAACACAACTCTACACAGAAAATTAAAAACATTTTTGAAAAAGAAAGAAAACAGAAATTCCTGGCTCGCCAGGTCTACATGAGACTTTGTCTCAAAACAGAGCAGAGGAAGCTGGACCTGGTGGCACCCACTTCT
>BDUI01000023.1:934219-953395 GCA_002335545.1 Apodemus speciosus
CTCGAAAAACCAAAAAAAAAAAAAAAAAAAAAGAAGGCAACTCTTGTAAGGACAACATTTAATTTTGGCTGGATTACAAGTTCAGAGGGTCAGTGCATTGTCCTCAAGGCGGGGACATGGCAGCATCTAGGCAGGGGTGGTGCAGGAGTTCTCTATCTCCTGTTGAGAGTTCTTTATCTTCCTCTGAAGGCTGCTAGCAGAATACTGGTTTCCATGCAGCTAGGATGAGGGTCTTAAAGCCCACACCCACAGTGACACCCCTATTGAAAAGGAGGGGGGTGTCATACCTTC
Source organism: Apodemus speciosus (assembly GCA_002335545.1). Classification (NCBI taxonomy): domain Eukaryota; kingdom Metazoa; phylum Chordata; class Mammalia; order Rodentia; family Muridae; genus Apodemus; species Apodemus speciosus. The sequence goes on from BDUI01000023.1 coordinate 934,511, forward strand.
TAATAGTGCCACTTCCTGGGCCGAGCATATACATCACAGGCCCCGAGAGGGGGGGTGGGTTGTTGGTTGTTACTGGTCTCCGTTTGTTATAAAGAAGAAATAAGAAAAAAATTAGATAGCCTGATGGTGAATATCAAACTTGTTCCAAGGAGTGCCATGTCCCTAATCGAGAGGATGTAGATGAACACTAGCCGTGTCCCCTTCCCTCTGTCATTGCTTCCTCCCCTCTAGTGTTAGGGGTGTAGCCGTGTCCCCTTCCCCTCTGTCATTGTTTCCTTCCCTCTAGTGTTAGGGGTGGAGATGGCGGGAAGAGGGCAGAGAAGGGTAGAAGAAAGAAGAACCCAGAGAGCAGCAAATGCTGCCTACACCACTCAGGTCTGCTTTTAGAGGCTGAGAGTTAGCGCACTGGGGTTGCTCTCATGAGCATGGACAACCTAAGGATGCTTTCACCAGAGAGGAGTCCCCTTCGCACATCCTTACCCAGCAGAGAGCAGCACAGCCGGAGACGGCTCAGTGGCTAGCGCACTGGCTGCTCTTGCAGAGGACCCAGGTTAAGTTCTCAGCACCTTACAGCTGAGATGTAAACGGTGCCTCACAGCCATTTATAACTCCAGATCCAGGGGACCTGACACCCTTTTTTGGTCTTCAGGCTCTGCACACATGTGGTACACAGGTGTACATGCCAGCTAAAGCTCACAAAAAATATCTCTTATTTAAAGTGGCAGGGTATAAAAAAAGCCATGTCTATACTAAGTAGGAGCGGTTTTCCTCAGCTCCCCTCTGTTCAGAGCAGTCCAGGAGCCACTTACTGTGCCACATGCCTGAGCTTCTAGCTAGCCATGTGCATGGCGACCATCTCCATCTGTCCTCAGGCTTCCACAGTCCTGTGCGTGGCACATATCGTCCAGGGTGTGTGCCCTGTAGATGGGGAGGCCTCCTCTGCTGAGATAAAGATGGCCTGCTCTGTGGGCAGCATTGTTATGGATGGGGACAGCCCCTGTAAACAGGGGTGCCCTTGGTGGTGGAAATACCACCTTAGTAGTAGAATATTCCATTCTTTGCTGATGTGGACCCCTCTCTTGGTTCTCAGGAGTACAGTCTGCGGCTGTTAATGTCATCTGCGAACTGGCGCGCCGCAACCCTAAAAACTACCTGTCTCTGGCCCCACTGTTTTTCAAGCTCATGACGTCATCCACCAACAACTGGGTTCTCATCAAGATTATCAAACTGGTGAGTGCTGAAGGGTGGGTGCGGGCATGTGGGGTGCACCAGGCCTGGGTCCAGGGTCCATGGCCTCCTGGTGATCACAGCACCCCTGTCCCTGCAGTTCGGTGCCCTGACACCCCTGGAGCCCAGGCTGGGCAAGAAGCTGATCGAGCCTCTCACCAACCTCATTCACAGGTAGCTACTCCTGGGCAGGGACATTGGTGCTACTCGGACATGATCCCTGTCCACCATATCCTCCTGTCTCACTGTCTCAGGCTACCCTGCTTAGTCTGTTTTTTTTTTGTTTTGTTTTGTTTTGTTTTTGTTTTTGTTTTCTTTTTTGAGGCACATTTTCTTTGTAGCCCAGGCTTGCACGAAAATCCCCTGGAGTTGGGATTTTAAGTGTGCACTACTGCTCTCGGTTCAGTCAGCTTCGACCTGTATTCACCCTGAGCCCTGCATTCATAGAGTCCTTTACCATCCCAGGGGCCCCAGAGCCGTGCCATGTCTCTGAACTGATCTCTGGAGAGTGGCACTGAGGAGCTGCAGGCCATCATGGCACATACAGGGCCAGGTTGTGGGTGGGAACGTCAGTGTTGGGCTGCACTCCCTGCCTGAGGAGCCGCAGGAGTCACTACGGTGTCACTGGGCTTTAGAGGGGCAGCAGTGGTACCGTTCCCATGGAGCCCAGCAGTGTGACCTTGGTTGTGTGTGATACTTGGGCTGGGTCCTCATTTCTTCCTTTCAGCACCTCTGCCATGTCCCTGCTGTACGAGTGTGTGAACACCGTAATTGCCGGTGAGTGTGCTGACTGCCCTGCTAAGAGGGCGCTGGCTGGGGGTGGGTCAGCAGCCCTGCTAGGACCCCACCTGCTACTGATCTAGGAGAGGCTTCGGCTCCTCCTGCTGGAAGGAGCTGAGAGGCCTGAGCGGTAGGACCCAGAACATCGCCTGGATGAGGCAGCTAGTTGTCCCCTGCCCGAGCCCTCTTCTACAGTGTCGGCATAAACTCAGGTCTCTGCATGGCTCACTTCCCAGCCCTTCCTCAGGCCCCTTTACACATTTGAGAGGTTATCCCCCAGCTTGGAGACAGAGCCCAAGACCCAGAGGTGTCTGCTTTGCAAGCAACTTCCCATTTTCTAGGCCTCCATGCTCCTCCAGCAGAACTGAGCTGAGATATTTTCACCCACTGATACATAGGAGCCGAGCTGAGAGATGGCAGTGTGGTCACTTAGCAGGCATAGGGAATTGAGCACAACATACGACACGCACGTCAAAGGTTATGACTGGGCTTTGTAACCCTAGCACCAGGTGTGGGGGCAGAGAGGCAGGTCCCTGGAACTTACTGGCAGACCCTTTAGCCAGTCAGTGAGTTCCAAGATCAGCAGGAGACCCTGGCTCAAAAAAACTCAGGAAGGATTGCAGAGGAGGCTTGCTCTTTACCTTTGTCTTCACACACATGTGACACACCTAGAGAGTCAGAGCGTGTCCCAGCACCCTTGGGAACAGGAAGAGGTGAGGTGCAAGGTCTTAAGGCTGAAGTGATCACAGCGGGAGTCCCTGGGTCCTAGAGCTATCCTTGCAGCTGTGCTCCAGTGACAGGACCAGGCTGTCAGCCACAGGAAGAGCAGGTGGGGCTTCTGAACCCCTCCATGGGCGCGAGCTCATTCCATGTCCCAGCTACAGCCTAGTCTGTGTGGAGTGTTGACATCTGAGGGCTCCCTAAAACCATGAGCATTCAGGCTTCTTGAGGGGTCTCTGGCCTGCTTTGCCTAGCACAGGTCTGTATCCCAGATCCCAGAGAATAGGAGCTGTGGTCCTGTCGTAGGCACCAGTACTTCAGGCCTAAGAGCCGCTCCTGTTAGGGAGGACAGGAGGCCCAGGCCAGGTCCCCTGGCTGCCTAGGGTCCAACCTGTCCATCTTCCTTCTGAACATGCGGCATCAAGCCTCCTGTGAGCCAGGCAGCCAGGTCCCTGTGGGTGGGGCGGGCCTGTAGGGTGTCAGTGTCTGACCCGGGGCACTAACCTCAACCTCCGTGTGTCCCAGTGCTCATCTCACTGTCTTCCGGGATGCCCAACCACAGCGCCAGCATCCAGGTGCGTCCGTCCGTCTCTGGGCCTGTGCCGACCAGCACAGGTGGGGCTCCTCAGCCAGTCTGGGGATGATGGCCGCGGTCACCTCCAAGTTCATTTTTCTTGAACAGCTCAAGCATGAAGGAAGTCCTCTAGCTGCAGCCCTCCCAGAGGCACCTCCTTTCTCCGGTGTATTCCCACCTGCCCTGTGGGGACTAAGGCAGCCTGCCTGGGACATTCTGTGCCCCCAGTACTTGCTCCCACTTGTCCTCACTGGCGCCTGTCAATCCACTTAGTCACACTGAGCAGGGTCCCCAGAGCAAAGGCTGCAGTTACCTGCCCTCCCTGTCCCCAGATGCATGCTCTTGGTCAGGGCTGGTGGTGGTCTGCTGGGCATGGTGGCGGGGTGCAGACCAGTGTGGCTTTCCTCCTCTCAGCTGTGTGTTCAGAAGCTGAGGATACTGATAGAAGACTCCGACCAGAACTGTAAGTCACTGCCACCCTCCCTGCCTATCACGCCTCAGTGCCATGCCTGGGATTCAGAAATCTCCCACCCAGGGGACCCAATGCTCCTGGGCCCTCTGCCTCCTGCTGTGCTCATGCCTATCCAGCTGGGGGGCTTTGGATAGAGTGGTAGCACTCACACGGTCTGCTAGCCTTGCCCAGCCCCAGCCCCAGCCCCAGGGAAGCATGAAGCAGCCCCCACTGCCTTCCTTATGTTCCCACACTGTCTCTGCTTAACCCTGCTCCACAGTGGGGGCTGTGTCACTGTCATCTGCTGCCTACCAGGCCAAGTGGCAGGCTGTTGGCTACTGTGTTCCAGTCCTTACCTTAGAGCCAGGCCTAACAGACTTCCTCACAGGTCCAGGGCTCACATCTCCACTTCACACCAGTGTCTCCCACAGCTCTCGTGTCCATGCTGTGGAAAGCAACTGGGCTGGGCCATCTGGTGATGTGACTACCGCAAAACCTGTCACAAGGGAGGCTTCAAGGTGCACAGATTGTCTGACTCCTGCTTCAGCCTCCCCCTTCAGTTTCCATGAGGCCTGCACTGGGCCAGCAGCCACTGTCATTTTGGCTAGCAGTGACCTTTAGAGCTTGTGGGCAGAGTCCTCAGACACAAGATCATCGGGGTTCTTTTCTTTCTTTCTTTCTTTCTTTCTTTCTTTCTTTCTTTTTCTTTTTCTTTTTTGGCTGACCTGGAACTTACTCTGTAGACTAAGCTAGTCTAAACTCACAGAGATCCACCTGCCTCTGCCTCCTGAGTGCTGGAATGAAAGATGTACAACACTATTCCCAGGAGGGTTTTTTTTTTTTTTTGTAATATATGTATTTTTATGTTATTTGTAAGTTTTTGTCGTTCATAATTGTGTGTGCGTGTGTGGGTGTGTACCTGGGAAGGTCAGTGCCTGTGGAGACAGGACCTTATGACACTCTGGAGTTGGATCTACAGTCCTGTTCCTCCAATTCCCAGAGGTTGTGCCCATGGACCATGCTGTGAGAGGTTGGGGTACATGGCCTCCACCTTGGCTTCCTGGGGTGAGAGGGAGCTCACAAAAGTGGCCATACGTGCCGGAAGCGCCAGCCAGAACCACGGAGCTTGGAGATGGTGATGGGGCCCCTGACGCCCCCGTGCACTGCTGTCCCCAAGCTAATGGCCACTTGGTCTTCACAGTAAAGTACCTGGGGCTACTGGCCATGTCTAAAATCCTGAAGACACACCCCAAGTCTGTGCAGTCCCACAAGGACCTGATCCTGCAGTGCCTGGATGACAAGGACGAGTCCATCCGCCTGCGTGCCCTTGACCTGCTCTACGGAATGGTATGTGCCCCTGTAGCCTGGGAAGGTTCAGAGTACTTGAGTCATTCCTACCCAGGCTGGGATAGCAGCCTTAGCCTGCTGCGGCTAGCCAGGGTCCCCTGTCCAGGCTATGGGGAATAGAACTGGGTACCCAATACGAGAGTCTTGGTCGCTCTCTCTTGGTCTGATAAAATTCTGCTGTCTGGGGAGGAACCTATCCTTCTTTGGCTCATGAGTTCCATCTTGGTTATCAGTGTTCATGGCTGGCCACATCTGCCTGTGCTCCCACAGGTGTCCAAGAAGAACCTGATGGAGATTGTGAAGAAACTCATGACCCACGTGGACAAGGCCGAGGGCACCACCTATCGTGACGAACTGCTCACCAAGATCATTGACATCTGCAGCCAGTCCAACTACCAGCACATCACCAACTTCGAGTGGTACATCAGCATCCTTGTGGAGCTGACAAGACTTGAGGGCACTCGCCATGGCCACCTCATTGCTGCCCAGATGCTGGACGTGGCCATCCGGGTCAAGGCCATTCGTAAATTTGCTGTGTCCCAGATGTCTGCGCTGCTTGATAATGCCCACCTGGTAGCCAGCAGCACCCAACGCAACGGTATCTGTGAGGTGCTCTATGCTGCTGCCTGGATCTGCGGAGAGTTCTCAGAGTGAGTTGGTGCAGCCCTCGGAGGTGGCCTAGTGGGGGACATGCAGGCAGACAGCCCCTTTGCCTGACTGTGGTCACTTCTGGGCAGCTCTGCCCAAGTGATTGCCTGTCTCCTTCCATGGAGTAGTTTGGCTAACTTGAGTCCCACTGACTGTGCAGAGGGTGCCCTCTACACCATGAAGCAGCTGTTTCTGCTCAGGTGACTTCCAAGCTGGCCAAGTTGGCACCCTTAGAGCCACGCCTCAGCATCCAGTGCTGATAGTGAGCTCCTCGAGTGAGCCAGGCTCCAGGACTGTCTGGGTGGGTAGGCGGGGGTAGCTGCAGCACCTCCCACCTGTTCAGAGGACACCAGACAGCTGTGACCCAGAGCAGGTGTGGATTTGTTGTCAAATGGTGAACTCGGGCTGTCACAGAAATCTCCTGGGGAGCACATTTCTCTGGAAGAACCACAAAATTTGCCCAGCACCTGGTCCCTTGCCCCAGAGTTGAGATCATGGAAGCTTCATAGAAGTTGCCCTTTGAGGACCCAGTGGGTGCCTCTTTGAACTCCACAGGACAGCACAGCACATGGATGCCAGGAGAAGTTACAGTGTTCAGTTTTTGTGGTGCTAGAAATTGAACCCAGGGTCTTGTTCATATCAGACAAATGCTCATTACTAGGAACAAGTCGATGGCAGCAAGTCAGCTGTATAGGTCACGTGGGTCCTCTGCTCTCAGTGTCTACTTGTGGTAGTCATATTTTTGCTATTTTTTTTTTAATTTTATGTATTCACTATTGCAGTCTTCAGACACCCCAGAAGAGGGCGTCAGATCCCATTACAGATGGTTGTGAGCCATCATGTGGTTGCTGGGAATTGAACTCAGGACCTCTGGAAGAGCAGTCAGTGCTCTTAACTTCTGAGCCATCTCTCCAACCCTTGCTATTGTTTCTTAAACAATGTCCCTTTGTGGAACTCGTGGTTCTTGGTTTCCCACTTCTGCACAGTGAGAGCAGGTGCCCCAAGGTTGTACTCTAGCTGAGAAACCTAGCTCCCACGTGGCCTGGCCTGACTTACTTGTGAGATGGGTCTGTGGGATGCTCAGTAGCCTCATGCAGCCCCTGTCTGTCCCCCAGGCACCTACAGGGGCCCCAGCAAACCCTGGAGGCCATGCTGCGGCCCAAGGTCACCACGCTGCCCGGGCACATCCAGGCTGTGTATGTGCAGAACGTGGTAAAGCTGTACGCGTCCATCCTGCAACAGAAGGAGCAGGCCGAGGACACTGAGGCTGCACAGGAGGTCACCCAACTGCTGGTGGAGCGGCTGCCGCAGTTTGTGCAGAGTGCCGACCTGGAGGTGCAGGAGCGGGTAAGGCTGCAAACTGGGGGTTCTCCTCACAGCTGAGACTAACCTTAACCTGCCAGTGGCCGTGGCTCATGCCCTGTTAGCACATCCAGGGCTGGCTTGTGTCAGGCAGGAATGCCCAACCACACCCAACACCACACAGCCTCCTAAAGGTTCCACAGCTCCCTGCACAGCACCGTGAACCCCAGTGGAGTTACCAGGACACCCTTAGTCCCCTTCCAGGTCCTTGTCCCCAACAGAGCCAGTAGATGGGAGAGATTTTCTCCTTTTTCCAAAGTGAGTTGTTTGAGTCTCTATCCTAGCTCTGCCCAACTGGGGCTTGGGGTTAGTGAGCAGGGACTGGGTGTGGATGGACCTGAGAGCCTGGGTACTAGGTGGTGAGTGTGGGCAGGGCTCTGCTGCTGTTGTGAGAGAGCTCCTTTGGGACCATCTTTGTCTGTTTGTTGTAGGGTAGTGCTTGAACGAGGAGCTTGTGTGTGTCAGGCATGTGCTATGTCTCTGAGTCACAACAGGCCAACATCCTGGGCTGACACCTGAGTATTGGGGCCCAGTGGCCAAGGCTGCTTTTGGTACCCCGTGGTAATACAGGTTGTCACTGAACCAGGTGCCATGTGGCTTCTGCTAGGTCTCAGGGAAGATGTTAGGTCTGGGTGGAGACCCATCATGGCTAAGCTGTCCCAGGCTGGCTCTGTGGGAAGTGTGAGCCCACACCGAGCCGCACCTTGATTGCTGTGTGTTGGGGTTGATTGTGTGGCATGGTAGCAAGAGCTGCCTAGTCCAGCTGTGTCTGTGAAGAGTTAGAGCCAGCACAGGACTTGAGTGGCCATAGGTGGCCCCACAGGAGGTGACATTACATGTAGTCTTCTCCATTTGAGCTGAGCTCCCCCTGTGCTGACCCTGTCACGCTTGTCTTTCCTTGTCTGAGATGGTCACAGACATAACTAGGTCTATAACTGACCCGCATGGACAGAGGCCAGGGGCCAGCACTCCATGCTCAGACAACCTGGCCAAGTCCCCTCCAGGTGGCTCTGCCAGGCACCCACTCTCGGCTGCTGCTCTCCTAGGCATCCTGCATCCTGCAGCTGGTCAAGCACGTACAGAAGCTGCAAGCAAAAGGCGTGCCGGTGGCTGAGGAAGTGAGCGCCTTGTTTGCTGGAGAACTGAACCCTGTGGCCCCCAAGGCCCAGAAGAAGGTCCCAGTTCCTGAAGGGTGAGAACTGGGGCTGTGGAAGAGAGACGGCTGGAGCCACTGAAATGGTCCTGATCTAGGAAATTAGAAAAGGGCTTTCATTCCTCATGACCTATCATCAGCCAGGATGACAAGAAATGGTCCTAGGACGAGACAGCCTGCCCTTGCTCACTCACACGAAGCCACTCCATCCCAGGACTGCTGCACCCCCTGTTCCCTAGTCCTCTAGGAGTGCCCTTGCCTGCCTTTATTCTGCTAGATTCCATGATTCCTGTATTTTTCCTATTCTGTTGTTTCCTCCCAAGCTTCCTACCTTTCCTTTTTTTTTTTTTTTTTTTTTTTTCCCGAGACAGGGTTTCTCTGTGTAGTCCTGGCTGTCATGGAACTCACTCTGTAGACAAGGCTGGCCTTGAACTCAGAAATCCGCCTGCCTCTGCCTCCCAAGCGCTGGGATTACAGGCGTGCGCCACCACCGCCCGGCCTACCTTTCCATTTTTGTGTCTCCTGTCAGGGCTGTGGCATCCCTGGTTGCTTGATCCCTGGGGTACTGGTGTGGAAAGATGTCAGATGCATGGTGGCCCTCTGCCAAGGATTAATGCTTGCAGTGGTCATGGTAGGACAACACAGAGGAGACAAGGACACTGTGTGATCTCCTCTGTACTTCCAGCCTAGACCTGGATGCCTGGATCAATGAGCCACCTTCAGACAGTGAGTCTGAGGATGAGAAACCCAAGGCCATCTTCCATGAAGAGGAACCAAGGCACACTCGGCGCCGGCAGCCTGAGGAGGATGAGGAGGAGCTGGCTCGGGTGAACATGACATTTCAGTAGCACCCAGCACAGGGCAGAAGCCCGGGTGGAGTCTGTTCCCGAGTAGCTGATGGCCAGGCTTGGGGCCACCTGGGGCTCCGCTATACTGCCACACATAGCTGGTGACACTGAGGCCAGAGGACCTTTGACCTCTACCTTGTCTTCTTGTCTAGGGCAGCCCCCCATCCCCCATGAACTCCCCTGTCTGGATGCTCAGCAGCAACAGCAGAGTAGGCTTCTGAGCCCGCAGGAGCAGGAATGGTGGGCAGGAGCTGAGGATCAGAGTGGGCAGACCCAGGCCATTTCTGTTTCCAGGAGGCAGGAACCTCAGGTGGTCTGCCCGCCAGTGAGCCCTGCCCTTGGAGGTGGTCCTCACACTTCCTACCGCGGCCCCTCCCTGCCCACCTGGGATCTTGGGAACTGGATGGGCATATCTCTGAGACACATGCTCACGTGGAGTCCTATCCCCCACAGCGGCGAGAGGCCCGGAAGCAGGAGCAGGCCAACAATCCCTTCTACATCAAGAGCTCCCCATCTCCACAGAAGGCAAGTGCTATCCTTGAGCATGCCCTCACCAGTGCCATGCTGAAGCCCAAAGAGAGCAGTGTCATTATGGAAGGGCCTTGGGGAGGGGCTGGGCATCTGTGGCCCCAGCTGTAGCTGAGCAGGGCTGTGCTGCACCAGCTCTTGATGGAGAGCCCTGAACGGTCTAGATGGGGCCCTGGGGCAGAGACCACTGCCTTGAGGAAGGCACACTACCCAGCTGACTTACTGTACGCATGGGAAGTGCTGGCTCCACGTGGGCGGGTGTCTGGCCTATTAGATCCTCATGTCCCTGGGAGGTTTCAGCTTCTGTGGGCGGACCGTACAGTGGAATCAGGTAGAGCCCTTGTGCAGCATGGATGAACCTTGAGTCCCATCCACGGTACCACATCAACCAAGCATGGCCATCTCGGCAGTCAGGAGGTAGAGATGGAATTTCTGTTACCGTTGCCCTTGGCTACATAGCTTTAAGCAAGCCTGAAGCCCCTGTGTCCAAGGAAGGAAAGAAGGAAGGGAAAGACGAGACCATCATGGGTAGATCTGGATCTAACCCTAACTGTACCGAGGTCACAGCCCTGTGACAGCACAGTGTAGGACTCCGCTCCTGTCTGTGGGGCCTGCAGCTTGTGGGTAGTGCTCCCAGGCTGTGTGTGGAGCCTTACTCTTAGGGTCCCCTCTTCCTCCCTCCTGAGACCCTGAGGTTCACAGACACTCTGTGCTCCTCCTTCAGCGATACCAGGATGCACCAGGCGTGGAGCACATTCCTGTGGTACAGATCGACCTCTCAGTGCCTCTGAAAGTTCCAGGCAAGTTCTCCCGGCTCTGAGCTGGTGTTCAGACATGATGGGGTTCTTGGTGTCCCTGAGGTGTGGCCATCCACTCTTCCCCACAGGTATGCCCATGTCAGACCAGTATGTGAAGCTGGAGGAGCAGCGACGACACCGGCAGCGGCTGGAGAAGGACAAGAAAAGGAAGAAGAAGGAGAAGGGCAAGCGACGCCACAGCTCTCTGCCCACGGAGAGCGATGAGGACATCGCCCCCGCCCAGCGTGTGGACATCATCACTGAGGAGATGCCGGAGGTTAGCCCCTTCCCAGCTCTTTTAGCCTTGGTTACCACAGGCTTGTCCGTGTGTCCTTAAAAGGGCAGGCTCCCTGTGTGCAGGCAGCCACACGGTGACTTGGTGCTCAAGCCCTCCACGATGCACAGTAGTTTATCCCTCTCGAGCTAGCAGCCCCAGTGTGTGCCACTGGAGACTGTGCGCCCAGACTGAACTACAACCCAGGACACTGGGCACCTGGCACATGTGGATGTGGGTGTGACTGTCTGGACAGTTGTTATTCAGAACAGAAGGGACAAGAGCCTCCAGCAGAGCCCGTGGTGGTTAGCTGACTGAACCCTGACCTCTCTATTCCCTTAGAATGCTTTGCCTAGTGACGAGGATGACAAAGACCCCAATGACCCCTACAGGGCACTGGACATTGACCTGGATAAGTAAGTGAGGGGTGAGGAACAGACTCCTGGGTGGGCTTGTGCCTGGGGCGGTGAGGTCCCCGTTCCCAGAATGCTGCGAGTCCTTAGCCTAAGGTTGAAAGTACATGGGCTTGGGAACATTCGGGGGTGGGGAGTGCTGTGTGCTGTTGATGGTTCTGTATCGCCTACTGTGTGAGCCCAAGTACCTGAGTTCATTCCCCAGCACTCACTGTAATGCAGCCCTAGCCGCTGAGGCACCGATTGATCCCTGGAGCTCATAGGCTGCCAGCCTGGCCCAAGTAGGGAGCTCCAGGTTCAGTAAGAGACCCTGTCTCAAAAGATAAAGTGGAGAGGGACAGAAAAAAACACCTGACATTGACCTCTGTTTTCCCTGTGATCATAGACATGTGTGCACCAGCATGTGCACGCCCACGTCCACGTGAGCATGGACATACGCTGTCACACACACAAAAGCGGGAGGGAATCCTGGGGTTCTTGGGCAGGGCACAGGGTCTGGACTCCTGGCGCCTCGGCTGTCATGGGCACTTGCTGGAGCCTCTGGATTCATAGGACCAGCTGTCCAAGGTGTGTGCCGCAACCCAGCCTGTCCCAGTGACCCCACATCCTCCTCTCCCAAGACCCCTGGCCGACAGTGAGAAGCTGCCTGTCCAGAAACATAGAAATGCGGAGACGGTGAAGTCCCCAGAGAAGGAGGGTGTGCCTGGGTTGGAGAAGAAGAGCAAGAAGCCCAAGAAGAAGGACAAGAAGCCTAAAGAGAGAGAGAGAGAGAAGGACAAGAAGGTGAGCACCTGCGGCTCGAGCTGCACGTGGGCTGTGGGGCGGGTAGGACGCGGTGAGGAGGGGCGCCGCCACTCTGTGCGGGCTAGGCCCTGCAAGCTGGAGCCCGCGCACGCTAGGACGCCCTGCCACGTCCCTGCACTGCTTTTTTCCATTAACTTATTTATTCACTTTACATCTGATCACAGCCCCCTCCTTCGAGTTCCCCCTCACAGCCCTGCCCTTGTTTTGCTTGTTTGTTTTGAGACAGAGTCTCACTATATAGTTTCAGCCATCCTGTCTCACTGTGTAGACCAGGGTAGACTCGCATCCACAGAGATCTGTGCCTCTCAGGTGCTGGGATTAAAGGTGTGTGCCACTCCGCTGGGCTCTCAGGCTGCTTTTACCTTGCATTTGAGAGTAGATCTCTCTAGTTGTTCCAGGCTGGCCTTGAATTTGGAATACTCCAGGCTTGGCCTCCTGAGTAGGTAAAATAACAGGCCTGGCTAAACTACATTTTATTTCTTGAGTTTTGGGATCAAGCCCAGGATCCCACTGATGCCTCTGAGGTACAGCTTAGTGTGTGATGGTTGGTGACGTTTGGTCTACTTCCCAGGGTGTACCACCTGCCCACTTCACAGATCCTAGTTCTCAGGAGCCTGGGGAAGAAGGATGGCCCTGACTTGTAGGCCAGCCTGTGAGAACTTGTGTCAAAACACATACCCACTCCTGCCAGCCCTGCTGCTTTGCCATAATGCCATTGCAGTCATTAGCTGTCCTCCGCACGGCTGGTGGCTGTCCAGGGCTGCCATGGCTGGAGTGGGGCAGCTGAGCACCTGGGTAAGCACAGCTGGCATCACCATGGCTCCTGCACAGCAGTCAGGCCTGGCCTGTGCTAGGGAGGCAAGAATGGCGACTGGCTGGAGATCAGCCCTTGCCCCTGGCACTCCCTGCCTTTGCCAAAAGTGCTCTTCTTGTAGCTTCAGGGTGAGGACTTAGACTTCTGGCTGTCCACCACCCCGCCACCTGCTGCTGCCCCCATTCCTGCCCCGTCCACGGTAAGTGCTCGCTCCATGTGTGCTCAGGGTCGCACTCCCAAAGGTACCCCCACCAGCCAGCAAGTGGCAGACATCGCCCTGTTGTCGAAGCCACACAAAAGTGCCAATAAATGGAGTCCAGCCTGGTGGGCTGGCCTTCTGTTCTTTGTGGTCTATGTCTGCTGTCCTGTGGGACTCTGCTTGGCAGGGCTCAGTGAGGCAGAGGGGTAGCCAGCAGGACATTTGTCCCCAAGGCATCCCTTGGAGGATGTCCCCAGCCCTCAAGTGAGACAGCACTGGTTAAGTGGGATTCAAAGTTCTCTTACTGCTCCTAAAGCTGGAACCCCTGAACAGTCGGGAAAACCACTGTACCCCTCCCTGAAAACTGACCCTGACCTTCCTGACTGCAGGAAGAACTTGCTGCGAGCATTATTACTCCCCCTAAGGATGAGTGTGAGGTTCTCAAAGGGGAGGAGCCCCAGGATGAGGAGGACCACGTGGATCATGACCATGAAAGGGTGAGACATGAGACAAGACACCCTAAGGCTGTGACGAGGACCCCTGCCACACACACAGCAGGCACGCTCACAAGGGCTCTCAGTAGTGGTGTCCAGAGGCGGCTGCAGCCCTCGTGCTTTAGCTTCCGAAAGGGATCTAGTACTGCCAGTGCAACTTCTAAGCAGTGCACCATGACACAGTCTCATTCCACACCCTTCTATTACCCCAGTAGGGAGCCTCACCTTATGAGCAGTCTGCCTCATCCCCTCCTAAACCCTAGTCATCTCGCATTTACTCGCTGTCTCTGTATGTCCCTCTTCTGGATGGTTCCTGCCATGGAGTCCCACACTGAGTGGCCTCTGACATCTGGCTGTCATTGAGACCATCTTTGAGGTTCTTTGTTTGTTTGTGTTTGATTTATGTATATGAATACACCATTGCTCTCTTCCACACCCCAGAAGAGGGTTGTGAGCCACCATGTGGTTGCTGGGAATTGAACTCAGGACCTCTGGAAGAGCAGTCGGTGCTCTTAACCGCTGAGCCATCTCTCCAGCCCCTTTTGTTTTTCTAAAGATTGCTTTAGTTGTGTGTGGCATGGGATCTGAGGTCTGTGATTCAGCAGCACGCACTCTTAACCACTAAGCCATCAGCCTGGCCCCAAGCCCCATGTTGAATCTTCCCTGTGTGCTGTGTTGGAGTTGCGCCTGCACAGCCATATGTTGCTCCAGTGTGGGACTGGGCCTGTCTGTCAGCCATCATTACTGCTAGTCCATTCGGCCCGCGATGGTGTGAATGTAGGCACACTGCTCTTAGTGTTTCCTCCTCTGTGCTGTGTGTGGCCAGTAGGGCTGTCCTTCCCATGCAGTACCCATCTTGCTGATCTGTGCTGTGCAGTCCCCTCCCTCTGCAGCTCCTGCCACTCACCTGTCAGCCCAAGGTTCTAGTGTCTGCTAGCACTGGCATCCTCCAACCATGGTGACCTGTGCTATTCGTGGCTTTGCTGTCCTGTCTGCTCCCCTGAGGTCCCCACCATGTAGCGTGCAGGGAAGGAATGATTACAGGGTGCCTCTGTGGGAGACATGGGGCCTGAGCCCGACTCTGCTTTAGAAATCATCCCGGCACAAGAAGAAGAAACACAGGAAGGAGAAAGAGGAGAGGCCACGGGACAAGAAGAAAGCCAAGAGGAAGCAGGTGGCACCACTGGAAAATGGTGCAGCCGCAGAGGAGGAGGAGGAGCCTATCCCGGTGAGCATGCTTGAAAACCTGCTGACCCAAGGGTGCCACCCAGATTCTGTTTAGAGAGGACCCAGGGCCTCTGGAAGCTGAGCTTTGTGGTAGGACCTGTGCTTGATGAGGGACCCATGAGCCAGCAGCAGCTGGTGGCTCTTGTCTTTTGGGAACTGGTCATCCCCAAGCATGGGTCCCTGTCAACCACAACTGACAAGGCTGTCTCTCCTCCCCCAGCCTATGTCCAGCTACTGCCTTCTGGCTGAGAATCACTACATTAAAGTGGTAAGTGACACTTGGTTGCTGCAGGGAGGGCAGTTGGCAGAGCCAACCCATCCTCAGGAGCCTTGAGGGGCTGGCAGCAGCAGCTGGGCACCAAGCTCAAGATCAGTGCAGGCCCGTCTCCGCGGCCTAGCCACAGCGGGAGACCAGCTGACCAGTGCAGGCCCGTCTCCGCGGCCTAGCCACAGCGGGAGACCGGCTGACCAGTGTAGGCCCGTCTCCGCGGCCTAGCCACAGCGGGAGACCGGCTGACCAGTGTAGGCCCGTCTCCGCGGCCTAGCCACAGCNAGACCGGCTGACCAGTGTAGGCCCGTCTCCGCGGCCTAGCCACAGCGGGAGACCGGCTGACCAGTGTAGGCCCGTCTCCGCGGCCTAGCCACAGCTGGAGACCAGCTGACCAGTGCAGGCCCGTCTCCGCGGCCTAGCCACAGCTGGAGACCAGCTGACCAGGCTCCCCGAAGGACAGCTTTGCTAGCGAGACGAAGTGAGCAGCTGTGCAGCACACACCTCGGGACAGAGGCAGGGCAGCTGCAAGACCAAGACCAACTAGTGCTACATTACAAGACTTTGTCTCAGGATCGAAAAGACAGGAACTGGATCCTGTGTGGCTCCATGAAGAGTGTTCTGAGGGGCTGGGGCCTGAGGCCCACAGGCAGGTTCCAGCTCCCTCCCCTCAGCTGGTCCCTGGTCCTTGACTCTGCCCTTGCTCATGCAGACATATGACATCCAGGCCAGCTTACAGAAGGACAGCCAAGTGACTGTGTCCATCATCCTGGAGAATCAGAGCAACAGCTTCCTGAAGAACATGGAGCTCAACGTGCTAGACTCGCTCAACACCAAGATGGCCAGGCCAGAGGGTTCATCAGTGCACGATGGTGTGCCTGTGCCTTTCCAGCTGCCCCCCGGTGAGCCCACCCTTCGGCCCTGGCCTTTGCTATGTCAACCAGCTTTACTCTTTTTCTATATGCCATCTTGGCTCTTACACCGTGGACTTAACTAGAGCTCCAAGGGACAGCGGAAGTGAAAGGCCCCAAGCTCTTGATGTCCCATGTCTCGGTGCTACTCTTAGGGCATGGTGAAGTCACATGTGCTGGCTTTGACCTGGGACATTGGGCTGGGCTGCAGCAATGCCCATTGTTTCTGTCACTCTAGCATCCCAGCAGCTAGGACAGAAACCCCAGGGTCAGTGCTGGCCCACTGAATGCCGTGTCTCCCAGCAGGCGTCTCCAATGAGGCCCAGTTTGTGTTCACCATTCAGAGCATCGTCATGGCCCAGAAGCTCAAAGGCACGCTGTCCTTCATTGCCAAGGTATGCACTCTCCGCATACCCGGGGATGTCAGCATCCCGGGAAAGAGAGTGCCTGTCTGGAAAGTCCACCCTACAGCTTTTCTCCTTTCAGGATGATGAAGGAGCCACCCATGAGAAGTTGGACTTCCGGCTGCATTTCAGCTGTAGCTCCTACCTGATCACCACACCGTGCTACAGGTGTGTGCCTCCACCCACTGTCCCACTGACACACTGTCCCAGCTCGGGAGGAGAGGAGGGTGGTGATGTGGGCTGAGAGGCAAGGGTGACGTGAGAGGCAAAGGTGATGTGAGTGCTTAGCCATCATCATCACAGGCTCCACCCCCAGCCACTAGGGCTACCTCCACCTGAGGCCACCTCTTCTGCCAGGTGACACTGCAGATGGTCGCCTCTCTGTCCCTGGAGGACAGCCCTGTGTACCTGTCCATTTCTGATGTTCATATGTAGCCCAGGCTGCCTTGGTGACAGCTGACACCCAGGCCCTGCTGTCATGCTCTCTCTGTCCTCCCACAGCGATGCCTTCGCTAAGTTGCTAGAGTCAGGAGACCTGAGCATGAACTCCATCAAAGTTGATGGCATTAGTATGTCTTTCCAGAATCTTCTGGCAAAGATCTGCTTCTACCACCATTTTTCTGGTAAGCAATGTCACAGTGATACCACTCTTGGTGGTTTTATCCCAGAAATCACAGAAGCCACCCTGCCACCCCTCGTCAGTCCCTTCCTGCACCAGGCTTTGGGCTGCAGCCCTGAGTGCCTTCTCAGCATGGGCCCGGCTCCTGTGTCTTGGCAGTCCTAGCTGGAGAGGACCTGCCGGGAGCAGGGACCTGACTTCCCTGTCTGTTGCAGTTGTGGAGCGAGTAGACTCCTGTGCCTCCATGTACAGCCGCTCTATCCAGGGCCACCATGTCTGCCTGCTGGTGAAGAAGGTGAGCTCACAGCATGCCTGCTGCTCTACAGCCGCCAAGGATGCTCTCAACAAGAGGCTGGGTTTCCCCTGCACGTCTCCCTGTCCAGGGCTACCCTCTAAGGCCACCATCCCAAGACACGAGGCGAGGGGGAAAAGGGTGGGCTCAGAACTGGCTGGAGGGCTGTGCGCACCAGGCCTGCCGTCTCCGCACTCTGGAGGCAGGCGGGACTACGGAACTCCAGGCAAGTTGGGGCTTACATAGCTTCAAAAAAATAAAGTGAGGTGACATTTGTAGTCCCCCCCCCACACACACACACACACATACACGCGTGCACATGGGCATCATCAGAATGTGTGTGTGCCTGTCCCTTAGGGCGAGAGCTCCGTGTCAGTAGACGGGAAGTGCAGCGATGCCGCACTGCTCAGCAGCCTGCTGGAGGAGATGAAGACCACGCTGGCTCAGTGCTGAGTTGCAGAGTCCAGGATGTGCAGCAGACCACAGAAAGATGTGATGGGTCTTCCCTCTCCTTTGTCGTGTGTACTGTCTCCACACCCAGCATTAATTTAACACCACCAGCCTCCACTGTGTGACCCTGAGGTCCTATGTTGCATCAACTTAATTTTATTATCCTTTATCCGACCTGCACTCCTCTGGCAAGGAAGGCCATCCTGACCCTAGCCAACAAGGGGTCCTGCTCCACTTCCCATTCCCAG
Source organism: Apodemus speciosus (assembly GCA_002335545.1). Lineage (NCBI taxonomy): Eukaryota > Metazoa > Chordata > Mammalia > Rodentia > Muridae > Apodemus > Apodemus speciosus. The sequence goes on from BDUI01000023.1 coordinate 952,363, forward strand.
AGGTGGCTGTGGGCACTGCAGGGCTACAGCAAACACACTGATGTGGCCCCACTCCTGTCCCATGCTGCCTCTGGAGGAACCCTTCCAGCTGCTGCTGCTGCCCTCAAATATCCCAACTGGTGGCCTCTGTGGAGGGGTGATGAGGCCAGCTGTTAATTCTCCACAGCCTGCCGGGCCAGAAGGACGAGTGTCCTTGCGGGTGGCTCCTCAGCTCAGCTGCTGACAGCAGGGGTGGCCTATGATTTTCTTCTGTTCAACACAACTGTGGTCTGTCTTGGGGTTCTCTTGTGGGGGTTAGTGGAGGAGCGCACTGTATGCCCCTCGGTTTGTCACTACACATCCTGGGCTTGTCCCTGCATCTGTGGCGGCCTAAGTGCCTTGCAGTGGAGGGAGCATCCTGGGAGCATTTGGCACTCCCCCAGCTGTCCCTGGGTAAGGGGAAGGGACCCCAACCTGGACACTTCCTATAGCCAGGGGGCTGGGCACAAGCTGAGCCTTCCTCAGAGGTGACGGCGGTCTACAGACATTCTGGCATTCCTTCCTTTGAGGACAACTGTCACTTTAGCATGTAGAGTACTTTTATCGACCCCACGTGACCTTCCAGCTCTATGATGTTCCATGATTGATTTGCTGTCGACATTCCCATGTGAAGAGAGATATATCACGCTGCTGACGATCGGTGTCACAATGACCCATTAAAGAGTCAAAAAACATGTTTGTGTGTTGTGTCCCCCATAGTACCCCAGTGCAGTCCCCAGTGTGCCATTTAGGCTCCTGCAGCTCAGGTGGTACACAGGCCAGAGAGTTCCCCAACCTCCTCCACCTGTAGGTGCCGTGTGCGTGCGTGCGTGCGTGTGCATTGCTAGAATTCAAACTCAGGTCCTTAGGCATGTGCAGCTAGCACTCTGACCATTACCCCCTTTTTAGAACATTTGTGGTGGTGCACACCTTTAATCCTAGCACTTGGAAGCCAGAGGCAAGGGAATCTCTGAGTTCTAGGCCAACCTGGCCTACAAGAGCAAGTTCTAGGATA
>BDUI01000023.1:964694-977280 GCA_002335545.1 Apodemus speciosus
GGCAGAGGCAGGTGGATCCCGAGTTCAAGGCCAGCCTGGTCTACAGAGGGAGTTCCAGGACGGAAAAACACTGTCTCAAGGAAGAAAAGAAAATATTTGTTTCTCCCTTAAAAACAAAACCCCTCCCACTTCCTAAGAGGACGTAGGGTGTGAGGGGCCTACAGAACACCTTCTGCTGCTTTCCTGTCTAGAAAGTGGGAGTGCAGGACACTATCGGAAAATGGAGGAAAAGATGCACAGCGGGTTGGCGTGGTGTCAGCCCAGCCAGTGGGAGGCTGAAGCAGGAGGACAGAGTCTCAGGGCCAAATTTGAGACTTAGATAAAACCTAAGAAGCAGACGAATGAGAGAAACTTCAGAACCTGGTCTAGGCCCCTGGAGGCACCCCCTGTGAGGGGTGAGACCCAGCTAAGAGGTTGTTTCTTCCCCTAGACTCTTGAGGCCAGCCCCAGAGCTGCGAGGTTCCACAGGACACTTCACTCCTCCCCTTGGTGGTCCCAGCTCCTGCTTGACACAGCTTGGTGACAGCATTGGAGGGAATCCCCAGAATTTTCCCTGGGAAAGCCCTGAGGCCGATGGCCAGTAACAGGGGAAGCCACGCCCCAGCAGTGGCAGCCACTCTAATAAACTGAGGCTCGCTCAGAGATGGTGGATTGCAGGCAAGGAGGACTGGCTTGCAAAGGCAGAGCAGGGCACAGTTGTGGTGAAGATAGTGGGCGGGCACTGCTCCACCCTGAGGGCTGTACTGCCCCACCCTGGAAGACCAGGGGCACCGAGGCTCTGCGCGTGACCCGGAGTAAAGGCTAACCTGGGCTACTCAAGGTCCTGCCTCAGAAGAATAGGAAAGGGAAAACTGGTAGCCTGTCTTACGTAATTGCCTCTCAGGGAGGCCCCAGGCTGATCTGTCTGTCTAAGGGGTCGGGGCGTGGGGTTGAAGTAGGAAGACAGAAGCAAGGGAGCCCTGAGAGCTGTGTCAGCCGATTCCTTGAGGCGCCTGACACCTCAGTCTGAGGAGGCATATTGCTGTCCAGCCTCAGCTCCTCCACAGGCCAAACTGGCCAGCTGTCAGTTTCACACCTGGAGGGTCCCTGGGGCAGGGGATTGCTGCTGTGCCTCTCCAGGGGACCCTTAGTCATGGTGGGGGATGGTTGGCTGTCCAGAACTGGGTAATGCCCAGTGTGCAGGGTGTGGGAGGCCAAGGACATTGCCTGCACACCCTGCGTGCTGCGTCTGGCCCCGCGGCCACTGTGGCCGGAGAGCAGTCTGGGGTCAGGAGGACTGTCTGGAATGGAGGTAGCGTTTCCTCAGAAGGCTGTGAAGTACTGGTTAGGTGTGCAATGGTGATGGGGTGCGGTAGACACGCTGTGGGGAAGTTGGGCCATCTGGTGTCCACAGACTCTTGGCCCATGGGCTCCTCTGCCTCTGGGTGCCCAGCCTTGACCGGTGTCCACGGTGACCCACACATGGACTTACTGTCGGACAGTTGTCAACCTCCGTTTGTTTTTATTTATTCTGACATGGTCTCACTCTGTAAACCAGGCAGGCTGTCTGAGTTCACAGAGACCCCGCCTGCCTCTGCCCCAGGGCACTGATCACAGGTTACACCACACAGGAAGCTCTTGTCTGGCTTTTGTGACAGGGTCGCCTGCACCTGGACCCGAGCCGCACGCGCTTTATATAAACATCTCATTTCCTAGATTTTTCTTTCATAGTGGTGTTGCCTCTAAAGTCAGATTCGGAGTGTCGGAGCTGACCCAGTCTCAGCCCCAGGGAGGCTTCTGTCTCCAGCATGCGAGGCAGTGAGCAGATTACTCTGGGCGGTCTCCTGACTTCCTGATCTGTGCGCCCTGTAGCCACTCACCGGTCTAAGGCACTCAGCATAATATTAAGTTCCAGCTAAGTCATACAGTCACCCCTCTACTTCTAGAACATTCCGTCGCCCTGTGAATGACGATGTCCTTCCCCAGGCCTCACGTCTCGACCGTTCCCATCACGCAGTTCCATAGTGTGTCCCTTTTGCGTGGTTGCACCACACTTAGCTGTCTGTCAGACTCTCCCTCCTGGGCAGGGCTCAGGTGCAGCCAGCATGTGGGACCCAGGCTCGGTGTCTTTCTCGTGTCCATCTGCGGACCCTGCGCTAAAACTGGGTTCCATAGTGGGGGCCATTGTAGCTCTGGTGGAGGTGTGACTTCAGTTCTCTCCGCTCTCTTTAAGGGGCCCTGCAGGTACAACATGGTGGCCACAAACTATATCAGAAAGAAAGCAGAAGTGCTGAGGATTGATGGGGGTGTGAGGAGGGTCAAACACCCAGTGGTGCGGAGCTTGGTGTCACAGCACTCACAATGTAGAGGCAAGAGGGTGGGGGACCCAAGGCCATCCTCTGCTGCATAATGACTTAGAGGCCAGCCTGGGCTACATGAGATCCTGTCTGTAAAAAAAGACACACAAGTTATTATCGTGAGTGAGGTGGTGCTGCCTATGGTGGGAGGGGCTAGCCCACACCACATGCCACTCCCCATCCCAACTTCCCCTTCTGTCTGCGCGGTCTGTCTAGTTTCCCAAGCACCCTTGTTTTGTGGGTCCTCCTGGCAGTGGGCGAGGCACCCTGACGTGGCTAAAGTCAGAGCGCTGTCCTCGGCTCTTGGAAGAAAAGACTTGGTGACTGAGTGAAGGGCTTCCCGGCTAATCCTGGTGGCCGCACACTGGGACTCCTCCTCACGTCTGAACACAATCTCTGCTCACAGGAGACACATCCTGAGGGGCTGGGGACCTGGGCATTTCTTGCTGCAGGCAGCACCACCTGTCTGTCACCTCCTTGTGGTCCCCATGTTTCCAGAAGCAGCAGTCACAGCAGTCCCCGGTCCGTGTCAGGACTCGGGGGACACAGGCATGTCCGAGACCATCGTTTTGTACAATGTGACCTCGCGGTTCCTAGGAACCCGCCTCTTTTGGTGAAACCGTTTCCTGCCGGAAGTCTGCAAGCATGATGTTTGTTTCTAGATCAGCTCAGAAAAGCCCCCATGCGTACACAGGTCCCAAGTCCTTACCTTGCATCCCAGGCTCATCTGGAATTGGGGGCAATCCTCCTGCCTCAGCCTTCTGGGTACTGGGATTATGAGTGTGTGTGAAGACTAGCCTCTCAGTTATTCCTGTGTGGCCCAGACTGGTGTAAGATTGTGATCCCCCTGCCTCAGCCTGCTGGTTGCTGAGAGCAGTCTGTGTGGGAGTCCAGCACTAAGGCTGTCCTCTCCTGTTTCCGGCCTCTAGGGACCTTCAGCACGGGCCGTCATCTCACCGCGCTCCGCTTCCTGTTCTGAGAATCAGGTGCCACTAAGATGTCGAACCCATTCCTGAAACAGGTGTTCAACAAGGACAAGACGTTCAGGCCCAAACGCAAGTTCGAGCCTGGCACACAGCGCTTTGAGCTGCACAAGCGTGCGCAGGCATCCCTGAACGCGGGGCTGGACCTGCGGCTGGCCGTGCAGCTGCCACCCGGCGAGGATCTTAACGACTGGGTGGCCGTGCACGTGGTGGACTTCTTCAACCGCGTCAACCTCATCTACGGCACCATCAGCGACGGCTGCACCGAGCAGTCGTGCCCAGTCATGTCCGGGGGCCCCAAGTACGAGTACCGCTGGCAGGATGATCAGCGCTACCGGAAGCCCACGGCGCTGTCTGCGCCCCGCTACATGGACCTGCTTATGGACTGGATCGAGGTGCAGATCAACAACGAGGACATCTTCCCCACTAATGTCGGTGAGTCGGGCACACCCTTGCCTGCTCGCACCAGGAGGGGTACAGCCACCGCTGGACACACTGAGCACAAAGGGCCAAATGGGCTCCACCAGGCTTGGGGTGTGTGTATGTGTGTGTGTGTGTGTGTGTGTGTGTGTGTGAATCCTGGTATTTTATGTGTATATGAATATGTATGTGAACACACAACGTGCCAGGCTCTGTCCTCAGCAGGAGTCCCCAGCCTCCTGCCTGACAACCTCCCTCCTCCCTCCCAGCACCCTGTGGTGACACCCCTGGGTGACCCCAAATGACCCCTGCTGAAGGTTCTCACCTTGAGCCCAACTATAGACTCCCTTCCGCCCCTGGAGAGGACATGATCTGGACTTGGGCCCAGGGTATAGCGATCTTTCTAGCTCTGTGGTTCTCAACCTTGCTAAGGCTGCAACCTTTAACACAGTTAGTTCCTCATGCTGTGCTGGCCTCAACCGTAGAGTTCTTTGTGGCTACTTCATAACTGTCGTTTTCTGCTATTGTGAATCACAATGTATGCGAGATATCTGATATGTGGCCTCCAAAGGGGTCAAGAGCCTCAGATTAAGAACCATTGTTCCGTACAAGCTGGGCAGTGGTAGCGCACACCTGTAATCCCAGCACTTGGGAGGCAGAGGCAGGCGGATTTCTGAGTTCGAGNCTGAGTTCGAGACCAGCCTGGTCTACAGAGTGAGTTCCAGGACAGCCAGGGCTACACAGAGAAACCCTGTCTGGGGAAAAAAAAAAAAAAAAAAAAAGAGCCACTGTCCCAGAGCCACTGTCCCAGAGGCTCAGCCTGCCGTCCTCTGTTTCTATAGCTCCGGCCCTGGAGACATCCAGTGACACTGGTGGCCCTGGGTGTGGGACACACATAATGTCATATATTCACATGCTGTGTGGTTGGCATCCTCAGGAGTGGGCATTGACAGGGCGGTGGCTACCAGGCCTGGGGGGCTTCCCTGGGGCTTTGGAAAGGGCAAAACAAGGTACTCAGAGTGGGCTGGGCCCTCATCACAGAGAGGAAGGCTCCACAGGCAAAAACCAGGCCCGTTCCATGGAAACCGATCCTCGGATTGACAGGAAACTGGTTCCTAGACACAGGCTGTGTGACCTCGAGCCTGTGCCTTGAGCTCTCTGAGCCTCGTCCACTCTCACCTCTGCAGCTCAGGGTGGAGCATCCCTCAGCCTAGGCCTCGGCTGAGGTGGGGTATGCAGGTCCAGGCCGACTGACCCTGACAGGTCTCCTTCCCGGCCCCCCGCCCTCTAGGCACACCATTTCCCAAGACCTTCCTGCAGGCAGTGCGCAAGATCCTGTCGCGGCTGTTCCGCGTGTTCGTGCACGTGTACATCCACCATTTTGACCGCATCGCGCAGATGGGCTCGGAGGCGCATGTGAACACCTGCTACAAGCATTTCTACTTCTTTGTCACGGAGTTCAGCCTCATCGACCCCAAAGAGCTGGAGCCCCTGGTGAGCAGGGGTGGGTGCCATGGCCCTGCCCGGGTGGGTCCGGCCAGCAGCCAGAGGCTTCCTTGGCATTGGGCCACACAGGTGAGGAGACAGGGTGTCCTGGCTCTAGTTGAGAAGGCGCAGGAGCTCTGCTCCCATGCTAGTACGGCCGATACTAATGGTAGGCACCTCCCACATGGCCTGTCCCTCGTGCCTGGCCGCCAGAACCCAGAAGTCCTAGACGGTCTAGTTCACTACGCCAGAGGGGGCGCCATGCTGGTCATCTCACCCATGTGGCTCACAGTGCGAACAGAACAGGCCATGGTGGGGCCCTGGCCCGCAGCTCTCTGAGCATTCCTGAGTTCCAGTCAGCAGTGCCCAGGACAGGCAGCCTGGGCCCCAGCCTCCTAGAGAACGAGGGGTGGCTTATTGAGTGATTGCTATTTGGAGTTTTTGTCTTTTTTTTTTTTCCTGATTTTATTCTTTTCCATTCTAAAACCTAGACTGGCCTGTGACTCACCACATAGTCCACACTAGCCGGGAACCTGAGGTGATCCTCCTGCCTCAGCCTCCCAAGCACTTGGATCATAGGTCTGTGCCGTCATGCCTAGCCACAATCTGCTTTAAAAATGTTTTGTCTTTCTTTGTTTTTCTTTTCTTTCTTTCTTTTTTTATGTCTTATTTGTAGCATGTAATTATTTAAAACAAAACAAAACAATCCACAGGGCTGGAGAAGTGGCTCAGTGGTTAGGAGCACTGACTGCTCTTCCAGAGGTCCCGAGTTCAATTCCCAGCAACCACATGGTGGCTCACAACCATCTGTAATGGGATCTGATGTCCTCTTCTGGTGTGTCTGAAGACAGCGACAGTGTACTTATATATAATGAATAAATCTTTTAAAAAAAACAAACCAAAACAATCCACACTTAAATGTTCTGACTTCCCAGTCACCCACCCCCTGTGGCTAGTGTGCCACAGACTTGCTCTAAAGCCAGAGCCCCGTATAAAGAAAACTCTAGAGGCTTGTACATTATCAGTCAGATTTATAACAGTAAATTATTTTTTTTAAGATGTATTTATTATATGAGTACACTGTAGCTGTTTCAGACACGCCAGAAGAGGGCGTCAGGTCTCGTTTCAGACTTGTGCACAGTGCCACTGTGGCCAGAAGGTGGTGTGAGGTCCCAGCAGCTGGCGCTTCAGACACTTGCTGGCCTTGTTAGTGTGGGGTTTGGCACTGGAACCCTGACCTGTTTCAGAGCAGCCATGCTCAGACGCTGAGCCGTCTCTCCAGCCTCGTGCTCTTTCTTTTTAACTTTTAATTGTATTACGTTTTTGTTTTTCTGTGTTACGCATTTCTGAGTGTGAACATGGCTGGCGTACATGCACCTGAAGGTCACAGGACAACTTAACAGAGTCAGTTCACTCCTTCCATCCTATGGAACTGGAGGTTCAAACCCAGGTAGTCCGGCTTAGCCGCAAGCACCTTTCTTCCCTGAGCCATCTCATCAGCCCCACAGGCTGCTTTTGTAGTTGTTTTCAGACAGACTCTCGTGAAGCCTAGGCTGGCCTTGAACTTGCGATCCTCCTGCCTGGCCTCCTGAGAAATAGCATGATGGACGTTACTGTGGCTCCTCCACTTCTCACTGCTGACCTTTCTATCAAGGAGGGCTGGTCCGTAGCCCAGGAGCAGGCATCACAGGCTCCGACAGTCCCAGGGGGCTGCCTGGCATGTCTTGGGTTCTGTGAGGCCTCTGCCACATGCCTCCTGTTTTCTGATACCTGCCTATTCTCTACAGAAGGAGATGACATCACGGATGTGTCACTGAGGGCCCCTCCCAGCTGCCAAGACTTGGGGAGACAGCTGTGTGCAGCCTGTGTCTGAGGAGCAGCAAGACCGTGGTGTCAGCCCCTCACGGTGACTGTGAATGCTCTGACTCTAAGCAGTCCCCTTGCCGGCGTCCAGGGGGCTGGACTCGAACTCTTGACACTGCGCTTTCAGCCGCTGGGTTTACACTGTGTCTGTGCCACGGCCTCTGACAGGAGGCAGGACCTGGAGCCATTGCTAACCGCCCTTTGTCCCTTCTCCATGGCTCTTCACCCTGATAGCTTCGTCCCTCACTTGCCAACCGGGAAGGGGAGGTGCCCCCAGATCTCTTCTGTTTACAGCCACACTGTGTGTGGGTGATCACATAGGCAGCCAGCATACCTCCAAAGATGTCCTGATGTGCCATGCCTGGGCTACACAAGGGTCTGCACAGTGGGGAAGTGTTTGCTGCATTTATGTGAATGCACACGTGTGACCCACACATACACACACCCATGGAGGAGCCTGGGAGAGCCAGACATAGGTGCCCAGAGATGGACAGTGAGGACCACAGCCATGGTTCACCCTGGAGCACAGCCGCACAGCTGTGCACACAGACCTGCCCCGCTGTGACGATGGCCAGCTCCATTTCCTTGCTTTTTCTACATTATTGGTTTTGTTTTTGAAACAAGGTTTTGAAACTGGCCTGGAACTCACAGAGATCCTCCTGCCTCTGCTTAGTTAAAGATGTAAGACACCAAACCCAGTCCATTCAGAAATATTTTTGGTTTTGTTTGTGGTTTAGTTTTTGTTTTGAGACAGGCTCCTAGTATGTAGCCCTGGCTATCCTGAAACGTATTCAGTAGACCAGGCTGGCCTCAAACTCACAGATCCACCTGCCTCGGCCTCCCAAGTGTCAGCCAGCCAATCGAGATTTTTGAGATTACTTTTAATGGTTTCTAGTGGCCGCCCTCCTGAGAACAGTGTCCAGTCCATCCTGCAATCCAGTAATGAATTCACTGTGGCTTCCACCCTGGGATCTGCAGTTCCTGGAAGGTAGTAACAGGAACCTTTCTTCAGTGGCAGCCTATTATGTAGCAAAACTTTGTGTGTTGTGTGGCCCCTATGGACCCAGGACCAAACTCCACAGGCCCTTCTGCCCTGCCTCGAAGGGCGCAGCAAGACGTGACTGCGCCCAGCTCCAGCTTGTGAGCCTCCCGGCCATTCCCTGAGACCCCTGCACTGTAAAGACCCCGAGGAATTCTGGTTGTTTTTCCAGAGGCTGCCACTAACCTAAATGTGTAGTTAACAAAGCATCAATGCCTGAGCCCAGAGCCTGAGAGACACCCTGGGTCCTTCCAGAAGTCACTGCACCCAATACCCAGCTCTGGAAAACTCCAGGACCAGCCCTCAAGGCTTGCCTGAATGTATCCCTCACCTGCAAGACTTGGCCACCTTGCCAAATCCCAGCAGCCCAGGGAGGGGTCCACCTCCCTCCCCCTCCCCTCCTCCATGCCAGCCTAAGAATAAAGCAGTCCTCTCCATACTAAGGGCTGCTCCTTTCTGTTTATCTCCAAACCCCCACCTGAACGATGGCCTGGTGACAAGCTTTGATGACAGCCTGTTCAACCACAAAGGGCCCAAGTACTACAAGATAACATGAGACTACACAGAAAGCAACTCATGTATAGCTGACATTCTCTTTTCTTTTGACGTGGAGTTTTCCTGTTGTTGCATGAATGTGCATGGTGTGTTGTGTTGCCACTGCACATGTGAAGGTCAGAGGACCACTCTCCTCCTTTACCCCGACCACGCCCCCAGCCCCCTCACTGGGAGGTGCTGGATGGGGCTCCACTCCTGACCACGCCCCCAGCCCCCTCACTGGGAGGTGCTGGGTGGGGCTCCACCCCCTGACCACGCCCCCAGCTGCTCACTTGGGAATTCTAGGGTGGGGGCTTCACGCCCAAACCTCTGTTTTAAGTGAAAAGCACACAGTGTTGACAGCCATCTGGGTCTCTCTCCATGTTTGTATTATGGCTGTAGAGCCCGATATAAGAGCAGCTTTGTTTAGAGGAATCTCCTGCACAGCCCCTCCCTCCGTCCGTCTGTCTGTCCGTCCATCCGGGTGGTTTGAAACAAGCCTCATTGACTTCCAGTTCATGCTGATCCTCCTCCTTCGACCTCCCAGGCTGTAGGGTGACAAGCTCGCCCTGTGGGACATGCTGGAGCAGCTGTTGAAGGCATCTGTGTGTCACACCCGCAGGGGCTGAGGTGGCTCCCAGAGGTGTCCCTTGTAATGCTGCTTCTCAGTCACAGAGGGCGAGGTGGGCTAAGGAAGGAGAGTCCTCCTGAGTCCTGACGAAGCCCCGGACTGGCCCCGGCTTCCCCCTCCTTGGCTTCTCTGGCCTTGAGATTAGTAGCCAGAGCCAGAGGGAAGAGCTCTTTTTTTTAGTGTCAGACAAGGAGGAATGTGGTGTAGAAGAGAAACCAACCAGCATCCCAGGTGTTGGAGGGAGATGGCCTATGCCCATCACACGGTCAGATCATGGTCGGATGATCAACTTCAGCTAAGTAATACCACAGGCCCTGTCTTTCCCAAAATCCGAGGTTTTGTAGGTCTTCATTTGAAGGTCAGCCTGTGTTCAATCAACGAGGTTACAGTGACTCAAGCCAGAAGGCACAAGTGTGACCCTGGCCGACGGGACATGAGCACCCTGTCCCCTCACCTCCTCACTGGGTAGGGCACCCTGAGTCTGGACCAGCCTCCTCTGGACATTACCTGTCATGGAGTAGTCCTTCACTGTGTGGCCTTTTCTGTCTGATCTTGTCACTGAGCTGCCTGGCTTCAATGACTCTCCATACGTCTTTTCTGGGTGGATACCCAGGCTGTAGCAAGGGCACCTGGCCTGGCTTTTACTGGCTGGATCTGGCCTTGGCACACACTGTGTGTCTAGTGTGGGTGTTTTAGGTGGCCCTTCCGATTCTGATGGCCCAAAGGCCACCTGGGGTGCGTGGCCCATGTTCCTAGATGTTTCTGTGACCATTGCTTTGTTCACTCTGGGATACTTACAAAGACACTGTCCCCAACATGTCACCGGAGAGGGTAAAGCCATCGGAGTACCAACTTACAGCCTTCTCTAGCATCCAGTTGCCAGAGGACACAGAATCAGGCAGGCTCTGTCACCTCCATGCTCTCTCCACCCAGCCTCCACACAGTGTCCTTTGGGTTATTGGGAACATCGTTGTGTGGTCAGGCACCAATGCCTGCTGTAGTCTTGGTATCAGTATGTGACAGGCCTGTGGCCCAGTCACAACTCCGGCATCTGATCCAGATCACTAGAGACATCTGCTGTGCTCAGCCCTCTGCACCTCCTGACCCACAGCTCTGTCTGAGGCTAGCCACATCACTGATCCTGGGTGAGGCTAGGGACTCTGTCAGCGAATACTGTTGGTCTGTCCTGTTGCCTAGACACACCAAGATGCCAGCTACAGTGGCTACTTGTGGAGCAGCTCCAGTAGATGAAGACTTGGGCCCCTGGAGCCTCTAACAAGACAGACTGATGCTATCCACCATCCTCCGTCACTCACAGGTCACCTCGGGTTAAGATGGAAGGAGTGTGCAGCTATTTCCACCTTCCAGCTCCAGGTTGCCGTCTACGGACACTGGAACTCTCTGCCCATCTGACTGATCCCATCCTTCCCCGCCACCAACCCACTTTTTTTTTTTTTTTTTTTTTTTTTTTTTTTTGGTTTTTTTGAGACAGGGTTTCTCTGTGTAGCCCTGGCTGTCCTGGAACTCACTCTGAAGACCAGGCTGGCCTCGAACTCAGAAATCCNGAACTCACTCTGAAGACCAGGCTGGCCTCGAACTCAGAAATCCGCCTGCCTCTGCCTCCCAAGTGCTGGGATTACAGGCGTGCACCACCACCGCCCGGCTACCAACCCACTTCTTGTCTTGAGGGCTCAACCGTCTCCAGGGGCCTCTGTGTGCTGTATGTCCTGTGTCCAGCTCATGCTCCCTGAAGTCCCTTCCAGAGCTGAATGGTGTCAGTTGACCTTACTGTACATTCCTAGAAATGTAGAGATTTACTTGTTATGCTGGACACGGTGGCGCACGCCTTTAACCCCAACACTCAGGAGGCAGAGGCAGGCCTGGTCTACAGAGTGAGTTCTAGGACAGCCAAGGCTACAGGGAGAAACCCTGTCTTGAAAACAAATTTTTTTTCCGGGAAGTGATGGCGCACGCCTGTAATCCCAGCACTTGGGAGGTAGAGGCGGGCAGATTTTCGAGTTTGAGGCCAGTCTGGTGTACAGAGTGAGTTCCAGGATAGCCAGGGCTACACAGACCCTGTCTCAAAAAACAAAAAAACAAAACAAAACAATTGTGTGCAAGCGTAGGCGGCAATGAACCCTCAGAGCCAGAGCCATGGTGGCCCAGATTCTCTAGTGCAAGGACTGGGAACCAAACTCTGGCCCTGGAAGAGCAGTGTGCATTTTCTTTTCATTAACATTTAAAAACTACTGTATATGAGTTGTACGCCTACATGTGTGTCTGCGCAGCACATGTGCCTGATGTGCGCGGAGGCAGGAGAGGCCGTGGGGTCTGCCGGAGCTGACATTGTGCTGCAGGAGGCAGTGAGTGGCTGTGTGCTTCTGCAGTTGAGGGGATCCACCAGAGAAAACTCCTCAGACACAAGTTCTAGCAGACAAAGTCTGTATGGGCCAGGGACTGTGCTGCAGTCTCTGTGTGTGCAGATCCCAGTGTAGCCTGGAGCCTTTCTCCTCGGGGTGAGTTTTTAAGCACAAAACCACATCCTGAGGTGATGCACTTCAGTTAGCATGAGCAGTCAGCCAGACACGAGACTACAGAAGCTAAAAACAGGTCAGTACTTCAGAGACTTTCTCCTAACTGTAGACCTTGATGGCTCGGGCCTGTGCTTTAGTTTTGGCAGGTGGTGCTGTCTGTGGCCTGAGTAGTACTTCCATCATGGAGTCAGTTATGCTAAGGTCTGGGAGCCTGTTACACGGGAGGTTAAACCCAGATCCTCTGCAAGAACAGCAGTGCTTTTAATCATGAACCATTCTCTAACCCTGCACTTAAAATTTTAATTTAGCATACAAAATAACAGATTTTAGGAATGCAGTCCGGAGCTCTAGAGATGGCTCAGTGGTTAGGATCCCTGACTGCTCTCTCAGAGGAGCTGGGTTCACGGTGGCTCACAACTGCCTGTACATCTGGTTCCAGGGCACCAGCGCTCTCCAAGGGTGCCAGACACTCATGTGGTACACAAACACACGTGCGGGCAAAACTCAAAGATTTTTTTTGAGTTTGTTCTTTTTGTTGTTGGTTTTAGTTTTGGGGTTTTGTTTGCTTGCTTGTTTGTTTGTTTTTTGAGACTGGATCTCACTCTGTAGACGATGGATGTTGGCCTGGAACTCAAAGACTCACCTGCCTCTGCATCCTGAGTGCTGGGATTAAAGGCTTAAAACAGGGCATCAGATCCCATTATGGATGGTTGGGAGCCACCATGTGGCCATGAATTGAACTCAGGACCTCTGGAAGAGCG